>OU343160.1:182713098-182718098 GCA_910595825.1 Philhelius pedissequus | reverse complement strand
TTCTTTTCCTTTAGGGTTTCAGGAGAAATGCTTTATACACCATAAGGATGTCTTTTTGGCGTTGACCCTAGACAATCCCCGTGTGCCGGACTCGGTATGGTTTCCCCATACCGGCTAAAACTCCTTATAACCCTTTCAGCTTCCACCCCCCCGGAACCGCTCTTTGCATTACTTCAGGGGGGTTCTATGATTAACTTGCGGGTTCAACTGTTTCCCGATCGTTTTCTTCTTCTCTTTTTTTTCTTCTGAGAATACCTTCGATGTACGTGCAGATTTTGTGCCACGTTAGGTCGCTAGTCAACATCTTACCCACTATGTTATAATAATAATAATAATAATAATGATAATTTTTTTTTTTTTTTTTTTCCTTTAGGGTTTCAGGAGAAATGCTTTATGCACCATAAGGATGTCTTTTTGGCGTTGACCCTAGACAATCCCCGTGTGCCAGACTCGGTATGGTTTCCCCATACCGGCTAAAACTCCTTATAACCCTTTCAGCTTCCACCCCCCCGGAACCGCTCTTTGCATTACTTCAGGGGGGTTCTATGATTAACTTGCGGGTTCAACTGTTTCCCGATCGTTTTCTTCTTCTCTTTTTTTTCTTCTGAGAATACCTTCGATGTACGTGCAGATTTTGTGCCACGTTAGGTCGCTAGTCAACATCTTACCCACTATGTTATCTGGGCTTAGAGCTCCAGTTTCTCTTTCTATTTCTGCGCGTTGAGCTTCCCATCTACTACAAGCGAAGAAAGTGTGATATGCATCGTCTGTTTCAGAGTCACCGTACTGGCAGGCTGGGCTGCTTGTTTTGCCGATCTTGTGGAGGAAGGCGTTGAAGTAACCGTGTCCGGTAAGGAACTGGGTTACGTAATAGTTGAGCTCTCCATGTTTCCGGTCGCTCCATTCGCTTACATCTCTAATCAGTCTCGCAGTCCATCGCCCTCTGCTCTCGGTCTCCCAGCGTTCTTGCCATTTCTGCTGCGTTCGTTCTTTCGCGTCTACCATCGCCGCTTTCTTTCCGAATTCCGCTTTCTTTTCGTGTACGTACTTTCGTTGTTTAGCAAGAAGGTCAATTGGTGTTACGCCTGCAACTACTAAAACAGCCGGTTCCGATACTGTGCGATATGCGCAGGCTATCCGTATAGCGCCTCGTCTTTGCACTGCTGCCATCTGCTTTCTGTATTTCTCTTGTTGAAGAGTGTCTGCCCATATTTCGCTTCCGTATAAAAGGATTGCATTGGTTGTAGACATCAGTAATCTTCTTTTGCTTGCTGTTGGACCTCCGATGTTTGCCATCAATCTAGACATAGCAGTCGTGGTTTTTGAAGCTCGTTCAACTGCTGACTTTATCTGACCCCAGAAGCTCAACTTTGTATCAAGTCTTATTCCGAGATATTTAACTATATTCTTGCTCGTTATAACTTCAGTATCGACGAGAAAGTTGACAATCGTAGGCATTCGTTTCTTGGTTAAGAGAAGTACTTCAGTTTTTTCAGTAGCTAGGGAGAGCCCGTGTACCTCCATCCAATCGTTTGTTCTTCGCATAACCTGGTTCAGTTTTCTTTGTGCGTTTTCGTAATCTCTCGCTGTTATTACTGCAGCGACATCATCTGCGTATCCGACTAAGAAGCAATCTTCGGCATCTCCATGCAGAGGATATCGTCGTAAGAGATATTCCACAGGTCTGGGCCAAGTATAGATCCTTGTGCTGCTCCGGCTGTGATAACTTTACTCTTATGTCCTTCTGTTGTTTGGAAGATTAGTTCCCGATCTCGAAGGTAGTCATTTATTATCCGCAGAAGATACTCTGGAATTTGAAATCTTAATTCAAGTGCCCCCAATACATCGGACCATCTGACTGAATTGAAAGCGTTTCTGACATCCAAAGTTGCCAATAGTACTATTTTTCTACTAAAATGGTTTCCTTGTTGGGCTATTTCGACGGCATTTATTGCTTCTTCTATTGCCCCTATTGTAGAGCGGCCTTTTCGAAAATCATATTGTCTTTTAGATAGATCTCCTTTTCTTTTTATCGCAGCTATAAGACGGGGTTGCAATAATTTTTCAAGCAGCTTTCCTGTTGTGTCCAGCATCCAAGGGGCCTGTATACTGATGGGGAGTCCAGGTTGCCTTTATTTTTGTTGATAAGTACCAGCCGCTGCCTTTTCCACCGTTTTGGGAATATCCCCTCGGCAAGGCAATCACTGTACATATCAAGTAATAGTTGTGGACATGAGTTTGCGGTTTGCTTGAGTACTTCGACTGGTATTCCGTCCGGTCCAGGTGCTTTTTTATTTTGTAGGGCATTTGCGGCAATCTTCAGTTCTTCATCACCGAACATATCGATTTCTTGTCGTGAGATCTCAATGGTATCAGGCCCCCTGGTGGGATGAGTTGGAAACAGCGTGTCCACAATGTGACACATCTTTTCTGGATTCAGATCAGCTGTGGTGTTCTGTGCTCCAAGTTTCTGCATTACGATTTTGTACCCAAGTCCTCAGGGGTCATTATTGACATCATGTCTGAGTTCTTCCCACTTCTGTTTCTTGCTCAGGTTTATAGCTCTTTTGAGCTCGTGGCGCTTGGTTCTAAACTCTTCAAGGTAGTGTTGGAGATGGTCATCTTGTCGTCTTCTTCGTCTGGTGACTTTTCGTCTTAGGTGCAGACATGTTCTTCGAAGTTCAGCTATTTCCTCCGACCACCAGTAAAGCGGTCTTCTTCTTCCGTTTGAAAAGTTTTTTCGAGGCATTGAAGCATCGCATGCCCGTTGGATAAGCCGCATAGTAGCATCTACCTTTTCTTCCACGGTTCCACCTGTTTCGAGTACTTGATTTTGTCCAGCTTCTATCGTCGTTTTCAGCACATCCACTTGCAGTTTGTTCACGTTCCATCTCAACGTTTGGGTCTGTTCTTGATTTCTAGTGTGTTGGTTTTCTTCAATGTCAAAGACAATATATTGGTGATCGCTGCCGGTGAAGTCTTCGATCACTTTCCAGTTTTTTATTTTGGGTAGAGTGGCGTCTGTCACAAGGGTTATGTCAGGTATAGTCCCTCGGTATCCTGGTCTTCTGAAAGTGGGCGTGTTTCCTAAGTTCGCTTCATTTAGTCTACTTCTCGCAGCCATTTCAAGAATATGTCTACCCCGAGAATCAGTAGTCGCCATGCCCCACTCTTGACCTCTCCCATTGAAGTATCCAGCAACTATAATTTCACCTCTAGTTTCGCAGATGAAATCTTCCAAGTCCCCCAGTTTCTGTCGGAAGTCGTCCATTCTATCGTTTGGGCTCAACTAGACGCTGATTATAGTGATTTTTTTCAAATTTCATCCACACAATTCCTCTCCTTGATCCTCTATTTCTGATTATAGCGCTTCTGTCTGTGACCCAAAGGGCGGCAGTTCCTAACGTATCTGAGATCCACTGTGATTCGTCCTTGTTGGTGTATTGCTCGCTCATTATGACGATATCCGCTTGCATTTCACCTATAAGTTTAATTAGGAGGTTATCAGCTGTTTTGCTCCTGTTGACGTTCGCCTGTAATATTTTGGTCATTTTGAGGAAGCCTTTTTCACCTTCTCAAGAGCCTGCCTGAAAACTTTGCATTTTCCTGTCCCAGGTATATGGTCTACATTTTTCGGTGGGATTTCAAGACTTAAGCATAAGTAGCACCTTGGTGGTTGATTGCAATCACTCTTCTTATGATTCTTGTTTCCACATGTGAAACATAGCCCTTGTTTCTTCCTATCTGGTCCCTCGCAGCTTCCTTGTAAATGTCCGTAACCGAGACATCTAAAACACCTTGGGACCTCTAATCTGCGCCTGATTCTGCACTGATTCCACCCAATTCTGAGGATAGATGTTTTTAGGATCTCCCGCGCGGTCTGGACATTGACTTCTACAATTGCCATCTTTAGTGCTCTTCTGGTTTTCCCTGTTAAGAAAACCTTTATTTCCGCTAGTGGGTTTTCCACTTTCTTTCGTATGGCATCCTGGACTTCTTCTTCAGTGGTTTATTCATCAAGGTTCCTTATTTCCACCGTTACCTTCGGATCTATGTTTCGAACAATTGCTTTCTCGCCAAGGGTATTTTGGAGCGATTTTTCAAAAGCTGCTTTGTTTTTTGTCATCGCGCCAAGTTCTAGAAGAACATCTCCTGATCTCGTCTGCCGGACTGTTTTAATAGTAGTTTCGGTATCTTCGGGCTTAACCTTTTGTCTTATTTCCCGCAGTATATCAGTAAATGTTCCATCTCCTTTTGGTTTGATGATTATGGCTTCTGTATGTGATTTAGCGGTTGGTCTTCTTTTCTTTTTCTACTTTTTTTTGAAGTTCTTCTTTTGGGAAATTTGAGGTATCTCTATTCTACCTGTCTCAGTTGGTGCCATCATTTCAGCTTTTTTGGCCACCTGAGCATAGTTTTGTTCAGTTCTGCAAGCATAGGTTGTTTCTGTATTATTGCTGATTCCAGTTTGCAATCTTTGTTCTTTTTCATTTCCCCCTTGAGCTGAAGATTTTTTGGATCTTTTATCTCGTTCTTTTCCAAGTGGACTGGAGGGTGGGCGTTTGGTGGTTGGCAATATGTCTATCGGTGACGATTCTACTGAACGTCCTGTTTTAGGTGTTTCTTCTGTTATTTTTGCCGAGCAAGGCTTCTTCGGGGCATTTTTAATTTTGTGATGCCATTTCATTTTGTCCATTACTTCCTCTAATTTTTCAATACCATTTTTTTATGTCTTTGCTTACATTTTTTTATTTATCACATGCCAGCTTCATGGTTCTGAGGATTTGCAGGCAATTTCCGATCTCTTGTACAAAGAGATCCTCTTCCGTTCCCGAAGTCTTGTTCCTTGGGGTTTCTAAATCTGTTATTTCAATTATAGAAATCCCATGACCATTCGAGGCTGTTTCTCTCATTGGTGGAGTGCGTAAGGTCTTTAATCCACGTTTGAAAGGGTCGTTGATATCTTCGTTTAATTTGCTTGTAGCTTCACGTTCCTTGGG
>OU343160.1:182194209-182712598 GCA_910595825.1 Philhelius pedissequus | reverse complement strand
AATGGATAAAAGAGCTAGAGGAAGTGAGAAAAGACAAGACGAGAGGAAGTGGAAGGGATGAGGTAGACTGAAGTCAGGAACGGAATCCTGTAACCCTTAGGGGAATCAGTAATTAACTAACTAACTAACTAATAATAATAATAATAATAATAATAATAATAATAATAATAATAATAATAATAATAATAATAATAATAATAATAATAATAATAATAATAATAATAATAATAATAATAATAATAATAATAATAATAATAATAATAATAATAATAATAATAATAATAATAATAATAATAATAATAATAATAATAATAATAATAATAATAATAATAATAATAATAATAATAATAATAATAATAATAATAATAATAATAATAATAATAATAATAATAATAATAATAATAATAATAATAATAATAATAATAATAATAATAATAATAATAATAATAATAATAATAATAATAATAATAATAATAATAATAATAATAATAATAATAATAATAATAATAATAATAATAATAATAATAATAATAATAATAATAATAATAATAATAATAATAATAATAATAATAATAATAATAATAATAATAATAATAATAATAATAATAATAATAATAATAATAATAATAATAATAATAATAATAATAATAATAATAATAATAATAATAATAATAATAATAATAATAATAATAATAATAATAATAATAATAATAATAATAATAATAATAATAATAATAATAATAATAATAATAATAATAATAATAATAATAATAATAATAATAATAATAATAATAATAATAATAATAATAATAATAATAATAATAATAATAATAATAATAATAATAATAATAATAATAATAATAATAATAATAATAATAATAATAATAATAATAATAATAAAATAATAATAATAATTAATAATAATAATAATAAAAATAATAAAATAATAATAATAAATAATAATAATAATAATAATAATAATAATAATAATAATAATAATAATAATAATAATAATAATAAATAATAATAATAATAATAATAATAATAATAATAATAATAATAATAATAATAATAATAATAATAATAATAATAATAATAATAATAATAATAATAATAATAATAATAATAATAATAATAATAATAATAATAATAATAATAATAATAATAATAATAATAATAATAATAATAATAATAATAATAATAATAATAATAATAATAATAATAATAATAATAATAATAATAATAATAATAATAATAATAATAATAATAATAATAATAATAATAATAATAATAATAATAATAATAATAATAATAATAATAATAATAATAAAATAATAATAATAATAATAATAATAATAATAATAATAATAATAATAATAATAATAATAATAATAATAATAATAATAATAATAATAATAATAATAATAATAATAATAATAATAATAATAATAATAATAATAATAATAATAATAATAATAATAATAATAATAATAATAATAATAATAATAATAATAATAATAATAATAATAATAATAATAATAATAATAATAATAATAATAATAATAATAATAATAATAATAATAATAATAATAATAATAATAATAATAATAATAATAATAATAATAATAATAATAATAATAATAATAATAATAATAATAATAATAATAATAATAATAATAATAATAATAATAATAATAATAATAATAATAATAATAATAATAATAATAATAATAATAATAATACTTTCTAATAATAATAATAATAATAATAATAATAATAATAATAATAATAATAATAATAATAATAATAATAATAATAATAATAATAATAATAATAATAATAATAATAATAATAATAATAATAAGAGGAAAAGAACTGGGAAAAATGGAAAACAAAACTGCCAAAGGGGTATAAATGGACGAGACAGGGAGCAAAAAAGAAGAATAAGAAGGGAAGAGCGATGGGAGGTATGATGATGGGAATTAGAGAAGAAATGGCAATGGAGGGAAATGAGCATCAGGAACGGGAAGAGGGAATAATGAGCAGGAAAGTAAAAGCAGGGAAGGATGAATGGGTTATAGTAGCAACATACGTTAATAAAGACATAGATAAGAAGTTGGAAAGCTTACGAAGGTGGATGGAGAAGCAAGCAGATGAGGAAAGAGTGATAATAGGAGGGGACTTCAACGCAAGAACAGGGCTAGAGGGTGGAAGAGTGAGGGAGATGGAAGATGAAGAGAATGGAAGGAGGTCAAAAGATAAGAAAGTGAACGCTGAAGGAATAAAGTTAACGCAGATGATAGGAGAATTAGGGTGGGAAATTTTTAACGGGAATATAGAGGGGGACGAGGAGGACGAGAGACGGGATAGAAAGGATGGAAGTAGCAGATAGGGTGGAGTCGGATCATCACCCATTGGTGATCACGATGAAAAAAGGAAGAAGGAGAAAGAGAGAAAAAGGAAAGGAGGTCAAAAGAACAAAAACGGGAAGGTGGTCAGAGGAGATGAAACGGGAATACGAGAGAAGAATGCGAGGATTTAGACTGGATGAGGGAGGAGAGGAAGCAGTTAAGGAGATAGGGGAGAGGATAAAGAGAGAGATTGATCGAAGTGAGGGGATAGGGGGGAGAGAAAGGAAACGGAAAATGAGAGGATGGTGGGATGATGAGTGCAGAGATAAAAAAGGGGAAGTAAGAAAGGAGTTAAGGAGGTGGAGGAAAAATAGTGGGACGAAAGAAAAATACAGGGAGAAAAAAAGAGAATATCAAGTGACGTGTGAGAAAAAGAAAAGGGCCGAGCAGGAAGAGTTGAAAAGAGAAATTACAGAGGCCAATACCGAAAACAAAGTGTGGGAAATAATAAATAGAGAAAGAAAGAAGAGAAAGACAATGGGGGAAGGTATAGAAGAAGAGGAATGGAAAAAATATTTTATGAGCTTATTTGGAGGGGTGGAAGGAAGAGTAAGAATGGGAACGGAGGGAAGAAGAAGAGCGGAAGAGGAGACCGATATCAGCAAAGAAGAAATCAGAAAGGTGGTGAGAAAACTCAAAGAAGGAAAAGCAACGGGAATAGATGAAATACCGAATGAGGCGTGGAGATATGGAGGAGAAAAAGGGATAGAGGTAGCTTGGGAAATATGCAGAAAAGTGTGGAGAGGAGACGGATGGCCCGAGGGGTGGAAAGAGGGGGTGATTGCACCAATAATAAAGAAAGGGGCGGGAACAAAGGTAGAGGAATACAGAGGAGTAACACTCATGCCATCGTTATATAAAATATACACTGCGGTTTTAGCGAAGAGGCTAGAGGAAGAAGCGGAGGAAAAAGGGATGATACCACCGAATCAAACGGGGTTCAGAAGAGGAGTAGGGACGATAGACAATATATATGTGTTGAACTATGTGGTGAACAGAGAGGTTGCAGAGGAGAAAGGCAAGCTAGTGGCACTATTTATAGATTTAAAAGCGGCGTTTGACTCAGTGGATAGAAAAATTATGATAGATGCATTGGTGGAACGAGGAGTAAGAGAAGGGCTTAGGGAGAGAGTTAGGGAGGTATACGAAGAAACGATGAGCAGAGTGAAAGCGGGAGTAGCGACGGGGGGAACATTTTGGACGGGAAAAGGAGTAAGACAAGGCTGGCCGATGAGTCCAATACTGTTTAACTTATTGACGGCAGATATGGAAGACGAACTGGCCGAGGGGAGATGGGGAGGGGTAAAAGTGAGAGGAAAAAGAATTTGCTCGCTGGCATACGTAGATGATGTGGTAGTATTGGCGAAAAACGAAGAAGAGATGCAATGTATGATAAGGATACTGGCAAAATATTTCGAGAAGAAAAAACTAGAGTTAAACGTTGGAAAGACGAAAGTGATGAGGTTTAGAAAAGGAGGAGGGAGGAATAAAACAGTAGATTGGAGATGGAGGGGAAAGCAAATAGAGGAAGTAAGAGAGTTTAAATACTTGGGCTGTGTGTTCAAAAAGAATGGAGGGCAGGAGGCACATATAAAGGACAGAGCAAAAAAGGCAGCAGCGGTCATGAAGGAAGCATGGGGGATTGGAAGGAGAAAATTCGAGAGGGTATGGGAGAGGAAGATGTGGCTTTTTGACACCCTGGTATGGACGGTGATGGGGTATGGAGCGGAAATATGGGGATGGCAGGAAAGAAAAGAAATTGAAACAATGCAGGAGAGGTACCTCAAATGGACACTAGGTGTAGAATGGCAAACTCCAGGATACATGGTGAGAGAAGAAACAAAAAGAGACAAGATAAGGATAAGAGCAGGGAGAAGGGCATGGAAATATGAAGAGAAGTTAACAGATGGAAAGGGAAGTGAAATTGCGAGGGAATGTCTACAGGAGATGAAAGAGAGAGGGAGTGATGGACAAGTGAGAGTATCAAAATGGGAACAGGGTAGGCAAGAAATGAGGGGAAGGGAGGGAAGAGATGATAGTGCGACTGGATACGAGGGAGTGGAAAGAGAAGACAGATTAGAACAGGAGAAGGAGAGGCGGGAACAAATAAAGGAATCTAGATATAACAGATGGTATAGAGAAATAATGACCGAGGGGATACCGCATTATCTGGAAGCAGGATGGAAGACAGAAAGAACGAGGAGAATAGCAAGAGTTAGACTAGGGAATGAGGTGAGAGAAAGATGGTATTGGAAACGAGAAGAGGAGAGAATGTGCAGACTGTGCGAGGGTGAACCAGAGACGTGGGAACATATAATAGAAAGATGCAGATCAGGAGGAAATGAAGGAAAATCCATAGGGGAAAAGTTGACGGAAATAATGGACGAAAAAGGGAGGGGAGAAGAATGGATAAAAGAGCTAGAGGAAGTGAGAAAAGACAAGACGAGAGGAAGTGGAAGGGATGAGGTAGACTGAAGTCAGGAACGGAATCCTGTAACCCTTGGGGGAATCAGTAATTAACTAACTAACTAACTAATAATAATAATAATAATAATAATAATAATAATAATAATAATAATAATAATAATAATAATAATAATAATAATAATAATAATAATAATAATAATAATAATAATAATAATAATAATAATAATAATAATAATAATAATAATAATAATAATAATAATAATAATAATAATAATAATAATAATAATAATAATAATAATAATAATAATAATAATAATAATAATAATAATAATAATAATAATAATAATAATAATAATAATAATAATAATAATAATAATAATAATAATAATAATAATAATAATAATAATAATAATAATAATAATAATAATAATAATAATAATAATAATAATAATAATAATAATAATAATAATAATAATAATAATAATAATAATAATAATAATAATAATAATAATAATAATAATAATAATAATAATAATAATAATAATAATAATAATAATAATAATAATAATAATAATAATAATAATAATAATAATAATAATAATAATAATAATAATAATAATAATAATAATAATAATAATAATAATAATAATAATAATAATAATAATAATAATAATAATAATAATAATAATAATAATAATAATAATAATAATAATAATAATAATAATAATAATAATAATAATAATAATAATAATAATAATAATAATAATAATAATAATAATAATAATAATAATAATAATAATAATAATAATAATAATAATAATAATAATAATAATAATAATAATAATAATAATAATAATAATAATAATAATAATAATAATAATAATAATAATAATAATAATAATAATAATAATAATAATAATAATAATAATAATAATAATAATAATAATAATAATAATAATAATAATAATAATAATAATAATAATAATAATAATAATAATAATAATAATAATAATAATAATAATAATAATGATGATGATGATGATGATGATGATGATGATGATGATGATGATGATGATGATGATGATGATGATGATGATGATGATGATGATGATGATGATGATGATGATGATGATGATGATGATGATGATGATGATGATGATGATGATGATGATGATGATGATGATGATGATGATGATAATAATAATAGTAATAATTTCTTTACCGCATCACCCGCCAACCATCTTACCGAACAGTGACACAAATCTTTACATCGTTTTGGAGAAAGTAAGATTATTGCGCTTGATATTTCAAAACCATTTGATAGAGTTTGGCATCAAGCTCTTCTTCGCTGGATTAGAAATTACCTTTTAATTGACCGTTAAATACAAGTTATATTGGACGGTTTCAAGTCTGATATCCACAAAATAAGTGCTGGTGTGCCTCAGGGCTCCGTATTGCCTCCGACCCTCTTTCTCAATTTTTTTAATGATCTCTCATCTGGAACTTCTAATCAACCTAATTATTTTGCTGACGATAGTACTCTCAGGTTTTCATATTCGTTTTCAGATGCACCTCCTTGTTTTTCGGATGTGCAACTGGAACGGCAGCGTATGATAAGCTCATTAAATTCTGATCTTGACAGCATTGTACGATGGTGTTTTCTGTCGTTAAAGCAGAACTCACCCCCCATGTCGCTATCCATGAGCGGCACTTGCATTGAAGAAACCGATCAGCTTTCAGTCCTCGGCATGTCCATAATAGACCAACTCTTGTGGAATGAACACATATCTTATGTCGCCAAAAACACTGCAAAGTGTTTGGGCTTTCTTCCAAGGTGCAAGAAATTCTTCTCCCCGTCTGATCTGGCTGTAATCTATAAGGCCTTCATTCGTCCAAAGCTGGAGTATAACTCGCACATTTGAGCAGGAGCTCCCAAAACTCATTTGAATCTTATGGATAGAATTCAAAATAGAGCTCTAAGAATGATTGCCGATAGAACTATAGTGGAAATATTTACATCTCTAGAACATCGTCCAAATGTTATATGTCTCTCACTATTTTATCGCTATTTTTATAAACAATGTTCGAGCGAAATAGCCAGTTGAATTCCTCCCCTTAAACTTCTCAACCGTAAGACTCGCGCTTCTAGGAATACTCATCAGTTTACCCTTGAACCTAACTTCGGTCGTACTGTTAAGTACACAGAATCTTTCTTTGGCCGTACAACGCGAATGTGGAATACTTTAGCCGGCCCTATTTTCCCCTCCTATTTTGATATTCAGAAATTCAAAACCAATGTGCATCGGTATCTCCTCTTGCATCCTTCCCTACTTTACTAACGCTCGCGCTGTGCTTGTTCATTTTACGGGTAGTAAAAACCCCTTTAGTGCGTGCATCCGTTTAAAAAAAACACCAAGGGAAACAAATTACAATTATTAAATTAAATAATAACTGGTGACGTGTAGCCAGCAGCAAATTATATGATTTTTTGAACTTTAGCACCATACAGCTCACACTTTTTCCGACTGAAAAGTAGGATAAGTGAGCTTATAGAAGCCAACAAAATCATCGAGGAACAGTGCCAGTGATCCGTAGTGACCTAGTACAAGTATCTAAGATCAGAAGTTAATAAGTGATAGCCGCGAAAGAGCGTTGATTGCCGTCATGGGTCTTGATTACCGTCAAAGGACGTTGATTGCCGCCAAAGGTTGTGATTGCCGTCAAATGACGTTGATTGCCGCCAAAGGCCGGGACTGCCATCAAAGGACATTGAGTACCGCCGAAGGGCGTGACTGCCACCAAAGGGTGTGATTGCCGGCAAAGAACGCTGAGTACCGCCGAAGTGCGTAATTGCCACCAAAAGGTGTGATTGCAGTCAAATGACGTTGATTACCGCCAAAGGGCGTGCTTACCGCCAAATGACCTTGAGTACCGCCAAAGGGCATGATTGCCACCAAAGTGTGTGAATGCCATCAAAGGACGTTGACTGCCGCCAAAGGACGTGATTTCCATCAAAGGACGTTGAGTACCGCCGAAGGGCGTGATTGCCACCAAAGGGTGTGATTGCCGTCAAAGGACGTTGACTGTTGCCGAAGGGCGTGATTGCCGTCAAAGGACGTTGGGTACCGCCAAAGGGCGTGAATGCCGCCAAAGGGCGTGATTGCCGTCAAAGGACGTTGAGTACCGCCGAAGGGCGTGATTGCCACCGAAGTGTGTCATTACCATCAACGGACGTGGATTGCTGACAGAGGGCGTGACTGCCGTTGAAAACCATTGATAGACTACGAAGGGCGTGAACAGTTAGTTAAATCTCTAGGAGTACAACACGAGAGAACCATATCAAGTACACACCTGCTGATAAACATTTTATAAACTTATATTTATATGAATGTATATTTATGAATTAAATATTATATTTAGTTGAAAGGAAGAACCTTCTAATCTAAAGCTTAAGTACTTACTTTAGTAGAACCTTGGAATCCGGCGAGCAAAACCTCGGCCTTAGAAAACGAAGTACATCACACTAGTCCTGGTCAAATTATGGATCACACACTTAACACCGTAACTTTCGCAGTTAACTGTGCTCCATATCTGGCTATTTGCACCCTCCATCGATTAGCCAACGACACGTCAAGACAACTTGACTTCCACTTTCCACTTGCATCGAAAATGTTGGTAGATAAATTTTATGTGGATGATGTCCTTTCAGGTGCCCACCCAAGTAACATTTTTCCTCTCATAACATTCTCCAATAACTTAATGAGACTAATTTAAAGGAGCCAAAAGTAATCTTGAAGAATTCTCCTAGATTATTATAATACTGCTAAAAGCTTTAAATGGCATAGCCTCTATATACTCCCTAACAGAGTTGTATTCTTTTTATGGAATGACAGATATAGAATAATGAAATTTTCCTTTTTTATATGACTAATAAAGCTCGGTTAAATCTTGTTTCGAGAAAGCGTTTCTTGCAATGGGAGTTCCTAAAAGGGAATAGAGAAAATAAGAAGAGAAAAGATAAATAAAATAAATAAACTTTAAAAAAATTATATCTTTCTCATTAGATTCTACCACAATGAAAAATTTCTTTAAACACATTAAATACAAATATAGCAAGGAAATTACAATTACACTAAAGCACTACTGCAGACAAGAAAAGAGCTTAGACAAACAAAGAGAACCACTACAATTCCTACTTTCATACAAGGATTAGGGAACGATAACAAAACATTTATCCAACACCACTTCAAAAACAATAGAACTTTTTACATCAGACACAGTTAAATCCAAATTCAATAAAATAAATAACATATTCTTCCACAAAATATTAAAATTAGAAATCAAACGAACACACATAAATATAAGAACAATAACCAAGAACATCTTTCATGCAAACAATAAAATGAAAACCACACTTAATGATGAAGAATGCTTATTTGTTCTTAAGCAAAAACATATGTACAACTTCATTGCATCACAAACAAAAATGACACACTAAAACTTTTAGCAGATTAAAAATAATAACAGCTCATTCGATTGAGAATAAAATATGTAACAAAAATTTTATAACAAATATTTTTAATAAACAACAATATCAAAGATTAAATACAATAAAAATTTCGGTAGCAAGTATATTTTTATCAGTCAGGAATACATTCTTGGTAAAATTTGGATTCGAAACATTTAATATTCTTGATAAATTTTGGTCAATGAAAATATTTGCTGCATTTTTTATGGCTGCCTTAGTTCTTCTTATCATTCCTGGTAAAGGATTGAAAACTACTTCTTCGTATGGACCATTTTTAATAAATTCTTCGTTAATTTCACCATATTCTTGTTTATCAAGTATTATAATATTATTACTTTTGCCTGCTTTATTAAAGATAACTAAAGCTTTCTTCTCTTTCAGATTTTTTGCAGATTTTTTGAAATCTTTCGTTTTTGTAGAAAAACTCGTTAAATTTATATTATTTATTTTTCTACAGCCTCGTATCTAACTCTTGCTTTTTTATTTAAGAGCTGTTTCAGTGTTAACTAAAGCATTTTCTACGGCTTGTTTTTCTGGAGGTTGTAGTGCGAAATCTAATCCTCGGTTGAGTAATTCTAGTTCATTTGGTGTAAATTGAACACTTGATAAATTTTATAAAGTCCTGCGCTGGTTCTATTTCTTTGAAAATTTTCTCTTGTTTTAAGTTTGCTGTTCTTCCTGTTAAAATATTAAATTTATTTATTAAACTTTGTTTTTTCTTACCAAATTTAATTTCAACAGTATCCTCAATATGTCAATTTCAACAAAATCCTCAATATGTTTTATAAAAATAATCCATTCGCTTGATTGTTCTATTATTTCAATTTGAGTTTCTCCTTCGTGGTTTAATTTTTTGCTTAGATATACATGTAACGAATATGTTTCTCTTTCTATTGTAAACAACTTGAAATATTGTGCTTTGATTTCAAGATTAAGTCACATCTTTTGTCCTGCACTAATAGCCTTTTCAACAATCTTGTTATTTTCTGAATTGGTTGGACCCCACAGCTGAATAAATTTGGGAATAATGTTGTTGTGTTTGCATCTCCGCAGATAAAATATGTCAGCTTGTATATATTAAATCATTGTTCTTAGCTTCAAATATCGGTTTTATGCTTTCTTTATCTCCTGTTGCACGTTAGCCATATTGAACTAATTTGATAGTGGAGATTTTTAAAGTGTTCTTTATTATAAATTAAAGATTTTATTTTAACAACTTAAAACGCAAATTATTTGGAGCTGGATGAAAAATTATACAACGCAATTTTATGTTTTTTCAAAAAATCTGCACCGCTTACCCCTAAGCAACTAATAACAGCACTATTTAATAATAATCATAGCATGCTTTCATCACACTAAAGCGAAGCGAATGGAAGGCCACTCATTCCTAGGATTGGTTTTCAGGAAAACCCAGAACCAGGTTTCCATTTGTCCACTGATGAACTGGTGGAAATTTTGAAACAATTTTCTCTCATGATGCACCGTAACAGTCTTTAAGCCTGCAACCTAAGTATGAATTCATCGACAGTCATATTAATGTTATCGTATTTTAAGCCCCATTTGTGAAAACTATGGACCCTAAAATTCGAAATTCTTGATGAAAAACCATGTGATTGGTTTTCTAACGCTGCCGACGGCCTAACTGAGATGTCGTTCAAAATCATATTACGGATCTGGGCAAGGAATTCATCTGCTATTGGGTTTTAATTTCTCGTCTGTGCGATTTTTTGGGCTGTCTCTGAAACAAAAACTTTATTTGGGATGGTAGAGTTTGGATTGACTTGTGGTGCTGAATGTCTACGAACATCATACTCGCTTTTATCAGAAGGCGTAGCTTCCAGCAGATTTTGCCGAATAACTGCCGCCATTTGATTTTTTAATTCCTTCCTGTTCGCTTCTAATTCCTTACGGATGACTTGCAGCTCCTCTGCCGTACTAACACCTATGGACACAGTACTGACTTCTTGGATGTAGGTTGGTAAATCTAACTCATTATGACGATTTTTAATTGGGTTCACAGGATACCTGCTTGAAGAGCTTGCCACAACTTGAGAGCAGGATGGTTCATTCGGATTGGCTAAATTCTGCGGTTGATTTGTTCCGACATAAGTTGCATTTGGACTATTTAAATCATTTGGAGGAAGCAGTTATAATAAATTGAAAACCTATTATTAATCCAGGAGTAACAGCCTTTGTGGAAGGAGCCATTGCTTTACCGCAGTTACTCATATATCCTAGACCTGAGCGTAAATAATGTTTCGGATCACTCCCACGAGATGACATAAGATCTTGAAAATTTATACTGGTTCCAACACTATCTTAGGAACTTAAATTTTGCAATCAAGGTGACCTTTAATTATACTTTAAGCTAATGTATGTGTGTAAATCGAAAGGGTTAGCAAAACTTAAAAATAAATAAGTGGAAAAGTGATATAATTATTACTTGTATATATGAAAAGAAAATAGAAACCCTCGATGCAAATGGTTCAGAGTTATAATTCCGTATTGGACTAAAACACAAATATAATAACATGCAAACAAATCAGTACTAATTCCGAATAATAACTTTATCACCTAGAATTATGATTCTAAAAAAAATTTCTGTAACCGCTTTTCTTTTATATTGGTATACTTGGTGGAGGTGACGTAAGGTAAAAGAAATGTATGACCGAAAATAAAGACTTTTTATTAAGTCTGAAACTCACTGTGAACAAAATATTTTGTCAGGCTTGAAATAGATGATATTGAAAAATGTTTTTGCACTCTATGACTAGTATTTTCTGCATTTTTGTATAATGGTTTGATTGTTTGGTTTAAGACAGTGGACAACTATCAACTTGCAATGGACTTAGCACATGCTTCCTGAGCTTGATGTACGGACGAACGTTGATAATTTTCTCCAAGCAAAATCCAAATGTATCTCCTAAGCAAGTATAATCCGGGTATAACTTGAAAACATGGACTCAACCGTCAAAGGAACTTTGAAGTTTAATTAGATGTTGGTCGAAGTACAGACCGTCGCAACGGGCTAAACAGGGAAATATTTCAACCCATTTACTCTACGTATCTGATCCTAACTTCAATCACAAAAGGCTAACAAAAATATTAAACTTTCAGAAGAAAATGCAGGAAAACAGTCTAGATCTATGTTCAATGTAAACACTTTTGAACAAGGACGAATCGGGCCCCACGTTACGTTATAACATGCCGGGGTTTGTTAGCAAAAGAGTTTCGGGTTCAAAGAATTGGAGCCCGATTTCGTCCTGAAAGTTAATTTCAATTTTTCCACAATTTTCCCAGTGAGGAGAGATCTAGCTGTAGTTGACCCTGTGAGGTTTCTCCAATCCTCATATCCGAATGATACAACCTGGCTATTATGTCCTCAACTATCTGTAATAGCCCCCTAAATTATTAATATTTCGAAAAGATATTATATTTCCGTCTCTTTTTTTTTGTTTTTTGTTTCTGTTTTAGTTCATCAAAAAAAATAAAGGTATACAATCAATAGAATAAAATAAGTATACATAAGCAAGTCTAAATACCGCCATCACAAAGGATGTACTTTACCATAACGATAGTTACATGTCATTGTAACGAAATCGTCCTCATCCCGCCTTCATCGCCTTTTACTTCCTCCCAATCCACCTTTGATATATGTAAAACCAATTCATTATCTTAACTATCATAATGGAGCTGAAAAAAAAAAAACAAAAAACATTATCCCAAGAAACTTCCCAAAAAATACTTCATTAAGGAAATTAAAAACTCATAAGGTTTTCGCTTAAGCTTAAGCTTAAGAAAATCCTAAACAATCCTAATAAATATGTTTATATATATGTTACTATTACTTTATAAAACAACTCTTAATTGCAAAATAACTTTTTTTTCGCTATCAAATCTTATAAGTAACAGCCAACAGTATAGGGTCACAAAATATTTATAAGTTCAAATAAACTCAGTTCTTTTTTTCTTTTATAATTAAAACACTGGAAAAGTTCACCGGAAAAGAATTTGATTTTAGTAACATATACAGATAATTTAATATATAAACGTCTTACAAATGTTCAATATAATAAAAAGGACTTATACAATTCCTTGCTATTAATTGGAAAAATTGCATACGAAAAAAAAAATGATTTAAATTTTGGGCAAATGACATCAACGAATAATTATGAAGTGGATTATTTTCGTACAATCCAAAATGTATTTTCTCTCTCTGCATGTGTACCTTTCTTTTTTTTCTATTGCAGATCTTCCGTACCCATTTTTTTGAAGTATACATACAAAACTTTTGATATTATATTCACCACATAAATCACCAAGGTGGATATCGCTTGCTTTGGTTTAAAAAAAACTGTGAACTTTCCTTTTTTAACTTTAATTTAAGAAGTGGTGGAAATTGAGCGCTGAAGTCTTAAAATTGGTGTATACAATATATTATCTTAAAAGATCTAACTCTGACTTATCCCATGGGATGGTGCACCGCTCCAAAGGCTGTTGAGGATGATTTACACAAAAATTAGTTCTTACTATATTGCATAAAATTTAAAAACAATTTAACCGTCATTTTACCACCAGAAAACGATTTTATACCTCTTTTTGTCATTTAATTTACTACCGAAAAAATGTATTGGATTTGAATATGATTTATAATTTGTATGCAAATAAAAACAAAACCCATTGGGGAAATGTGGGATGCAATTTACGAGTAAGATATGCAGAATCATATATAATTATTACAAAATAAAAAAAAATCAAAATTAGACCAAAAAAAAATGTATTATAAAAAAACAGGTGGTGTTGCTCAATGTAACTGGATTGCAGGATGGTGTTAGTGTAGGTGATGGTGTCGACGGAAATTTCACAAGCCGGAACTGGGTGAATCTTTTTAGTGCATCTGATTGGGTGGATTAATTTGATCAATCCCAATTTTGCACTGAGGACAGTTAGTTGGGTATAACACGTATGTGGTCATTTTTTTGTATAGTTCTAACATCATATCTTTTTATAAGTTTTCAATTTCAATTTTTTTTAATTTCGCGCGTTTTTTTCTCTTTTTTTTGTGGAGTTATTTGGGGCGTTTAGAGAAGTTTATGTGCTTACCGGTCAAAGGTTTTCTTTTTTTTACTCTTTTATGATTCGGAGTTTCTTTAGGCGTTTGGAACCATCCTTTTCATTTAGTTTTACGGCTTAGGTTTTCCGGTCAAAGGGTACCTTTTTCAACTTTTTTTTTTAACTTTTTTTTCGGGTTGAGTTTTTTTGTTTGTTTTATATTATTTTTTTGCACTTGACGTTTTATTTAAGGAGTTTTCCTAGGAGGTTTCTACGCGACTGTACTGTTTGGTTTTACCATGCGTTACTGTACTTTTCGGATTTTTTACTGTTTTTTGTTTAGATTTTGCTTTTTGTTTTACTTTTTTTTTTAGGGGGTAGTGCGTTCACTTTTAGATGTTTCCCTTGTTTTAGGGACTTTTTTCTTATTTCAATTTTCTACGCATGAATAGTTATTATTTTATTTCGTATTTTTCCTGTTTGATATATTTTATTTTAAATGAGTTTGCGGTGGGGTTTTTTATAATTTTAATTATTCAATAAGCTAAAAACAATTAATTGCAAAACAAATGTAAGTTTTGTAAAAAAAATAAGATCCGAACTTCAACCGACAATATTACCTTTCACGGTTTTATGCCACGCCACGAACCAGTCGTTTTCAAAAATCCAATACCAAATAGAACGAAGGCTGATAATCTCGGCCTTTTATAGCCAGTCGACAGCCCTAACCACGTCGTACCATTTTCGAAAAAAACTTCGAGAAAGATCGCAAGAGATATGGCGCCTGACGCTTCCGTCAATGCACTTTCTGAGCGTATCTTTGACCAGAACAGAACTAACTTAGTTTCTAAAATTAATTTAGAATTTTTCCTAAATAGGTGTACCAAAATATTAATTTTCTTTTCAAAAAAACGCCCAAAAATGACCTTCCGGGAACACTTCCATGATGAAAAAAATCAACATCTTTGAATGTGTAAGTGACTTCGTAACCGAAGCTTTTTTTCTATTTTGCTCTCTTTTCTCTATAATCTTAGCTTTTTAAGTACAGCAAATGGATGCTGAATCATTTCGAATCGTGAAATGTCGACTCTTTACTTCGAATCTGTCTCTTGCTTCCTCCGAATCCATACCTTTCATACCGAACCCACGAATCATCCAATTTCACCAACACATTCCACAATTTATTTTTACCTTCTGGTGTTGAATTAAAGGTTGTCAAACTGTGACATCTGGTGATCTGTATGGTTGTTACTTTTTTTTAATTTGAAAACTACTTTAAATAAATACCTAGTTGAATACTTTCCCACAATTATCAGTGGAAAATCTTGAAGATATCAAAAAAGCTTTCTAAATTTGCATCACTCAAGTTGATGACAAAATATATACGTGTTGCATTGAGATGGAAAGGGTATCAGGATCTCGAGCTATTTAAAGACAACTTAATCTAAGACTGGGTGAGAAGAACTACATTGGAGACGAGTTTTAAGCTTTTGAAATAGGTTTAATTTTCAAAACTGGAACTGAGATGTTGGAACTCAATTTAGGCCATACAGAACTGATATAAACTGCATTCGCTCACTGTGTAACATTCATCAGAATGAAGACGTCTTACATCTTATAGGGATGTGTCCGATTTTGCGAGAGATCCAATGGCTTCATCTGAGGTCCAGTTTTTTAAGTTTAGAAGAATATATTAGAGCTCTAAATGGAGATCATGGTTGGAAACCATTTATATACTACGTTTTACATGCATAAAGTTACCGAAACATTTTCTATATAAATTATTAATCTTTGTTTTGAATGTTTAAATTTTTTTTAACTGGCAGATAAGCCACATGAAGCTATGCTATTGTAAATTTTTAACTAGTTGATGTAATTCTTTAATACGAAAAAAAATAATTAACATAATAATAATAATAATAATAATAATAATAATAATAATAATAATAATAATAATAATAATAATAATAATAATACTAATAATAATCATAATAAAAATAATAAAAATAATAATAATAATAATAATAATAATAATAATAATAATAATAACAATAATAATAATAATAATAATAATAATAATAATAACAACAATAATAATAATAATAATCATAATAATAGTAATAATAATAATAATGGTAATAATAATAAATTGAAGAAAACGCAAACAATATGTTTATATTATTTTTGTTTTTGTTGTAGTGGACTGTGTGGATTTAAAGCCAATTGAATGAATTTGTGACCTTTAGTCCAAAATGCGTTTCGCCCAGGTACTACAGCTGGGCTCATCAGTTAGATGCTGTAGTACCTTTCTAAGACGCATTATTTTTGATCGATGTTTACCGACTTTAATAAATCTTACAGCGATTACTCACTGTAAATTATATTTTTCTAGGGGAATTTGGTTAGATTCATGCACCTAGAATTATGTTTTGCCCGTGGTCTGGTCTGGCCAGTGAATTAATTGAAGAAAACGCAAACAATATGTTTATATTATTTTTGTTTTTGTTGTAGTGGACTGTGTGGATTTAAAGCCAATTAAATGAATTTGTGACCTTTAGTCCAAAATGCGTTTCGCCCAGGTACTACAGCTGGGCTCATCAGTTAGATGCTGTAGTACCTTTCTAAGACGCATTATTTTTGATCGATGTTTACCGACTTTAATAAATCTTACAGCGATTACTCACTGTAAATTATATTTTTCTAGGGGAATTTGGTTAGATTCATGCACCTAGAATTATGTTTTGCCCGTGGTCTGGCCAGTGAATTAATTGAAGAAAACGCAAACAATATGTTTATATTATTTTTGTTTTTGTTGTAGTGGACTGTGTGGATTTAAAGCCAATTGAATGAATTTGTGACCTTTAGTCCAAAATGCGTTTCGCCCAGGTACTACAGCTGGGCTCATCAGTTAGATGCTGTAGTACCTTTCTAAGGCGCATTATTTTTGATCGATGTTTACCGACTTTAATAAATCTTACAGCGATTACTCACTGTAAATTATATTTTTCTAGGGGAATTTGGTTAGATTCATGCACCTAGAATTATGTTTTGCCCGTGGTCTGGCCAGTGAATTAATTGAAGAAAACGCAAACAATATGTTTATATTATTTTTGTTTTTGTTGTAGTGGACTGTTTGGATTTAAAGCCAATTGAATGAATTTGTGACCTTTAGTCCAAAATGCGTTTCGCCCAGGTACTACAGCTGGGCTCATCAGTTAGATGCTGTAGTACCTTTCTAAGACGCATTATTTTTGATCGATGTTTACCGACTTTAATAAATCTTACAGCGATTACTCACTGTAAATTATATTTTTCTAGGGGAATTTGGTTAGATTCATGCACCTAGAATTATGTTTTGCCCGTGGTCTGGCCAGTGAATTAATTGAAGAAAACGCAAACAATATGTTTATATTATTTTTGTTTTTGTTGTAATGGACTGTGTGGATTTAAAGCCAATTGAATGAATTTGTGACCTTTAGTCCAAAATGCGTTTCGCCCAGGTACTACAGCTGGGCTCATCAGTTAGATGCTGTAGTACCTTTCTAAGACGCATTATTTTTGATCGATGTTTACCGACTTTAATAAATCTTACAGCGATTACTCACTGTAAATTATATTTTTCTAGGGGAATTTGGTTAGATTCATGCACCTATAATAATAATAGTTATAATTTTTTTTTACCGCATCGCCCGCCAAGGGGAACAAATTACAATAATTAAATTAAATAATAACTGATGACGTGTAGTCAGCAGCAAATTATATGATACCTTGAACTTTACCACCATACAGCTCACACCTAGTCCAACTGAAAAGTAGGATAAGTGAGCTCATAGAAGCCACAAAAATCATCGAGGAACAGTGCCAGTGCTCAATAGTGATCGAGTACAATTATCTACGATCAGAAGTTAATAAGTGATAGCCGTGAAAGAGCGTTGATTGCCGTCAAGGCACGTGATTATCGTCAAAGGACGTTGATTGCCACCAAAGGTTGTGATTGCCCTCAAATGACGTTGATTGCCGCCAAATTAATTGCCATCAAAGGACGTTGAGTACCGCCGAAGGGCGTGAATGCCACCAAAGTGTGTGATTGGCGTCACAGGACGTTCAGTACCGCCGGGAGGCGTGAAGGGTTTGATTGCCGTTAAAAGACGTTGTGTCCCGCCGAAGGGCGTGATTGCCACCAAAGAGTGTGATTACCCTCGATGGATGTAGATTGTAGACAGAGGGCGTGACTGCCGTTAAAAGCCATTGATGGACTACGAAGGACGTGAACAGTTAATTAAAACAATAGTAGTACAATACGAGAGAACCATACCGAGTACACAGCCTACTGCCGAACCCGAACCAAGAAGAGGAGTATCATTAACTTGCTGATAAACCTTATATAAAATTATATTTATATGAATGTATATTTATGAATTAAATACTATATTTAATTGAGAGGAAGAACCTTTTAATCTAAAGCTTATGCAATTACTCAGTAGAACCTTGGAATTCGGCGAGCAAACCATCGGCCTTAGAAAACGAAGTACATCACACTAGTGCTGGTCAAATTATGGATAACAAACTTAACGCGGTAATTTTAGGAGTTAACTGTGCTCCATATCTGGCTATTCGCACCATCCATCGATTAGCCAACGACGTCAAGACAACTCTTCCACTTGCAACGAACATTTTGGTTGACGAATTTTATGTGGATGATGTCCTTTCGGATGCCCACCCAAGTAATATTTTTCCCCTAATAACATTCTCCAATAACTTAATAAGACTAATTTAAGGGAGCCAAAAGAGATCTTGAAGAATTCTTCTAGATTATTATAATTCAGCTAAAAGCTTTAAATGGCCTAGCCTTTATATACTCCCTAACAGATTTGTATTCTTTTTATGGAATGGCAGATATAGAATAATGAAAAAAACCTCTTATATGACTCTAAGAGCTCGGCTAAATCTTATTGTGAGAAAGCGTTTCTTGCAATGGGAGTTCCTAACAGTTAATAGAGAAAATAAGAAGAGAAAAGAGAATAAAACTAAAAAAAATTATATATTTCTCATTAGATTCTACCACAATGCAAAAACTACCTTGAACACATTAAATACAAATACAACACGGAAATTACAATTACACTTAAGCACTACTGCAGACAAAAAAAGAGGTTAGGCGAACAAAGAAAACGACTACAATTCCTACTGCAAGGATTACGGAATGATACCAAAACATTTATCCAACACCACTTCAAAAACGATAGAACTTTTTACATCGGACACAGTTAAAACCAAGTTCAACAAAATAAATAACATATTCTTACACAAAATATTAAAGTTAGAAATCAAACGAACACACATAAATATAAAAACAATAACCAATAACATCTTTCATGCGAACAATAAAACACTTAATAATAAAGAATATAGCTTATTTGTTCTTAAGCAAAAACATATGTACAACTTCATTGCATTACAAACAAATATGACACTAAAACTTTTCGCAAAGTAAAAATAATAACAGCTTATTCGATTGAGAATAAAATACGTAATGAAAACTTTACAACAAATATTTTAAATTAAGAATTTTATTTTAACAAAAAATTATTTTTACTTGCTTATATGTACATTTCGGAAGCTCATCGTCAGTAAGCTCTATTTATTATTCACAGTACGTATTAATTTCAAATTTTGTAAACTAAAATTATGGTTATTATTTGGCATGTGTTGTGATACACTTGAATTTCTGGTTCATTGTATTTTAGATGCGCAAAATATTCTTTAAATCTTCTTGTCTGCCCTATATATTCTTTATTACAATTGTAACATCCAATTGACTAAATCCCTGATTGCTGTAATGTTTCAATTTTGTCCTTTCATCCACTAAACAGATTTTTAATTTTTATTTCACTGCTTTGGCTAATTCTGATATCTCGTCTATTAAATATTGGTTTTAGCTTAAATGTAATTTTTGAATGGAGATTAAATTTTGACCATTTCTTTTCTGAATCTTGTTCATTTCTGATTAAATCTAAAGTTGTATAATTCCTTAGGTTTTATTTACTTTTAGATCAGTAGATCATCAATTAGTTGTTCTGTATACCCATTTTTTTTTGCTATTTCTTTGATTTTTTGATTTTCACTGTATTCTCTTTCTTTTCTAATTGGAATATTTAAACCTATAAAAATCATGGAATGAAAAGCTGATGTTTTTTGTTCAAATGAATGAAATGAATCAGATGTTATGTATCTAAGAGTATTTGTAGGCTTTCAATGAATAACGAATTCGAAGTTTTCACCTTCTCTAATCATAGTTAAATCTAAATAGTTTAATTTTCCGTTTATTTCTTCTTCATAAGTAAACTTGATTGATGGATATTTTGATTTATTTAACATGTTTATTAAACTTCGAAGTTCATGCTTTTTGACTATGGCCCAAACATCATCTATATATCTTAATCAAATTCTTGGAACAATTCTTTCATTTTTCATTTTAGTCTCTAAATTTGACATGAATAAGTTAGCTAAAAATGGACTTAAATGTGAACCCATACTGCAACCAAATTTTTGTCGATAGAATTTTTAATAAAACTGATACCAATTTTCATACATGCATAATTTAGTAAGCGGACAAGTTCATTAATTTCTTCTCGTTTTAGATGAGTTTTCTCTAACTATTCTCTGAGAAAATTTAAAGTTTCATTAATTGGAACATTTGGATATAACGAGATAACATCAAATGAAACTTGAATTTCGTTATTGGTAATTTTTAAAACTTTTACTTCTTTTGCGAATTCAATGCTGTTTTTAATAGCTCTTGTTTCGGATTTATTTGGTAGATTATTTAACTTTTCTAATAACCAACATTCAAGTTTTGTAATTACTGATCCTGTTGTTGATGTTATGGGTCTTATTTGTTTTCCAAGTTACTAGTAACTCGAGTAAGGAATACATTCTTGGTAAAATTGGATTCGAAACATTTAATTTTCTTGAACAATTTTGGTCCATGAAAATATTTGCTGCATTTTTAATGGCTACTTTAGTTTTTCTTATCATTCCTGTTAAAGGATTAAAAATTACTTCTTCGTATGTACCATTTTTAATAAATTCTTCGTTAATTTCACCATATTCTTGTTTATCAAATATTAAAATATTATTACAGTTACTGTTATTATTACAATAACTAAAACTTTCTTTTCTTTCAGATTTTTTGCAGCTTTTCTGAAATTTTTCATTTTTGTAGAAAAACTCGTTAAATTTATATTATTTATTTTTTCTACAGCCTCGTATCTAACTCTTGCTTTTTATCTTCATCATTGAAATGTTTAAGAGCTGTTTGAATGTTAACTAAAGCACTTTCTACGGCTTGCTTTTCTGGAGGTTGTAGTGCGAAATCTAATCCTCGGTTGAGTAATTCTGGTTCATTTGGTGTAAATTGAACAATTGATAAATTTTTGACAAAGTTCTGCGCTGGTTCTATTTCTATTCTATTGTATATATTTAATATTTGTTCTTAGGTTTAAATGTCGTTTTTTTGCTTTCTTTATCTCCTGTTGCACGTTAGCCATATTGAATTAATTTGATAGTGGAGATTTTTGACGTGTTTTTTATTATAAATTAAAGAATTTATTTTAACAACTTAGAACACAAATTATTTGGAGCTGGATGAAAAATTATACAACGGAATCTTATGTTTTTAAAAAAATCTGCACCGCTTACCCCTAAGCAACTAATACTAGCACTAATTAATAATAATCATAGAATGCTTTCATCACAGATTTTCACGTTCGCATAAGGGCGAGGGTCATCTGAGCAACACAAGGTCGTTGCTTCGATGTTTTTAACTGTGTCTTTTATTTTTTTTCAGTCCCCGAATCCTTAAGATTCTATTAGAAACAAGGGAGTTTGGTTTACCAAAAATCCTATCTCTAGCAGCATAATATTCAACAAGACGTTCATGGAGAGTTTTGAGGGAGGTGTTATTTTTTGTTTTGAAGGGGACGTTTCTAATATAACTATTTCAGCAGTTGTTGGTCTTATCAGAATTTGTGCTGGAATACAGGTCGTTTTGTATTCCCAATCGAAATTGGCATTTTCAACTGTCGTACCTTTTTTGCCTCCGGTTTCCGGTTTTGAGAGCAAGACATCAAGGGAGATTAATAGCTCTTCCGAAAGTTTCCCGAGAATTTATCGCTGGTACATTGAGATGACGTGGTGTCAGTCTTTCCGCATCGATAACAGAAAAGGGATGTTTGAGGTATAGGACATTCCATGTATACATGTCCTACCTTGCTGCAATTCCAGCAAATGTAGTTGCTGGTATCACTACTTCCTTGAATGCCTTCGATGGTATTAGCTGAAGGAAAGAAATCATCGTCTACCTGAAGTTCACTCAAGTTTCGGTGGAATTACCGGACCACTAACTATTGTCTCTCATGCTCACTCAAATACGTTTCTATGTTTCGACAAACGTAGACCATTTCATTTAGTCCTTGGGCCCTTGGTAGGTCAGCATTTATTCTCCCATTCACCTGTTGACATTCTGTTCAAGAAGTGATATCAGTTCATGATTAGGTTTGGGGTTAAGCAACCGAGTGATTAGTTTTTGGATTGCCATAAGAACATCATCAAAAGACTCATTTTGCCTTTGACGGCGATCATACATTTGCTTTGAGATTTCAGTGTCTGTTTCCAGGGAACGATACTGTTCCAAGCGAAGGGCAGCCCAATCAATCCTAGGATTGGTTTTCAGGAAAACCGAGAACCAGGTTTCCACTTGTCCACTGACGAACTGATGAAAATTTAAAAAGAATTTCCTCCCATGATGCACCGTAACAGTCTTTAAGCCTCTCCAACCTGAGTATGAATTCATCGACAGTCATATTCATGTTATAGTATTTTAAGCCCCATTTGTGAAAACTATGTACCCTCAAATTCGAAATTCGAATTACCATGTGATTGGTTTTCTAGCGCTGCCGGCGGCCTAACTGATATGTCGTTCAAATTTATATTACGGATCTGGGGAAGGAATTTACCTGCTATTGGGATTAAATTACTCATCTGTGTGGTTCTTAGGGCTGTATCTGAAACAAAAACTTTATTTGGGATGGTAGAGTTTGGATCGACTTGTGGTGGTGGACGTCTACGAACATCATACTCGCTTCTACCAGAAGGCATAGCTTCCAGCAGATTTTAACGAATAATTGCCGCCATTTGATTTTTTAATTCCTTCCTGTTCGCTTCTAATTTTTTACGGATCACTTGCAACTCCTCTGCCGTACTAACACCTATGGACGCAGTACTGACGTCTTGGATGTAGGCTGGTAAATCTATCTCATTATGACGCTTGAAGTGTTTGCCCCAACTTGAGAGCATGATGGTTCATTCGGGTTGGCTAAATTCTGCGGTTGATTCCTTCCGTCATAGGTTGCGTTTGGACTTTTTAAATCATTTGGGGGAGCAGTTATAATAGATTGAGAACCTGTTATTAATCCAGGTGTAACATTCTTTGTGGAATGAGCAATTGCTTTACGTCTACCGTTGTTACCACTTATGCCACGACTAGAATTACTATAGCTACTTCCTCTACCGCGGTTACTAATATATCCTCGACCTGAGCGTAAATAATGTTTCGGATCACTCCCACGAGATGTTCTTGCTGCCGAAATGCTGAACTTTTGTTACGTTATTACATGCCGGGGTTTGTTAGCAAAAGAGTTTCGGATTCAAAGAATTAGAGCCCGATTTCGTCTTGAAAGTTAATTTCAATTTTTCCACAATTATCCCAGTGAGGAGAGATCTAGCTGTAGTTGACCCTCTGAGGTTTCTCCTACAATCGTAACCGAACGATACGACCTGGCTATTATGCCCTCAACTATCTGTAATATTATTAATATTTCGAAAAGATATTATATTTCCATCTCTATTTTGTTGCTTTTTTTTTGTTTTATTTCATCAAAAAAATAAAGGTAAACACTCAATGGAACTAAATAAGTATACACAAGCAAGTCTAAATACCGCCATCATAAAGGGTGTACTTTACCATAACGATAGTTACATGTCATTGTAACGAAATCGTTCTCATACCGCCATCATCGCCTTTTACTTCCACCCCGTCCACCTTTGACTATATTTAAAACCAATTCATTATCTTAACTATCATAATGCAGCTGAAAAAAAAAAACAATACATTCTCCCAAGCAACTTCCCAAAAAAATACTTCGTCAAGGAAAATAAAAACTCATAAGGTTTTCGTTTAAAAAAACATAGCCTATTTAATTCAAAAAAAACTTAAGCCTAACGAAATCTTAAACAATCCTAATAAATATGTTTACATATATGTTACTATTAATTTATAAAACAACCCATAATTGCAAAATAACTCTTTTTTCGCTTTCAAATCATATAAGTAACAACCAACAGTATAGGGTCACAAAATATTTATATGTTCAAACAAACTTAGTTCTTTTTCTCTTTTATAACTAAAACGAAAATTTCACCGGAAAAGGATTTGATTTTAGTAACATGTTCAGAGAATTTAATATATAAACGTCTTACAAATGTTCAATATAATCAAAAGGATTTATATCATTCCTTACATAACGTAAATTTAATTGGAAAAATTACATACCAAAAAAAAATTATTTAAATTTTGGGCAAATGACATAAACAAATAATTATGTAGTGGAATATTTTCGTACAATCCAAAATGTACTTTCTCTCTCTGCATGTGTACCTTTCTTTTTTTTCTATTGCAGATCTTCCGTACTCATTCATTTGTAGTATACATAAAAAACTATTGATTTTATATTCACCACACAAATCACCAAGGTGGATATTGCTTGCTTTGGTATAATAAAAACCTTACTTTTTTAACTTTAATTTAACAAGTGGTGGAAATTGACCGCTGAAGTCTTAAAATTGGTGTATACAATATATTATCAAAAAGAACTTACCCTGACTTATCCTTTGGGGTGGTGCACCGCTCCAGAGGCTGTTGAGGAAGATTTACACAAAAAATAATTCTTACTATATTGCATAAAATTTCAAAACAATTTAACCGTCACTTTAATACCAGGAAACGATTTTATAGCTCTTTTTGTTATTTAATTTAGTACCGAAAAAATGTATTGGATTTGAATATGACTTATAATTTGTATGCAAATAAAAACAAAACCCATTGGGTAATTTTCCAGTAAGATATGCAGAATCATATATAATTATTACAAAATAAAAAAAAAATAAAAATTAGGCAAATAAAAACTTATTATAAAAAACCAGGTGGTGTTGCTCTATGGAACTGGATTGCAGGATGGTGTTAGTGTAGGTGATGGTGTCGACGGAAATTTCACAAGCCGGAACAGGGTGAATCCTTTTAGTGCATCTGATTGGGTGGATTAATTTGATCAATCCCAATTTTTAAATCAGTCTATGCACTGATGACAGTTAGTTGGGTATAACACGTATGTGGTCATTTTATTTGTATTGTTCTAATATCATATCTTTTTATAAGTTTTCAATTTCAATTTTTTTGAATTTCGAGCGTTTTTTTCTTTTTTTTTTGCGGAGTTACTTTGCGGCGCTTAGAGACGTTTATATGCTTACCGGTCAAAGGTTTTCTTTTTTTTACTCTTTTTTATTCCTATATTTTTCTGATTTCGCGCGTTTTTACTTTTTTAAATCGGAGTTTCTTTAGGCGTTTGGAAATATCCTTTTCTTTTAGTTTTACGGTTCAGGTTTTGCCGGTCGAAGGGTACCTTTTTGAACTTTTTTTTACTTTTTTTTCGGGTTGAGTTCATTTTTTTTGTCTTATATGATTTTTTTGCACTTCACGTTTTATTTAAGGAGTCTTCCTAGGAGGTTTCTGTGCGACTGTACTTTTTGGTTTTACCATGCGTGACAGTACTTTTCGGATTTTTTTTACATTTTGTTTTGTTTAGATTTGGCTTTTTGTTTTACTTTTTTTTTAGGGTGTAGAACGCTCACTTTTAAAAGCTTCCCTTGTTTTAGGGGCTTTTTTCTTATTTCAATTTCATACGCGTGGATATGTATTGCGGTGGGGTTTTTTTTATAGTTTTAATTATTCAATAAACTAAAAACAAATTAATTGCAAAACAAATTTAAGTTTTGTAAAAAAAGATAAGATCCGAACTGCAACCGACAATATAACCTTTCCCGGTCTTATGCCACGTCACGAGCCAGTCGTTTTCAAAAATCCGATACCAAAGAGAATGAAGGTTAGTAGTCTCAGCCTTGTCGACAGCCCTAACCACGTCGTACCATTTTCGAAAAAACTTCGAGAAAGATCTCAAGAGATATGGCGCCTGAAACGCTTCCGTCAATGCACTTTCTGGGCGTATATTTGACCAGAAAAAAACTAACTTAGTTTCTAAAATTAATTTAGAATTTATCATAAATTGGTGTACCCAAATATTAATTTTCTGGTCAGAATACGCCCAAAAATGACCCTCCGGAAACACTTCCATGATGAAAAAAATCAACATTTTTGAACGTGTAGGTGACTTCATAACCGAAGCATTATTCTATTTTGCTATTTTTTCTTTATAGTCTTAGCTTTTCATGTACAGCAAATGGATGCTGAATCATTTCGAATCGTGAAATGTCGACTCTTGACTTCGTATCTGTCTCTCGCTTCCTCCGAATCCATACCTTTCACACCGAAGCCACGAATCATCCAATTTCACCAACACATTCCATAATTTATTTTTACCTTCTAGTGTTGAATTACAGGTTTAAATCCCGTCTAATGAAACGATGTTGTCAAACTGTGACATCTGGTGATCTGTTGGTTGTTACTACTTTTTGAATTTGAAACTACTTTAAATACCTAGTTGAATAATTACCCACAATTATCAGTGGAAAATCTTGAAGATATCAAAAAAGCTTTCTAAATGTGCATCTCTCAAATTGATGACAAAATATATACGTATTGCACTGAGAGTGAAAGAGTATCAGGATCTCGAGCTATTTAAAGACAACTTAGTCTAAGACTGGGTGAGAACAACTACTTTGGAGAAGAGTTTTCAGGTTTTAAAATGGGTTAAATTTTCAAAACTAGAACTGAAATGTTGGAACTCAATTTCAGGCCATACAGAACTGATATAAACTGCATTCGCTCACTTTGTAACCTTCATCAGAATGAAGACATCTTTCATTTTATAGGGATATGTCCGATTTTGCGAGAGATCCGATGGCTTCATCTGATATCCAGTTTTTTAACTTTAGACGAATATATTAGAGTTTTAAATGGAGATCAGGGTTGGAAACCGCTTATACACTATGTTTTACATGTAAAAAATTACTGAAATACGTATTTGAATTTGTTTTGAGTCCCGATCTATACAGAAAAAATTGCTTTAACGGAACTAAACTACTCTAAACATTGTTTCTTTTTTTAAATTGTTTCCAAGCAAATTAAATAGATTTTACGTTTTCTTTATAAATTATTAATCTCTATTTTGAATGTTTAATTTTTTTAACTGCCAGAGGGCACATGAAGCCATGCTATTGTAAATTTTTATAACTAATTGATGTAGTACTTTAATATGAACAAAAAATAAAGAACATAATAATAATAATAATAATACTATTAATATTAATAGTAATCATTTTTTTTACCGCATCACCCGCCAACCACCAAGGAGACAAATTACATTTATTAAATTAAATAATAACTGGTGACGTAAAGCCAGCAGCAAATTATATGATATTTTGAACTTTACCACCATACAGCTCACACTTAGTCGAACTGAAAAATAGATTAATAGTGATCGGGTACAAGCATCTAAGATCAGAAGTTAGTAAGTGATAGCCGTGAATGAGCGTTGATTGCCGTCAAGGCACGTGATTACCGTCAAATTACGTTGACTGCCACCAAAGCTTGTGATTGCCGTCAAATGACGTTGATTGCCGCCAAAGGGCGGGATTGTCATCAAAGGACGTTGAGTACCGCCGAAGGGCGTGACTGCCACCAAAGGGTGTGATTGCCGTCAAAGGAATCTGACTGACACCAAAGGTTATGATTGCCGTGAACGGACGTTTAGTACCGCCGAAGTGCTTGATTGCCACCAAAGGGTGTGATTGCAGTCAAAGGACGTTGATTGCCGCCAAAGGGCGTGATTGCCGTCAAAGGACCTTGAGTACCGCCGAAGGGCCTGATTGCCAACAAATAGTGTGATTGCCGTCAAAGGACGTTGACTGCCGCCAAAGGGCGTGATTTCCGTCAAAGAACGTTAAGTACTGCCAAAGGGCGCAATTGCCACCAAAAGGTGTGATTGCCGTCAAAAGACGTTGAACACCGTCAAAGGGCGTGATTGCCTTCAAGGGACGTTGAGTACCGCCGGAGGACGTGATTGCCACCAAAGGGTTTGATTGCCCCTAAAAGACGTTGTGTTCCGCCTAAGGGCGTGATTGCCAATAAAGGGTGCGATTGTCATCAAAGGACGTTGAGTACCGCCGAAGGGCGTGACTGCCACCAAAGGGTGTGATTGCCGTCAAAGGACTCTGACTGCCACCAAAGGTTATGATTGCCGTGAACGGACGTTTAGTACCGCCGAAGTGCTTGATTGCCACCAAAGGGTTTGATTGCCCCTAAGAGACGTTGTGTTCCGCCGAAGGGCGTGATTGCCAATAAAGGGTGCGATTGCCATCAAAGGACGTTGAGTACCCCCGGAGGGCCTGATTGCCACCAAAGTGTGTGATTACCGTCGACGGACGTGGATTGCCGACAGAGGGCATGACTGCCGTTGAAAGCCATTGATAGACTACGAAGGACGTGAACAGTTACTTAAAATCCTAGTAGTACAATATGAGAGAACCATACCGAGTACACATCCTACTGCCGAACCCGAACAAAGAACAGGAATATCATTAACCTGCTGATAAACCTTATATAAACTTATATTTCTATGAATGTATGTTTAAGAATTAAATATTATATTTAATCGAAAGGAAGAAGCTTTCTAACTAAAGCTTAAGTATTTACTTTAGTAGAACCTTGGAATCCGGCGAGCAAAACCTCGGCTTTAAAAAACGGAGTACATCCCACTAGTCCTGGTCAAATTATGGATTACAAACTTAACACTGTAACTTTCGGAGTTATTTGTGCTCCATAGCTGGCTAGTCGCACCCTCCATCGATTAGCCAACGATGTCAAGACAACTCTTCCACTTGCATAGAAATTTTTGGTAGACGACTTTTATGTGGATGATATCCTTTCGGGTGCCCACCCAAGTAACATTTTTCCCCTCATAACATTCTCCGATAAATTAATGAGACTAATTTAAGGGAGTCAAAAGTAATCTTGAAGAAATCTTGTAGATCATTATAATACTGCTAAAAGCTTTAAATGGCTTAGCCTCTATATACTCCCTGACAGATTTGTATTATGGATTTGTATTTGGATTTGTATTTATGGAATGACTGATATAAAATAATGAAAAAAAGCCTCTTATATGACTCTAATAAAGCTCGGATAAATCTTATTGTGAGAAGGCGTTTCTTGCAATGGGAGTTCCTAACAGGGAATAGAGAAAATAAGAAGAGAAAAGAGAATAAACCTTAAAAAATATATATCTTTCTCATTAGATTCTACCACAATGAAAAACTTCCTTGAACACATTAAATACAAATACAACACCGAAATTACAATTACACTTTAGCACTACTGCAGACAAAAAAGGAGTTTAACCAACCAAAGAGAACGAATACAATTCCTACTTTCATGCAAGGATTACGGAATGATACCAAAGCATTTATCCAACACCACTCCAAAAACAATATAACTAATAGAACTTTTTACATCGGACACAGTTAAAACCAAGTTCAACAAAATAAATAACATATTCTTACACCAAATATTAAAATAAGAAATCAAACGAACAAACATAAATATAAATATAATAATAACCAATAAACAATAACATCTTTCATGCGAACAATAAAATGAGAACTACAGTTAATAATAAAGAATATAGCTTATTTGTTCTTAAGCAAAAACATATGTACAACTTCATTGCATCACAAACAAAAATGACACTAAAACTTTTAGCAGAGTAAAAATAATAACAGCTTATTCGATTGAGAATAAAATATGTAATGAAAATTTTATAACAAATATTTTAAATTAAAGATTTTGTTTTAACAACTTAAAACACAAATTATTTATTTTTGCTTATATGTATATTTCGGAAGCTATGCTTCCATCGTCAGTAAACTCTATTTAAATAATAATGATATTTTGATATTTATATTAAAATTTAATACCAACAACAAATGCAATATAAATAAAAAATTACACAAACAAATTTACAGTGAATTTAAGGTCTAATAAAAACTTTTTTGAAAATTGTATTTCTTATTGGTCCATCGTCACTATTCACTAAATTATTTTTATTTTTAAATATATAAAGAGATTCACAAGCATCTAGCTCATAAGGATTATTTAAAGTACGTATTAGTTTCAAATTTTGTAAACTAAATTTATGGTTATTATCTAGCGTGATACACTTGATTTTTCTGGTTTAATTGTATTTTAGATGCACAAAATGTCCTTTAAATCTTTTGAGAATTGGTCTTCTTGTCTGCCCTATATATTCCTTATAACAATTGTTACATCCAATTCAGTAAATCCCTGATTTCTGTAATATTTCAATTTTGTCCTTTGATCCACTAATCAGGTTTTTAATTTTTATGTCACTGCGTTGGCTAATTCTGATATTTTGTTTATTAAATATTGGTTTTAGCTTAGATGTAATTTCTGGATGGAAATTAAATTTTGACCATTTCTTTTTTGAATCTTGTTCATTTCTGATTAATGGGAGCATAGTTTCCGAAATGTACACATAAGCAAAAATAAATAACTTGTGTTTTAAGTTGTTAAAATAAAATCTTTAATTTATAATAAGAAAACACGTTTAAAATCTCCACTATCAAATTAAAACAAATATTTTCAATAAACAATAATATCAAAGATTAAATAACATAATAATTTTGATCGCAAGTATGTGTTTATCAAGTATTTGAACGCCCCCATTCGAGCAAAATTTGCCTTAAATATAAGCCCACATTATGAGTGTGTTTCTTTATTTATTCCGGATAAGGAATAGAATGGATGGAAAAGACGAAATGTTTATCTAGAATATCCGGAATGGAATGAATAAAGAAACAAAAATTCTCTCCGGAATAGAAAAGAAAAAAGATGACATCAATCAGCTCTTTTAAAGCGTTGTGATGATGACAAGAAAACAGATATCTCTATGGAAAATAGTAAAAATAAATTATTATTAATTTATTAATTCATGATAAGTCACATTTAATTGTTATTTATATATTTATTTCAATAATAAAAATATAAACAATGTTTGGTCATCCATTTTGTTTACTTACTTGGTTTTCGTCTTTGGCTGCTGTCATTTTTTTTTGCTTCCGTATGAAAGGGTTATTCCGAGAATATTCTTTTCATTCCGTGTTTAACATGGAATAAAAAGAATGCATTCCAAACGTTCCGGAATGAATAAAGAAACAACAAAATAGTTTATCCGGAATATTCCATGGAATAAAGAAACGCAAAACTGGTTTTCCGAATATTCTGGACATACCAGAATGAATAAAGAAACACACCCTATATGAACAGTATTTATGTTTTTCAGCTGCAACTGGTTTTGTTAAATTATTTGCAACCATAAATTCAGTTCCAATTCCAACGAAGGTGGTAATATTCAAGTTCTTCTTTTCTCGTACAAAGTGATGTCGAAAATCAATATGTTTGGATCTTGATAAGCACTTGCTAGTTGATGCCAAGTGGATTGCACTTTTATTGTCGCAATATATATTCATAGCTGAATTTTTAAAATCTTGGTTCAGTTCAATTTCAAGACTACGAATCCACATTCCCTCTTGAGTTGATGCCGAAAGTGCCATATATTCGGCTTCTGTTGTAGATGGAACTACAGTTGGCTGATGTTTTGTTGCCAAGATACGGCGCCTTCTTGTTAGACAGATAACCGATTTTCTATCCTCAGAATCATTTGCCCAGTCAGAATCTGAAAAAATCTTGAATTCCGAATTTCAATTTTTTGAGATCTTCAATTTTGCTGTTTTTGTTCTTTGGAGATATCCTCTTTACAGCTGCCCAATGTTCTTTGCCAGGACACTTATTGAATTTGCTTAATTTGTTAACTGCAAAACAGATATCTGGTCGAGTGCACTGTGATGCAAACATTAGACTTTCAACAGCTTGTTGTCAAGGAACTTCAGCCATTTCTTTTTCTTCTTCTGGTGTTTTAGGTGACATATCTTTTGAAAATTTGGAGTTGATATCCATTGGAGTTTTTATAGGATTACATTCATCCATATTGATTTTCTCCAGCATTTCTATAATATATTTTTCTTTGTCCAAGTAAATCCCATCTTTATGAATATGAATACCTAAGCATTGCTTCGCAATTCCTAAGAATTTCATCTTAGCTCTTTTATTAAATTTCATTTTAGATTTTCCCAATATGGCATTGGTAAATATAAGAATATCATCTACTCATATTGCAAGGAATGTCATACTTGTAACTTTACGATGGAAATATATGCAAGGATCTACTTTTGAACGCTTCAATTCAAGCTTTTGGAGAACTCTGTCCAATTTAGTGTTGCACACTAAACTTGATTGCTTCAATCCATAGACAGCTTTTTTCAATTTCATCACTTGTCCTTCTCTTCCAATCAAATGACCCTTCGGTATCACAACATATATTTCTTCACTCAGCTCACCTTGAAGAAAAGCAGCTACAGCGTCCATTTGTTGAATTTCCAAGTTATATTTTGCTGATAATGCAATCAAGTATCGAATGGATGAATACCTGACTACGGGTGAATACGTTTCCTCATAGTCAATACCTTTCTTTTGTGTAAAACCTTTTACCACTAAACGACCTTTTTACCGCACACTTTCGCTTTCGTATTTCTTCATTTTGAGAACCCATTTTATCTAAATAATATTGGCTCCAGTGGGCTTGTCTACACATATCCAGGTGTTATTTTCTTCGAAAGACATCATTTTACATTTCATTGCCTGTATCTATTTTTCTTTGTCGCTTCTAGATAATGGATTTTCCCTGTTTTCAGGGTCTTCACTTACCTTGGTTTTATCAGCATTGTATAGCACTTTTGGTAATTTAGAAATTCGTATACTTCAGCGAATTGCTTCATGAGTTGCTGTATCTTCTTCTTCTTCTTGAGTAGATACTTGAGTTATGGTAGCTTCAACTTCTTTGATATCAGAATCTTTATTCTTCATAAAGAATACAAATACTTTTCGTGTGAAATCATCTATGAAAGTTACAAAATAGATGCAGATTTCACCTCAATGGGACCACACACATCTGATTAATTCAAGAACTTTTGATGATCTCGACCCTTCTAATGGAAATTTGTTACTATTCTGTTTTTCTTATGCGCAGGTAATGCAATTCAATAATGAGTCTGGGCTTAGCTCAACGGCTTTTACTAAACCTTGTGCAAATAATTTCATGTTATCTTGACCCAAGTGACTAAATATTCGATGCCAAATATTGCCAACATTACATTGCACAATATATGCATTCTGATTTGGGGGAATATCCAATTTGTATAACCCATTTGAAGATCTTCCTGAAGCTATAGCTTCTTTTGAAGAATTAATGACACGACAACCATTTTTGTCAAAGATGACAACATTCTCATGATCCACAATCTTCTCTATGGATAATAAGTTCACTTCTATTTCAGGGATGTAGAGAACATAATGGACTGTAATAGTTTCTTTGCCTTTGGGAGTCAATACATCCAACGATATATCACCCTTGTTCACAGCGTCCATAGTCATGCTATTGGCAGTCTTGATCTGCCCCTTAAAGGGTTTGAGTTTTTTGAAATAACTCAAATCGGATGTCATATGATCAGTTTCGCCGCTATCGAAACACCATTCGTTCTTTTTGACTGTGCAGAGAATGCTGCAAACAGAAGAACAACCTTTTGTTATTTTTATGTCTCTGCTTTTAAACTTGGATGGGCATTCAGTAATAAAATGTCCAAGTCCGTCGCAGTTAGAGCACCGAGATTTCCCTTTCTTGTCAAACTAGGGTTTTCTTTTGCATATTTGAAAAACTACCCTTTTTATACATAAGAGCTGAGTTTGATGGTGTTGAATTAAATTTAACATCTTGTAGCACCTTCATTTTAATGCAATCTGCTGTTAATTTCCGTCCACTGCTTCCGATGCTCATTAGCATAGACTTGTATTTATCGGGTAAACCTTTAAGTAATAAGCAGCTTCCAACCCATTTATCATTGACGGTAAAACCAATATCATTTAATTTTTGAGCTGTTAAAATGATTTGACTTACATAATCTTCTACGGATGAGCAACCAATACTACAGAGCACAATTTTTGTAGCAAACCAATTCGTTTGTCCAACCCTGAGTCTTGGAAAAGATTTCTGTCCATACCTCCTTGGAAGTTGTAGCTTCCCCTACATGGACATATAAATTCTTGTCGATAGCTAAAATAATTTTACATCGAGCAATATTATCCTTAGTAACACCCAAGGCTTCATTGGCAACAGGCTCATTTCCACATTTCCAAGCATCTTCCAGCTGTAATTGCGTCTTTATCGCAAAACTCCATGTTGACCAATTTTCAGAACCAGTCAGCTTCTCCATATGATGGACTCCTGATGGATTCAGGGGGATTAACATATGTATTTTTTAAAGATTGAATTGTTCTCTCTATTAAAATTTTTAAGATCTGTTATGTTCTGGGACCATAACCTTTTAGCAAGGTAAAAATAATAACAGCTTATTCGATTGAGAATAAAATATGTAGGTAATGAAAATTTTATAACAAATATTTTCAATAAACAACAATATCAAAGATTAAATACAATAATAGTTTTGACCCAAGTATGTGCTTATCAAGTATTTCAACAAAAAACAAACTTGATAAACTTAACTAACTGGACGAAAGCATAAGAGAAATAGGATTCATTTTCAACTAGAGTTGGTTTGTCAACAAGACGAGTATTGAATTTCCAGTAGAGAGCAAATGGTCACTTTCGCTGTGGAAAAAATTTGCAATACTAATAACAAAAAAAAACTTCTCACCCGTACATGTTATCGCTGACGTTGACCAATGCATACGAAGAATCCAAGAAGAAAACGATAAAGATGTTGGCAGATTGAAAATTGCAAATAATAAAACGACTTTTCATAGAAAAATGTCTAATAATACCAAAGAAAAATGTATTCTAAAAATTTTTGAAATAACACAAACGGCAATAAAAAGGCATAAAAATAAAATAATAATAACAAACGCTGATAAAGGGAACAAAAGTGTTGTCATGTATAAATCAGACTACACAAGTAAAATGCACGCACTATTAGACGATAGAAATATTTACATATAAGACGACGAGAATAGATCCAACACCAGAAATGCAAAAAAAATACAACAACATGGTGAAATATTTATTTAAAAAAGAATGTATTGATGCCAAGCTTAAATCAAAACTTGATTTTTTGGCAACTTTAGCACCACTGTTATATGGCTTACCAAAAATTCATAAGGCTGATCTCCCTTTAAGGCCCATTTCATCTTCATACAATGTTCCGTGCTACCAGCTTTAAAAACATATTGGTGAAACTTTGAAAAATATTATCTCACCAAACTACAATATCAAAAAAACCTATCAACTAAAAGAAAGATTGAATGATATAATTTCGGAAGAAGATAATATACTCGTTTCGTTCGATTCGATATCCGTTTTCACCAACATTCCCACATATTTAGCCATCAAAAATATAATGAAGCAATGGGACACTATAAAATCATCAACACAAATTCCAAAACAACAATACTTAAAAATATTAGAATTCTGTTTGAGAGATAAAATTATTTCAAATTTGAAGACAAGATTTATCTTCAAACGTTTGGAATGCTTATGGGAAACCCAGTTTCCCCTACCATCGCTGACATCGTACTTGACAATCTACTTGATAATACCTTAGACTATTTAAAGAAAACAAACACAAATATAAAATTGAGTGTGAAATACGTAAATGATATTTTCGCAATAATAAAAAATCAGTATATAGATATTATATTAACAACACTAAATAATTATCACAAAAAGTTGCGATTCACGATTGAAATGGAGCACAATACGTGCTTACCTTATCTGGACACAAAACTTCATCGACAAGAGAACAAAATAGTTATTGACTGGTTCTCTCAGGAAACATCTTCTGGCCGAATGATGAATTTTCATTCAACAAAGACAAAGAAAACATAAAGTCATATTACAGTGTGAAAATAAAAAAGGTCTGTGATATTAGCATTTAAGTTCTTGTCTGTTTTATTGTTTAGTGTTTAGCGTACATATTTATTTATTTATTTTCTTAGTTGTAATTTATGTTTAACGTAAAAGTGATGTCTAAAAATGAATTATACCTTTAATGTAAAAGTAAGCAGAATTGTTCAAAAAGAAAAATAGTTGTGTAATGGAATTTTTTACAGTTTAATAAGCCAGTCTCTTGAAAAATTTGGAAAACCCCAACGAAACGTTCGGAAAGAATGAAATAATTTTATTTACATTCCGAAATTACTGATCTGTAAGCCTGTCTTATAAAAATTCATTTATTTATTTCTCATTAAAGTTTTTTTTTGAAAGAAGCTAACTCTTTAAAAGTTTTGCGAATATATCATCTCTAAAAACTGTTGGCCTAATATGATAGTATTTATTTTGTAAGTCAATTATTCATTATTACTTTGATAATGGCGATGCATTATTTTATTTTATTGTTTGTTAGTATATGGGAGCTTAAAATGAATGCGGTTGAAATTGGATGTACTAATTCTTAGATTTTACCTCGAAAAAAAAAAACAAATCGCCTTCAAAATAATGCGTATTTAAATTATTTAATTTATACTTTTTATGAAGAATAGGGTTACCTTGCATAATTTTGGGAATCAATTAATTTTTGAAATTATAGAGGATGATATGCAATCCTAAATGCATAAAAATTAACTTGTGAGTCAAACTAAATCTGAAAAGCAATCTATATGACACACTAAGAGCCTTATGCTGCATTTACACAAATGACAAAATGTAATTGTTGTTAGATATTTTTATGTCACTAAACAGCATTACCCAGGTAAAATTTTTCATTTCACAAAAGGTTTCAATAGAGAAACTTCGAAAAGTTAAAGTAATACCCATTTAGATTGTTAAATATTTTGTATCGAGGCCAGAAAGAATCTTTTACAATTAATGCTATTGTGTTGCCATATATGTTTGTGATAATTATAATGCACTTTATAAGAGTTTAATTTTAACATATCCACATATTGTATGGTGTGGTAACCCTCATAATACTCAGATAATATCTTCTGCGTACTTAACTATGGCTGCTATTGAGATGAGAGAATCCTTTAATACTTAAAATAAGACCTTTATAAGAGTTTTGCTTCCTCTACTTTTACTCACTTACTTACTAAGTTTATTTTAAGTCTTCTTATGGGAATATTCATTATAAACGGTGATTTTTTAACAGCTTGGTTTTTGAAAATTCAAAAAAACACAGAAACTTGTAAAAAGTGAATGAAATTTTTATTTGGATCGATAAATCAATTTCTGCCATTTACTTTTTAAAAATAACTTCACTTAAATGTTGCCCGCGGCTACGCTTCAGGTGGTCCATTCTGAAGGTCCAATTTTGGCAAACTTTTTCACACATTTCGGCCGGAATCTCACCAATGACGCGTTCAATGTTGGCTTCCAAGGCAGTAATCGTGTTTGGCTTGTCCCCATAGACAATAGACTTAACATAGCCCCACAAAAAATAGTCTAACGGGGTCAAATCACATGATCTTGGTGGCCAATTGACTGCGCCAAAACGTGAGATCAACTGCTCACCAAATTCGCCTCTCAATTGATGCATGGTTTCGCGTGCAGTGTGGCATGTGGCACCGTCCTGTTGGAACCACATGTCGACCCAGTTTAATTCTTGCATTTTCGGCAAAAAAAAATCTGTTATCATCGAACGGTACCTTTCTCCATTGACCGTAACCCTGCGGCCTTCATCGTCCCTGAAGAAGTACGGCCCAATGATGCCGCCTGCCCATAAACCGAACCAAACAGTGCATTTTTCGGGATGCATTGGTAGCTGCTGAATTGCCTCTGGCTGCTCTTCACTCCAAATACGGCAATTCTGCTTATTCACGTATCCATTTAGCCAAAAATGAGCCCCGTCGCTGAAACGGACGTAGCTTGCGAAACACATTTTTCACAGAGCACGAATTTTGATAATAAATTTCAATAATTTGCAAACGTTGTTCAGGCGTAAGTCTATTCATGATGAAATGGCAAACAATACTGAATCGAAATATCAAATGTTCGTGGAATTTGTCATGTGTGATCTGTCAAAAATATAAACGTCAAAAATGAGCGAGCGAGATAACAAGTTACATACAAAATAATGAACTATTAATCCTGGATGGAGTAAGGGAAGGGGGCCTCAGCTACAAAAGTAAACCATGAATTTGTTGTTATCATAGCACAACACTAGAAAAATGCCAACTTATTACAGTTTGCCATTAAAAGTGTAAAATATTCGTCGAGCTTTGCTACATTTCTTTAAAAATATTCAAGTAGGTATAGATATTTTTTTAAATTTGATTTACAAAATTATAAAAATGATTACTTTTGGCTGACACGTTTTAGTCAACGGCGACGCAAGCCGACGGCCGATCTTCTACTAAATTCCACAGCCCTTTGAAAAAAAATACTGAATGCTTCGCTATTTGCTATGTTGTAATTTTTGGTCGTGAAACACTTACATTTTCAAATATTTGAAAAAAAAACCTTAAAAACAAACACATTTCGGCAAATTTAAAAAGACAATTCACATCCATTTAATAATCTCGACTACGTCCCTGTCTTGGCATGTGCCGAGGAAGTTTGTGATTCCAAATGCCAATTGGAAAACTAGAACTCCTATTAGAATCCTGCAAAAAAAAGTGTTGTATACCTTAAATTTTATAAGGTTCGTTATCGAATTTTAAAATAGCTTAGACTCCAATAAGTCAGCTGTTATGGGATTATAGGCGTTTAAATTTCATAAGAAGATATTTATAAAACTCTAAGTTATTGGAATCTTCTTAAAGGAGGAAATTTTTTTTAAGTATAAGATTTAAATTATTTGAAAATTGTAGAGAGCTTCTTATCTTATGACTTATAACTTTTATTTCAAGAAAATTCTTAACAATGATTAGATAACTAAGATTATTTGGTTTGGCCTTAGGCCATCTACCAGGCTGAAAATTTAATTATTAATAATTTACTTGATTTTATTTACAAACAAAATTTAACTAAAAAATACAAAACAATTAGAAATCTCCTTATAAAATTCGCTTTATGTATAGAAGTGCAGCTATTGTGTATCTATATAACACGTCCCAACCTTGTTCGCCGTTTAAAATGCTTATTGGTTCACCATCTTCTAATAGTCCAGGAAAATTAGAAATTTATTTCGAACGAATTCCGACAAAGCTGAATTTTGGTGGAGAGCTTCATTTTAATGTCCTAAGCGTTTCCTAAAAGAACCCTAAATTGGGTTCGTAGCAAAACTTTTTAAGTGAGGGGGGGGGGGGGGGGAATTCAGTTTTTTCCAAATTACTCGAAACTATAGGTTTTTTTGAAAAAAAGTTGTAGGGACGCATTGTAGCTAATGTTATTCTACACAAAAAAGATACCGAAATTTTTATATTACAATTGATAGATTTGGAGAAAAATGGTTGAAATCATTGGGGTGTAGTATATTAATTCAAAAAAATCTAATAAATGTAGGTTTTTGAGTGGGGATTTTTTTTTGTTTTTATTTATGTTTGCAAACACATATTCTATGAAAAAAAAATTTTTAAATGTGGAACAGGATTATTTTTATTTTTGAGAAAAATAACGGTTTTGGGAGTTATTGAACAAAACATAACAAATTATTATTTGTAACGTTTAATGAAGAACAATTAATCTTTGACACGCTATAACTTAAGAACGAATGAACATACAGAAGTCGTATATATATCTTTTTGTGGATAATTTTGTTGTCTTAAATCCGCTTCTAGAGTTTTTGTCAGAAATAATAAAGATTTTGGGAGTCTCTAAGCAAAATAAAAAAAATTGATTTTTTCGGGTTCCACACTTAAAATTTGTTTTTTTTTTCATAGAATATGTTTTTGCAAATATAAATAAAAACAAAAAAAAAACCACTCAAAAACATATATTTATTAAATTTTTTTGACTTAATGTACTACGCCCAATGATTTCGACCATTTTTCTCCAAATCTATCAATTGTACGATAAAAAGCGTCTTCATTTTTTTTGTGTAGAATAACATTAGCTACAATGCGTGCCTACAACTTTTTTCAAAAGAGCCTATAGTTTTCGAGTAATTTGGAAAAAACTGATTTTTTCTACCACATAGAACGCCATACCTGAGTTCCGTAAAAAAGTATTGAAGCAACAGTAGAACGAAACAGCGCTCGTTTCGTACTATGAGATACATATTTGTTTTTTACCGCAGCGTTCCCATATCGATGAAATAGCTCGTTTAGCATCTGATAGCTTTTCTTGAAGATGCATGTTTACATTAAGGTTTGCTGATAATCGCATTCCAAGATAATTGTACTTTGAGTAACACGAAAAAAAAACTCGCTATGGGAACTGCCTAAGGTTTAAGTGTTGGAAAAATGCAGGAGATTATGGTAGAAAACAACATGAAGCTCGTCGAACAACTTGCTACGAAATCCGACCTGCAGTAGCTTTATGATCAGATCTCGGACCTTAATATGCGTGACGATCAAATAACACAGAAAGCAACTTACCTAGAACAACGAAACAAACAACTTTAGGAACAGCTGAAAAATGTTCTGCAAAAACATAGGGAGTCAAATCTTGTGATACACCTACCTGTTGATAGCCAAGCCGACATGGCTGAAAGGGCGAAGTCCACCTGCGCGGGATTATTAAATGTTACGCCGGATCAAGTAATTGAATAAGTTTATGGCGTCCGTAGCAAAAATGCAAGTAATGCAACATTTGTTGTGAAGATGAGATCCAAGGAATCTGCCTGGGGTGTATTGAAGAATGCTAGAAAGCTCAAAGCGTCAAACATAAGCATACATAAAGAATTGCCATTTAATAGTCGACAACGTCGTGCGAAAATGATTCCGATCATGAATGAACTCCGTCTTTAAGAGACGACAAAACTCATTATTGAGTGCAAAACCTTTTTCTGGCACTAGATACAATTATTTAGATGTGGAGAACATAATTGGGTTGAAATTATAAATACACAGACATTTCAATTAATTATAAGATATTAATCAATGAAATAAAAAAAAACGTTAATATGAGAATAATTTAAGTTTCGTAACAAGGAATGAACTCTAAGGATAGTAATGAGACCTAAAAGAGTCTTACAAGATTGTTTTTCAGATGGCGGAAGCTTAGCTCTGGAGAGTATGTTAGTTGGGCATGATGTTGTTTCAGCACAAAATGCCCAAAAGGAACTGATCACCAACCTGAAATCCGCGGGATTCAACATTCGCAAAGGGCGGCGAATAATTCTGAGTAATTTAATCAAATTAATCATCTTCCATAAAATTTAATCATTTTCTTAATAAAGATATTTTTTGAAATTTGAATACAATAGTTCAACTAAAACCTTGGGCATTCAGTGAAATGCCTCTTCTGCTACCTTTTCTTTTCACTTCATTTTGTTAACTATTGCCAAGTTATATGATCCTGTAGGCTGGTTAGCACCAATCATTATAACAGCAAAAATCTTAATGCAACAAATTTGGAAAAATCGCACGGATTGGGATGAAAATCATTTGCAATGTTCTGAAAATGCCACGTGGTAACAATGGTTTTGTTATTAATTGACGTGCATTGTTGGATGTCAGCAATTTTTTAATTAATTTCTTGTTTTATCCTGTGTTGTTTTATTTAAAACTGTGTTTATTTTAATTTATTTTAATTCGACTAGCGTGTAATACATGTTTTATATATCTTTTAATTTTTAAATCGGCATAGTTAAATTGCTTGTGATTTTTTTTCAATTCACGTAAGTTTGTTTGCCATTTATTTGTACTCCCATATATGTATGTATGTCAAGATCTACATCGCCTTTGTTCCTCTCAATTTTTGATTTAACTCCCTCTTACCCTTCTTTTAGTAGAATCGCTAAACGGACGAGCTTTTTCGTAAAGTTTTCAGTTTTTGTCCGTTGTTTATTATATAGCCCATAATTAAGTTGCCAACACACTCTTGATACTAATTTCGAAAAAATCAGATTTAAAGATTGGTGGCGGTGAGCGTCTGTGCATTAGTTAAGATTACACAATAAATTCTAAGTTACAGGTTCAAATCCAGCTAGTAACTGATCTTTATTTTTTTTTTTATTCAGTAACTTTTATTTTTTTTTTGTTTTTTGTGATAAATTTTTTCCTTTTTTTTGTATATTTTTTTTCTGTCTGTCCTTTATTTATTAATTAATAATGGCTTGCACGAACACTAACAGTCACAGTCCCTCTTTTCAAGTGCTATGGACCTTGTGGAAATTTATTCCATGCCAAATGCGTTGGTTCGAAAAATTCTTTGATGGATAAAATTAATTCTTCGAATATAGCATATTGGTATTGTCCGAATTGTTAAAAGATTTCGCTTGCTCACTTTTCTTTTAAATTATCCACTTTAAAAGATGAGCTGACTAAAATTGCAAAGGGGTTTGAAGATTTAAGCATTAACTTTGCTAATATAGTAACAACTGTTAATGGCATACCTTCTCCGGTGTTGATAGCTGACAAGTCCTCTTCAACGGATGATATTTTAACACCAAATCCTTCAATCTCAAAAAAAAGTAAAAAGAGAGGAAGGGACATTACCACCTGTCCAGACAACGCAGGACCGGCTCCTAAGAAATCATTAAAAAAATCTGCCATGATAAGTTGTGAAGTAAGTGCTACTTCATTAGCTGTGTCCGTACCCGGCATTGAATCACCCCAAAATAATGAACCAGCAAATAATGATATTTTAGCCCCCTCAGAACCCACTGTTAATATTCCACTTGTGTCTGTGACCGAACAGCTTCAGTTAGCTCCATCACAGGAGCCCGTCGTTATTGTACCCAAAACTTTATCATCAGTTCCAAAGCCTGGGGCCATATTTCTTTCTCGTCTCTTACCCGAAACTAAGCCGGAAGACTTATTGGATCATTTGGTTGCTACAAAAGCTTTTGCAAATTCATCATGCGTCAAATGTTCCAAAATAAGTAAACCTAACAGTTTCGTAGCCTCTTTCAAAATAATTGCGCCCAGTTGTCTCTTTGAACCCATATGTAGTAGTTCGTGGCCTTCTAATACGTTGGTGAAAGAATTTATAGCCCCCATGAGAGAGAAATCTAATATAAATTCGGCTTCTAGTTTAAATTTAAATTTAAAAAACTGCCCAGGTTCTGCCTCTACTACCAAAATGTAGGAGGTCTTCGAAGCAAAACTTCCAAGACATATAATAATGCCCCAACTTTTTGATAGCGAGTTCTTAGTTTACTGAAAGGATCGTCATGTTGATATTACGAATTCAGTTGGTGGCGGAATACTTATTGCTGTAAGAAGTAATTTCTGCTCTACACAAATAGTTTTCCCATTCAATCTGGCAATTGAATTGTTGTGCGTCAAAATAACTAAGGAATCTTTAGTCTTATTTGTTTCAAATGTTTATATTCCACCTAGAAGTCCAGTGTCAGTATACACTGACCTCTCTTTAGCACTCGACTTTATTTTTAGCTTAGATAGCATTGAGAGTAATATCTTTCTATTAGGGGATTTTTATCTTCCTCACATTGATTGGGTTCCTTCTGATAACGAATGCTATTTCGAAGTTCATCCCAACAGGAGCTCCAAATGTTGGATAATATTATCTCTACGGGTTTAAATCAAGTTAACTCTGTACACAATTTTTAAAATAGACAACTTGACCTTGTATTCTCATCTGATGCCATTAGTACAGTAGTGGCAGAATCTACCTCTGCTTTATCTAACATAGATCGTTATCACCCGCCTCTTGACATTTTTCTTGACTTGAGTGGTCATTGACTAGAAAATAGTAATCCTCATGACTGCTCCCATACTTTTGACTTTGGCAAAGGTGATTTTCAAAAGCTCTAAGATAGTTTAATAAATTCCGGTATAGAACTTTTACCGATTTCTAATGATCTTGACTCAACTATCTCCAGCTTCTATTCTATTTTGATGAGATGTATTAATGAAACAGTTCCTAAAATAGATCTATTCCTTCCAATTCTTCTTGTCATCCTTGGTTCACAAAAGAACTGAAATGTATCCGAAATAAAAGAAATAAGGCTTGGAAAAAATACATAAGGTTCATGACGGTAGAGAATCAAGTAGTTTACATATCCCTTTTTGAAGAATTAAAAAAACTCTCTTTCGAACTCTATAACGAATATCTGGAAACCATGGGGTGTTCTTTGAAGTAAGACTCGAAAATCTTCTGGAAATTCATAAATTCTAAAAAGAAATGTGACGGGTATCCCGTAAGCCTCATTTATAATGACGTAATCTTGAATACAACTTCTGAAATCTGTGAGGGACTTGCAAATAATTTTAGCCAATCCTTCATTGATTCTCCTGTAGTTGCTGACGAAAACTATTTTCATTTTTTGCGAAATTGTCCTCAAGTATCATTTAACAATATTACAATAGAGCGTGAAAAAATTTTGAGCTTTTTGTCACATTTAAAAGAGGGCTATTCTGTTGGTCCTGATGGAATACCACCTGCTGTATTAAAAAAATGTAGGTCCATTTTAGCTCTTCCTCTGAGTAATATTTTTGAACTATCTTTGAAATAAGGTAAATTTCCTTCAGTTTGGAAGAATGCATTTATAACCCCAGTATATAAAAAGGGAGATAAAACCAATATTAGCAACTATAGACCAATTTTTTAAGTTTTCTTGCATTCCGAAGTTGTTCGAACAAGTTGTATGTGATAGTTTGACATTTATATGTAAAAATATTATTTGCAACCAACAACATGGTTTTATGCAGAAACGGCCTACTGTTACTAATCTAGTTTTCTTTTTGAATGAATATTTAAACTCCCTAGAAAGTGGTCAAGAAGTTGATTGTGTATACACAGACTTCTCGAAAGCTTTTGATCAATTGTCTCATGAGATTATCAAGTTTAAACTTAATTCATACGGGTATCCTTAATCTTTCATCAAGTGGATATCATCGTATCTTGAAGATAGGTCATATCAAGCCAAATTCAGAAATTCTTACTCAAGATCCTTTATTGCCAAATCAGGTGTTCCGCAGGGAAGCCATCTTGGACCATTACTCTTTACATTGGCCATTAATGATGCTCCTCTTTGGGTACGCAATAGCGAAATTCTTATCTTTGCAGACGATATGAAGATTTATAAAAATATATCATCCTCAAAGGATCGAACTCTATTGCAAGAGGATATTAACCACTTTGCCTTGTGGTGTAAAAAGAACAGTTTGAATCTTAACCCGACAAAATGTCAAACAATGACATTTTCAAAAAAATGTTCTCCTTCTTCCCATGACTATATTATTTCACGGCACATTTTAACTCGTGTTATAACTGTACAGGACCTTGGAGTTCTTTTCACGCAAGATTTAGACTTTTCTGTCCATATTAATATCATAGTTAACAAAGCCAATTCAATGTTAGGATTTATTAAACGAAGATCCACAGAATTTGTTGATCCCATTGTTACTCGTACTTTATACAACTGCTTGGTTCGTCCCCATCTTGAATATACATCGCAGGTTTAGACTCCTCTTTACGATGTACATATTGAGAGATTAGAATCTGTTCAAAGAAACTTTACTCGTTTCGCATTGAACGGGCTTCAGTGGAGTGATGCTTCTAATGCCCTCCCTTATGACCAACGTTTATCTATTCTTCAAATGCAAACACTGGCACAGAGAAGAACAAACAATGATTTGGTATTCTTCCACCAAATAATAACAGGTGTCACAGATGCACCAGACCTACTATGTTCAGTTTGTTTTAATTATCGGGGTGGAGGTTATAATCTTCGTGGACTCGACTTGATTAAAGTCCCAACACATAGGACCAACTATGGGATGCAAGAGCCATTGACACGTATGGGTAGACTTTTAAATTGGAATTCAAACGTTTTTGATTTCAGTATCAGTAAAATTAAATTAAAAAATCTACTCAAAACCAGTGTTCCACGCTCCTAAATGTTTTTTTGTTTATTGTTATGTTCTTGTTTTGTGTTGACGTAATATTATATGTTATATTTTCATGTTGTACTTGTGTTAGTGTTATTTGTAATAGAGTTTGCCTACTAACAACTAACACTGCACTAAATGATGAGCCGGTGGTATAACACAGTTTTCTGTGTTGGCAAACCATTGGTCGCAAGACGGAGCTTGCTATAAGCTCTCTTCGACCAATTCTGATAGTGTGTTAAAATAGTTTGAATTCTTTTAAGGAAAATTTAGTTGGTATCCAAAAATCAATAATCCTCGTTGGGTTGATTATACTCCGTGGACAACTATTAAGGTTCATGGATTTTTTTATGCGTCGGAGAAGACTTATGCCGCTGCAGCTCATGTGAGAATCTCTTATAGCTCCTCATAAATTTCATCTCATTTGTTGTCGGCTAACTCTAAGGTGGCTTCGGTCAATTCTGTCCCTTCCTCGTTGGAAATTCAAGGTGTTGTTCTCCTCTCTCAAATGATCCGAATGCTTCTCAATCAGTTTAAAATTTTTGAGGGAATCGATATCAAGCTGCGAACCGATTCTACTATTGTGTTAGATTGGCACATGGAAGACTTACGTAGCAAATAGAACTTCAGAAATATTATCGAATGTATCTCGTATGAAATGGAATCATGTCTTTGCATCTGAAAAACCAGCTGACTTAGCGACTCGCGGTATTTCTTCTTCTGAATTACAATCAAGCACGCCCTGGTAGAATGGGCCGTATTGGCTACAGGATCTTGAGGAAACTTGTCTATCATTTGAATTTCTTCAGCCCCAGGATGAAACTACCCTCGAATCTAAACCAATTAAAACAAATCTTACACTTCTATGTCATGATTTTGAGAATGAAATCTTACGACGATTTTCGTTACTTATTAAGTTTATTTTTAGTCTCCTTATGGGAATATTCATTATATTAGGAGCAATTAAAAATGAGCGAGCGTGATAATCCTGGATGTAGTAAGGGAAGGGGGCCTCAGCTTCAAAAGTAAACCATGAATTTGTTGTTATCATAGCACGACACTAGAAAAATGCCAATTATTACAGTGGTCCATTAAAAGCGTAAAATATTCGTCAAGCTTTGCTACATTTCTTAAAAAAAAAAGTTCAAGTAGGTATAGATATTTTTTGTAAATTTGATTTACAAAATTATAAAAATGATTCCTTTTGGCTGACACGTTTTAGTCGACGGCGATCTTCTACTAAAATCCACAACCCTTTGAAGAAAAAATGCAGAATGCTTCGCTATTTGCTATGTTGTAAGTTTTGGTCGTGAAACATTTACATTTTCAAATATTTGAAAAAACCTTAAAAACAAACACATTTCGGAAAATTTAAAAAAGACAATTCACATCCATTTAATAATCTCGACTACATCCCTGTCTTGGCATGTGACGAAGAAATTTGTGATTCCAAATGCCAATTGGAAAACTACAACTCCTATTAGAATCCTGTAAGAAAAAAGTGTTGTACACCTTAAATTTTATAAGGTTCGTTATAGAATTTTAAAATAGCTTAGACTCCAATAAGTCAGTTGTTATGGGATTGAAGATATATAGGCGTTTAAATTTCATAACAAGATATTTATAAGACTCTAAGAATATTGTTAAAGGAGCAATTTTTTTTTAAGTATAAGTTTTAAATTATTTGAAAATTGTAGAGAGCCAAGTTCTTATCTTATGACTTATGACTTTTATTTCAAGAAAATTCTTAACAATGATTAGATAACTAAGCATATTTGGCTTGGCCTTAGGCCATCTACCAGGTTGAAAATTTTATTATTAATAATTTACTTGATTTTATTCAGTTTTTTTCCAAATTACTCGAAAACTGTAGGTTCTTTTGAAAAAAGTTGTAGGTACGCATTGTAGCTTATGTTATTCTACACAAAAAAGATAAAGAAACTTTGCATAGTACAATTGATAGATTTGGAGAAAAATGGTCGAAATCATTGGGGTGTAGTACATTAATTCAAAAAAAAATGTAATAAATGTATGTTTTTGAGTGGGGATTTTTTTTGTTTTTATTTATGTTTACAAAAACATATTCTATGAAACAAAAAAACAAATTTTAAGTGTGGAACCGGAAGTGTAATGCTGCCATCTTAAAAATTTTAATTTTTTTTATTTTGCTTAATGACTCCCCAAATCTTTATTATTTCCGAAAAAACTCTCTAGAAGCGGATTTAATTAAAAAAAACTATCTAAAAAATAATATATATACGATTTCTATATGTCAATTCGTTCTTAAGTTATAGCGTGTCAAAGTTTAATTGTTCTTCATTAAACGTTAAAAATAATAATTTGTTATATTTTGTTTAATAACTCCCACACTCCTTCCTCATATTGCATGTCCTTCAGTTCATACCTATAATGTATCTCAATATTATGTTTGCTAATCCGTTTCTTCCATCTCTAGTACTCTGATGATACAGTTGAAGTGTATTTCCAATGTCCGCAAAAACAGAGGTGGAGTACCAGTTTCAATGTATAGCATATAATTTGGAGTATTCCTTGGTAATCGAAACAATCTTAACCTTAAATAAGTACCGCAGGAGCTTTTCGAGACATTCATAGGATCTATAACGCCATACCTGAGTTCCGTAAAATAGTATTAAAGCAGCAGTAGACCGAAACAGCGCTTGTTTCGTACTATGAGATACATATTTGTTTTTTAACGCAGCGTTCCCATATCGGTGAAATAGCTCGTTTAGCATCTGATAGCTTTTCTTGAAGATGTATGTTTATATTTAGGTTTGCTGATAATCGCATTCCAATATAATTGTACTTTCGCTACCTTAGCTTGAGTAACACGAAAAAAAAACTCGCTATGGAAACTGCATAAGGCTTAAGTGTTGAAAAAATGTAGGAGATTATGGTAGAAAGCAACACGAAGCTCCTCGAACAACTTGCTACGAAATCCGACCTGCAGCAGCTTTATGATCAGATCTCGGACCTTAATATACGTCACGATCAAATAACACAGAAAGCAGCTTACCTAGAACAACGAAACAAACAACTTGAGGAACAGCTGAAAAAGGTTCTGCAAAAACATAGGGAGTCAAATCTTGTGATACACCTACCTGTTGATATACAAGCCGACATGGCTGAAATGGCGAAGTCCACCTGCGCGGGATTACTAAATGTTACGCCGGATCAAGTAATTGAGTCAGCTTATGGTGTCCGTAGCAAAAATGCAACATTTGTTGTGAAGATTGGGGATGGCCGTGGCGCGATAGTTGTGTGTGCGCCTGTCAACCTCATGGTCACAGGTTCGATCCCTGCCGTAGTCTATGTCTTCTTATTTTTCCCTTAAAAACCAATTCTAAAAATAAAATGTCATACAATGAGTTGCTGGTTTACTCATTACATGCTGTTTAGGCATAGAACTAACAACATGTGATTGAGTAAAAACTAGTATACCGATAAAATATGACAAAGAATAAAAAAATTAATGCGAATTATAAGGGACATAGATAAATAAGACACGGACATTTCTCCACATTAGTTCAGCCGCCATCCCTGGAGGTAAAATCTGAGACAACAACCACCTACAGTCTCCGAATATCGCGTCACACATCTTTCATATCATTCTTTCTCTTCCTTAAACTCACCCCCACGCCCGCGCTGTATTGAAACATTTAAAGGGTATTCATAATCCCTTGAGCGCGTGTAGATTATAAAAAAAAAAAAAAAAAAAAAAAAAAGATGAGATCCACGGAATTTTCCTGGGGTGTATTGAAGAATGCTAGAAAGCTCAAAGCGTCAAACATAAGCATACATAAAGAATTGCCATTTGATACTCGACAACGTCGCGTTGTGCGAAAATGATTCCGATCATGATGGGACTCTGTCTTAGAGTACCCAAAGCGTCGCAAATGCGCGGTGAATAATTCTGTGTAACTTAATCATCTTCCAGGTGTTCATCTTCTTAATAAAGATTTTAGAAATTTGAATACAATAGGTCCTACAATAGTACCTTGGGCATTCGGTGGAATGCCTCTTCTGATGCCTTTTCTTTTCACTTCATTTTGAATACCTCTCTAGTGCTCCTATTACAAGACGATCGGTGCTGTCAACTATTGGAAAGTTATATGATCCTGTGGGAAAGATCGCACGGATTGTGATGAAAATCGTTTGCAATGTTCTAAAAATGGCTTGAATTCTTTTAAGGAAAATTTAGATGGTATCCAAAAATCAATATTCCTCGGTGGGTTGATTATACTCCATGGACAACTATGCAGGTCCATGGATTTTTTGATGCGTTGGAGAAGGCTTATGCCGCTGCAGTTTATGTGAGGATCTATTATAGCTCCTCATAAATTTCATCTCATTTGTTGTCGGCTACATATAAGGTGGCTTCGGTCAATTCTATACCCCTTCCTCACTTGGAAATTCAAGGTTCTGTTCTTCTCTGTCGAATGATCCGAATGCGTCTGAATCAGCTTAAACTTTTTAAGGGAATCTATGTCAAGTTGTGGAGCGATTCTACTATTGTGTTAGATTAGCACATGGAAGACTTACGTAGCAAATACAACTTCAAAAATATTATCGAATCCATCTCGTCTAAAATGGAATCATGACTCTTCACCTGAAAACCCAGTTGACTTAGCGACTCGCGGTGTTTCTTCTTATAAATTATAATCAAGCACGCCCTGGTGGAATGGGCCGCATTGGCTACAGGATCTTGAAGAAACTTGGTCATCATTTGAATTTATTCACCCTCAGGATGAAACTATCCTCGAATCTAAACCAATTAAAACAAATGTTACACTTCTGTGTCATGATTTTGTAAATTAAATCTTACGTCGATTTTCGTCATGGCATTAAGCTATCAAGGTTGTTCGTTACATGGTTCGTTCTTGTTATTCAGGTCATAAAAAACTAATCATATATAGGACACCATACGCAGCTACAATACTCCAAGATGGAACGGACGAGGCCGGAGTAAAGTGTGTTCGATATATAAGGGTCATTTAATTCTTTAGAAAACCTCTTAATTAATCCGCGACGACTTCTTACCTTACTAGTGATAACTCAATATGGGAGTTAAATGACAATGTTGCGTCAAATAAGAGTCCCAAATCATAAAATGTGTCTACACGATTAACTAAGCATTCATCAATGTAATACTAGGAATCAATGGGGTTTCTCATCCTGGTGTACGACATTACTTTGCACTTTTTAGTATTCAGTTCCATTCCATTTGAAACACACCATTCTAAGGCTCTGTCAATATCATCCTGCAGAAATAAATATCCATTTGGGTTCGAAAAGCTACAGAACATTTTGAAATCATCTGCGAAGATTAGTATTTTTGAGTAGAGAATATTCATACCAATATCATTAATAAGGACGAAGAGCAGTGGATCAATATGACTACCTTGAGGAACTCCGCACAGTACATTAATAATTTTAGATAGGCAGTTTTTAAAGTGAATATATTGAATACGATTTTTTAAATACGATTTAATCCAATCAATTATCCACACTGGAAATCCATACCTTCCAACTTAAGAAAAAGTATAGAATGACTGACCCTATCAAATGCTTTACTTAGATCAGCGTAAAAAACATCAGTAATGTAGTTTATTTTGTATATTTATATTAATTTGGTTTGTGAATTCGAGAAGATTTGTTGTTGTAGACTTTTGTAGACGAAATCCATGTTGTTCAGGAACGATTAATGATTTACAGAAAAATTGAATATGTTTCGAAACTATATTTTCAAATAACTTTAGTATGCATGAAAGTTTTCCAATACCTCTATAATTCTCAACATTGTTTTTATTTCCCCACTTATGAAGAGGTTAAATAAACGAAGACTTCCACAGTTCAGAAAACACACCAGAATATAAGGAACAGTTAAATATGTGTGTAATCGCAACACAAATGTAAGATTTACAAGGTTTAACAAATATAGACGTAATATTGTCAGGACCAACGGAATATGTACTTCTTAGGCCGTCAATATATTGCACTACTTCCACTTCAGAAAGCCTCAACGTAGGTGTATCACAGTTAAATCGATTTCGGATTAAATTATCACAGTATTTACGATTGCATGAGGTATATGTTTGTTGGGAAAAATCAGCAAATAAATTACTTATATCTATATCACAGGAAGAGGACTTATTTTTATATTGCACGGATGTTGGAAAATTTGAATGTTTCCTTTTAGAGTTTATATATTTCCAAAAGTACTTAGGGTTATTTTTAATATTGCAATTTATTTTACTTCAATAGTTCTTATAGGCTGTCCTTAAGGAACTTTTAAATAGTTTTCGATAGTAACAGAACTGATTATAAAGGTTAATTGCGGGTGTTCTCCTCCATCTTTTAAAAAATACGTTTTTAAGGTTTCGTATACGTCTTAAATCTTTAGAAAGCCATTGAACCGATGATGCTATAGACAATTTTTTTTTAACAGGAACACAAAGATTAAGACAGTTTTCCGAGATATCATAAAAGTTCCCTACACATAAATAAAAATCATTACAATCAATTACACTTGACCAATCCACATTGCAAAAATATTGTTCCAAATTTTCCAATTGAATTTTCTTGAAGTTGAAATTTTTTAACGAAGACGAATTTGTAACATTTGGCTTTTCATCAGCACATAATGGAAAATAACACTGAAAAGCATTATGATGTCGAACCTTTGGCAAAAGCCAGTCGTCAACATCCAAAGTTTCACAAGAAACAGAACAATCAGTAAAGACAAGATCGAGGTAACGCAAAAACTCATTCGGCAATCCATTAATTTGATTGAGTCCAGTTAACAGCACGGGTTCAACAAAGTTCCTTTCATAAACAGGACCCTGTACAATGGCATTATAAGTACGTTTATTATCCTCATCCAATTACCAGCTCAAATTAGTAAGGTTGAAGTCCCCACAAAGCAGTAAAAATAAATTTCCAGAATATTCCACAATATCATTTATAGCTGAGGAATAACATTCATATACAAAAGACGATGAACCAGACGGTATATACATAGCAGATATTAGAAACGAAGAACTACATTCCTTCAACTTTATAGTTATAAGTTCTAAATGTATGAACTTATTTGCCGATACAAGTTCAGAATTTAGACAACACTTATCAGCAATTAAAACACCACCTCCTTGTTTATGAATACTATTTCATGGATTTCTATCCAATCGGTAGACAGTATATTCCAGTGGACAAATTTCAGCATCAAGTATAGATGAGTTGAGCCATGTTTCGGTAAGTATAATAACATCAAAAAATCCATTAACACAATTTAGAAAAAAAGTTTTTAGTTTCGACTTTCAGTTTTTTGGAAGTGCAGTTGTATTATTGGGTGTATTTTCAGAAATCCGAGCTACGTTGATTCTTCTCTGTATATTTTTGAATTCATGAGCTATTGAATATTTCGGCCAGAAATCAGAAACCCTTCAATAACAGTATCAGACGCAAACATTTTGAAGGAGGATATGTGACGTTCGTAGGAAATTTGCATCTTATGGCACTTTAAAGAAATCGACGGAGATAATTTCTTTTTTACATATTTCGCAACCATGTCACAAGTAGTATCAGGATGAAGACGAGATATGAAAACACATTTCTCCGGTGGCACAACAACTAATTCGGCCCAAACACCCTCATCCATTTCGGAATCTATTGGGCCGACGGTTTGCGAATCAGCTGGAGTTACACCAGACGAGATATTTACAGGCACAGTAGATAAAATAGAAGAATTAGGTATCTCTTCAATAATCGAAATAGGTTTCGGATAGGGCGGTAAAATAAAGGAAGAATGCCACAGACAATTTTATTTTCATCCTTCTTTTTGTGCTTTGGTGATAACTCCTTAAGCTTAATTTCTATATTGTTGAACAGAATCTCATAATCAGCTAGTTTTGCTTGCATTTTTGTAAGACCATTTGAAATATCCTTGAACAATCTTGAACATTTGAAATAATTCGGTGTTTTTTTTATTATTGCATTTTTTACAAAACCAACGCAACCCGTTTCCAATTTTGAGAAGCCCTTCAACTAACTTAACAGTAATTCCCGCACACTTCATATGAGCAAAACCATCGCATATCCAACACATGCACATTCTTTCACCGTCTCCGATGATTTCATCACAATAAAGGCAATTCATTTTTATTTAATTTAAAAGAAAAATAAATTTAAATTAACTTGCCAGAAAATTATGCAATGAACACAAAAAAAGACAGATGTGTTTAGATAAAAATTGCCTAAAAATATGCAAAGGTTTCCCTTGAATTTTTATACAACGAAGTATGCAGTACAAAATATGTTAAAATGCAAGTAACTGACTCAAGTAAAATCTCCCGCAAATTACAAATACAAGACTTACAAAAAGAGAAAGCACTAACACGAGAGACAAAGAACCAAGAATAAAGGAAAAAAAATCTAGAGATGATTAATTTAAACACTATTTGCACAAAAAAAAATTATTAATATGCACAAACATGAATTTCCACAGTTGAAAATTGATGCTTAAAAGTCTGAATTGGTTGTTATATTTAATTAACTAATGACAAATTAGAAAGAAATTAATAACAATATCAGAGCGAAAAATAAAGCAGCTAAGTAGGATGAAACTCACTTACTCAATTGTCTAAGATCACATAACCTGAACACGTCCATACTCTCTGTGGATAATGCATCAGACTCAGATTTGAATAATTTTTCTGCAGAGATTAAAAATATTGAAAGCGATATTAGCAATTTAAAAGCAACCGTACTGCCTTTCAACACCTCCGTTGCAAATATTTCAATGGAAATGACTCAACTTCAAAAGCTAGCTCACGTGGTTGAAAACAAACGGATTATACATGAGTTACAAACTAAAAATACATCATTGAAAGAAAAATTGTCTGTCCAAGAGCGCCGTATCAGTCGCTTAGAGAGGCTTGAGGCAACAAATCAAATCATGATCAAAAACTTTCCAAATGCTGAATGAGAGGATCTAACTAAAATACTGAATGAAATTTCATCAAAGTTTGGCAACATCCCCACTGAAGATGGAGATCTCATCGCGATTTTCTGAAGCTGGCCAGAATTTCCAAGGAATCAGTCTGAAGAGAAAATCACGAAGTTGACCATCCTAGTACGTCACCAACCATAGTCAAGTTCAAGTACCAGAATATACGTGACAAATTTTTGACTGCAGCAAGAACACACCCACCAACTAAAACGTCTGATCAAAGTTTATATAATTCTTATAATTTTATTAATACTAATGGATTTCTTTTATTAATGAAGTTCTTTGATTTTCAGACACTAACAACCAAGCCAAATCACGTAAGAAGACTCAAAATTTCAAGTATTTATGTCTTAAACACGGGAAAATTTTCGTGAGGAAAGAGGATACATTTAAAATTTTTAGAATATCCAACTCAACGGATTTAAATAAAGTTAAATAAGTAAGTTAAATTAATTTCACTGCTACAATTCTTAATACCAATTCTCCAGTATGACTGAGTTCACTTTTTTTTATCAAAATATAGACGGCATGAAACCAAAATCTATCGGATGATATAAGCTCTAATGAGGTCTTTGACCTGAATGTGTATAATGTGTTTCGTAAAGATCGAGATCTGCAACAGTTTAACGATCTCGAGTCGGGAGGGGGTTGCCTTATTGCAATTAAAAGAAATATTTCGTCTACGCGCTTACCAGAGCTTGAAACTGTCAATGAAAACCTTTGGATATATTTGGAGGGAAAAAATAACACCAAGGTATATATATGTACTTGCTATATAAGGCCAGGTTTTGGAGCGGATGCATATAAAATAATGTGTGATACTATCTCTGAGAAATTTCACTTACTCTCTTGTAACTCGAATCTTATTTACTTAGGTGATTTCAATTCGCCTTATATAACATGGTCATTCGATGATTCTAACAAATGTATGAAACCCTCGCTCTACTCTGGATTTAAATCAGAGTCACTGATTGAAGCAACATCTACATGCAATCTAAATAAATTTAATTCTATAAAAAATATTAACAATCGGTTATTCTAGCCTTTTCAACTCTTTCTAATATTCAATTTTCACTAGAATTATCAAATAATCCACTTTCGAGAATTGATGGCCACCACCCAACATTGAAGGTCAAGTTTAAGACAACAATCACCCGTTTTTTACCTTAAATTAATCTGCAAAAATAAACTTTTTCAATGCTAATTACGATGAAATAAATTCTCAACTGCGCATGATTGATCGGGCACAAGCGATGCATATCACGAATTTTATAAAAAGTTGAATTACGTAATCGACTCTTTTGTGTCCCTAACGAGGCAAGTTTGCCATAATCATCCATGTTGGTTTTCTGATAAACTTATAAAGATACTTCAGGCAAAAAAACATTTTCATTTCATTGCAAGACAATTTAATCGTGTGGCGGACAAGGAAACATTTAAATACTTAAGGGCTTTAGGTAAAAAAGAATTAGATATTTGCTATAAGAACTATCTGAATAATATGGAAACAAATCTTAAAACTAATGTTAAATACAGGGTGGCGCACGAATCGTGCTACAATAAGAAATTTAAATAACTTTTATTTTAATCGATGTATTTCATTAATTTTTTTTGTTGGATTAAAAATAAAATTTTATTTTAAATAACTAATGGCTTTTAAAGATGATAGACCGCAAATGACTTCCACGCTCACCCACGCTTATGCGGCACCTGATCAAAAAATTGTTCATTGCGGCCTGAAGGGTGGAAATTGGGATCGCCTCAATTATTGTCTTAATCGACTGCTTCAATTCAGTCAAACTGCTGGGTTTCATGTTGTACACTTCCTGGTTGACATAACGCCATAAGAAAAAATCTGGTGCAGTCAGGTAAGGTGACCTTGGGGGCCAGCGGAATGTGTAGTTTCTGGAGATCAATTTGTTTGGGAATTTTCGTTGGAGCTCCGCCATAGCTTGTGTGGCTACGTGTGCACTTGCTCCATCTTGCTGAAACTAAATCCTGCTGAAAGGGATACGTCCTGGGCAAAGTTCTGGGTAAAAAAACTCCTTCAACATCTTTAAATAACGGTCCTCATTGACAGTTTGTATTACACCATTTTCTTCAAAGAAGTATGGCCCGACAACACACCCTGATGAAACTGCGCACCACACAGTGACTCGTTCTGGGTGCAGTTCCATCTCATGGAGCATTTCTGGTAGATTCGCTCCATATACGGCAATTTTTCTTGTTAACATTGCCGTTTAAGCCAAAAAAGGCCTCATCAGACATGAACAAACAATTTATCAATGTGTTGTCTTCTTTGGCCATTGCAATCATTTTTCGGCAAAATTCCAGGCGAACAGGCAAATCCTGAGGATTACTTGATCTTAATTTGGAATTTGTACGGAAACTAGTTTAAGTCATCATGAAGTATCCGTTGTAATGACCGTCTGCTAACTCCAATTTGGCACGATAAATTTCCAGTCGAAACACTTGGATTTGCCTGTATTCCCGATGCAACAGCCACGATTGTATCCCGAACCCCAACATTGGGATCTCGATGATACAGTCTTCGTTCGATACTTCCAGATTCGGCAAACATGTTCACCTGCCTCATAATGGTACATCTGCTCGGGGGAGTACCGCCAAACTCCAACCTAAATTCCCTTTGGACGGAAATGACGATATCGCTGCAATATCAAAATCCTTTTTTCAGTATGCCAAGCATTCATTTTGATAAACCTAAATAGTAACCTATAAAATAAAAAAAATAAGCCGATTACTCACACTGGAAAAAAGTTATTAGGTTTTATTTTTGCAGCACTATTCGTGAGCCACCCTGAACTTTTGCTCATACTCAAAAAAGTTAAGGGCCACTAACTCATCACCATCTGTCATGACTCATGAAAACATCAGGCCTTCATCACCATATGCAATATGCGAATCTTTTTCAATAATTTAAAAAAATAATTATTCACAACCTAGGCCTATAACTGGCAATATCTCAGTAAGTGATAACGGTCAGACAATTTCATATTCACATAAATACGTCACTCATTAATGTGCATACCGTGATTGCTACTGTTCAAGCTTTAGATATTAATAATAGAGAAAGATCTGATGAGATCCCCAATATCTTTTACAAAAACTGCATTAAGGTTCTAGCTCTACCCATTTGTACCTTATTTAACATGTCTTTATTAGACAAAACCTTTCCTGACAGACTTAAGGAAGCTCATGTAACACCTATTTATAATGATGGTCCTATTTTGGAGATTTTTAACTATCGTCCTGTTTGCATCCTAAGCGCTTTATCGCTCATATTTAAAAAATGTGTCCATAGCGGCATTATGTTCATGGTTAGACATATGATTAATTCTAACCAGCGCGGATTCTTAAGTGGCCGTTCAACAGTTACTAGCTTAGTTTCCATTCGCACGATATTTCAGTCGCTTTCAGTCCTTCATCCCAAATAGATGTAGTCAATACAGATTTCTAGAAGGCATTCGATGAAATTAATCATGAAATAATATTGGGTTATCCATTTTGCGGTTTCAAAAGTAAACGTAAATAAAACATATATAAAATATTTTTTTCATGATATTTTTTTTTATTATAAAGTTTGAAAGCTCCCATTATGTGTGCAATACTACATCATTTAAATGACCACCACACGAATTGTTGCAAGCATCGATTCTTTTGAGGTAATTTTCGACCACTTTTGATACATATTGGGCGGTATCTCAAACATAACTTGACGAATGTTGGTTTTCAAGTGCTCAAGACTTAAAGGTTTATATGCATAAACACGGTCTTTCGCGTTTGATGTCGAAGTTGTTCAATGGTTTCAATATTATTTAACATTGAGACCACATTAAGTTACAATGAATTAATAAGCCGTTTTACCCCCCATCCGGAGTTCCTCGCGGTCCATAAAAATGTATCGGGATCTTTCTGGATTGGTGTGCCTCGAATGAACTTCATTTGAATGCAAATAAATGTAGTGTTATGTCTTTTACTCGCAAAGACATCCTACTTTTTTTACTATCGTCTAAGCCAAGTTAACTTGAAGCGGGCATCTGAACAAAAAGATTTGGGTGTGGTATTCGATGCTTAATTATCGTTTAATAGTTATTAACAACACATAGCTTATAAAGCCGCAAGAATGAGAGGTTTCATTTTTAGAAGAGGAAAACTCTTTCGAAAACCAGAATCATTTATCATCCCCTTCAACTCCCTTGTTCGAAGTAAACTTGAATATGCATCGCCTGTATGGAACCCAATTTTACAAATTCATTCTGATAGAATTGAAAACATACAGAACAAAATGTCCAGGATATTGCAATATACTCGTATATAAAACCCACACAGACAACTTTAACAGATTACAAGTATTTCAGATGTCTTCATTGTTTCAGCGTAGAGCTCTGCTTGACGAGTTGTTTTAGCATAAACTGCTCTCTGGAAAAATAGAATCAAAACATTTACTTAATCATATAAATATCCATTACACGACCCGTTTTAGTCGGCACTCAGAAACCTTCCGAATACCATATTGTCGAACAAATCTGATTTTAAAATCACCTATTTTCAGGATTCAGAGACTTCACAATAAGATGTTTAAATCATTCGATATTATGTGTTTCCAGCGTATTAATGCGAAAAAAGTAGTATTAAGAATTGTTAGTGAATGTGGTGTCTCCTTCCTCTCAATATTGAAATAATAACGTTAATACAAAAGTTTGTTATACATTTTAAATACTATGTTCGTTTTCTTAATTGGCTCTGGTTCCTTTCTTTGTTTTTTTTTTGTGAAAATTATTGTAAAATACCTACATATATATATGAAGTTTAGATTCGTAATCTATTTATAATTAAAATTATAATTATAATTCAATTTAAAACTATATAATTTTAAATTGAATTTTGTTTCCCTAAATAAATATTGCAGAATATTTTAATTTTGTAGCTTGTAATAGGTCGGTAAAAAGATTATACTTATTGTCAACTGTTAGCTATTGCATTCAATAAAAATAAAATTAAAATAAAAAAATTAAATAAAAATTGACCCGCGCTCAAATAATGGGGTACTTGCGTGTTGAAAGAACAACGTTGAGTTTGCCATTTGCAAATATCGGTATAGATTTTGCTGGTCCCTTTCGAAATTGTTTTGGAAGAAGTTGGAGATTGGAAAAAGGCTATGCTTGTTTGGTCGTGTTTTTCGACACAAAGCCAATTCACTTAGAAGCTGTCAGTGAGCTTTCGATACAACCTTCTTGCAGTTTTCACTCGCCTTGTCCCCCTCAGTCGATAACCAGTAAAAATTTATACCGACAATGGTATAAATTTTGTTGGGGCCTCCAAATTATTGATGTCTGAAGATAAATCTGAGACATCAACCATCACTTGTCCCAGAACATCGCGCCACACATCTATCCTATCCTTCTTTCTCTTCTTCCACCGGATGCCGCGCTGTGTTAAGAAAAAACATATAAAGGGTATTCGTAATCCCTTGAGCGCGTGAAAAGTTATAAAAAAAATGTCTGATTTTCACAACCTTGTCATGAGCTATCCCCACAACAATTCCTTAAATTTTTTTCACATTAGTTGGAATTTTATTCCGCCTGGCTCTCCACACAAGGGTGGTTTATGGGAGGCAGATGCGAAGAGTGAAAACTCATTATAAAAAAGTAGCCGGAAATTCTAAATATACCTGCGAAGAATTCGCCACCCTTTTTGCGCGCATCGAACCGTGTCTTAATTCACGACTCATATCCAGATTTTCCGACAATCCTGAAGATCTCATTTTTTAACGCCTGGACACTTTCTGAGAGGTGGACCTCTGCTTAGTCCCGCGAACCATCTGAATCAGACAAACCTATAACTCTTAAAGTAGATGAAACACACTAAAAATCATACAACATCAAATAAGCTTGCGCTGGAAGGTATTTGAAGGAATTTATAAATCGTTATAAGTGGAAATATACAAGAGATAATCAAGTAAATGACCTCATTGGCTTGAGAAATGAAAACCATCCTCCAAATGAGTGGCGCCTTGGTATAGTCTTGAAGGTCTACCATAGTTCCGATAGTAAAGTGCGTGTTTTCGATGTCAAAACCCAAAATGGAATCACAGCTCGTTCTATCGCTAAATTGCGTGTTTTTCCTTTAGACTAAAATCTGCTTCTCATATTGAAGTATCTTTTATATCTTTAAATTTTTAGTTAACCCTTAGTTACATACGTATGATTTATTATCTTAAGACATTTCAACAACAATTAGCATTATAGTTCTAACTTATACAAAATGCACTAATATCATGGTTATAAATCGTAACATTATTAACTATCATGAATTAATTTGAATTGGGTTTATAAATATATCTAACTTTTCTTTTACATCCGAGGATGCAAAGAGGGCGTAATGTTTAGATCAGCTATTTTAAAATTTGTAATATTCATTCCTAAAAGTATTTCTTCGTGCGATATTTGAGGCAATAAATTACCATTATATATTATAAATTACCTCAAATATTGCAAGTGAAGCCACCGTGTAAGCCGTAATAATATCCTCAGATCAATCCTAAGAAGTTCGGCCAGTAAACATCTTTCCAGCCTTAAGAACTTCTTTTCTTTAATATTTAGTATAGTTATAATAAAGTAACTTGTAGAACATTAAACATAAAATCTCTTCTTTTTGTTTAAAAGTAATTTGCATGAGGTTTTGCAAACGAAACAACCTTGCGGATCGTGGAGTTATGGAAAACTCCGCAGAACAACGTGGGAAACATTTGTATTCTTTTTATTGGAGAAGTAACTGCACATTTTGGTACCTGTGGAGTTCTGGAAACATTTTCTTCTTTTTATTGGAGAAGTAAGTGCACAGCATTTGTTTAAACCTAAGTCGAATATGAGTATTTGTAATAAACGGGTTCTGGCCACCGGAGGCACCGGAGGTTTGGTATATAATGGTTGAAGGTGTATTCGGTGTGGAAAGTAAATTCAGAAAAAAAATTGGATGATATAAAAAGTTTAATAAATTGTGTGTGTGGTTAGGAGATCGGTTGCCATTGAATATTATATAAATGAAATAAGAATCATGTGAAAATACCAATAAACTAAGTTTTATTAAAATAGAAGATCTTCTTTTTAAGAAAAACTAACGTCATGATGAGTTTGTTACAACATTCCAATGGTTTAAAATTTGAAAATCTATATATATAAAAAGAAGTTACATTTCCTTGGTAATTTTATAACTTATGAACCCCCGAACCGATTGAGACAAAAATTTGACAGTTTGTTCCAACATATGAGGAGGTGGTATGTGTGAAGGTTGTTTGGAATTCGTGCAGCCGTTCCTGAGTTATGACATTTTATGTGAGTAATGCTTTCCTCTCATACGAAATGCCTGTATGGGAAAAACAACAACAAATACACAGCCGCTGATGAGCGATTCTGTTGTACTGTATGAATGTATATGTGTACACAGTTGTCAAATGTAGTTGTAAGTGCATTATGTTAATATTAATTTGCTGTCATTAGAATTCAGTTGACAGTTCTCTTATGTGCTTTGAGTTCTTTTATATCGTGCTCTCATTGCGAACAGACATACTTTTGGTGAGTGTTAATCATGTGTTTCTTTTTTAATACATTGCACCAAAATCTAGTCGATAAATCATAGAGTGTAGTATTTATCGATTAAAATATTTTCAATTGTATTTTTAATGTTTCATTTTTATATATATAAAAGCGTTGCTTCATTTTCACAAGTTCAATTGGATTGCATTTGCCGGTGAGTGTTTTTTTTATTTGCACAATTGAGGTTATGTCCAGTGTGTGTATGTGAATTCATATTTCCACGCACACACATTCATATGTATATATTTTTCTTGAAATAATTCAATTAGTAATACACTGTACTGAAAGAATGCCACGTTCAAGACGAGCAAACATTGGTAGACGTTCACGCCAATCAAATGCTACAGCGTTAAATCGAAGATCACAAAGTGAAGAAGATCGTGTTCGACGAAATGAAATTGAAACACAACGACACCGACGGAGAACTCACTTGGTTATTAGTGAAGTACCCAGAAACCGTCGTGGGCGTACGTCCGTTTATGATATACGTCAAATGGAACGCCCGGCTTTCAATTACGATGTCACCATTGATTACAGCACGCATGCGTACATTGGCCAGATGAATATAGAATGTATACATTGCAAAGCATTTAAATTCACAAACGAAACGCCTGTGTTGGTGGGAAAGCCAAATTGCCCGTGCTAGAACTTCCGCCAGAACCTTTGCATTCATTGGTTTTTGGCAATTCACCAACGTCGAAGCATTTCCTCTTAAATATTTAAAAATACAATTCATGCTTCCAAATGACATCTTTTGGAGCTACAAATATTATAACAAATGGATTTGTGCCGACGTTTAAGGTAATTTCTTCGTATGGAATAAGCAATATCATATTTAATTCATGTGCCGTCCCTGTGTTCCATGTTTTTACAAATTCAAATCCGTCGTCTATATATATATCTCGAACGTTACAGATTAAAGGTCAAATATACCATAGAGCCGGGTCTTTGCTACCATTCCCAGGTGGCGATCATCAATTTTTGCAAATATATTTTATTGGTGATGAGAATCGTGAATTAAATCAGCGCTCTGCAATTTCGACGCATATGAGAAGATCAATCGTGAATGAATTGCAAACATTTTTCCAACAACACAATGAATTGGTGAAATTGTTTAAAGTGGCACTCGAGCGGATGCCCACCGATGGCCACAAAATCATAATAAAGGCCGATAAAACACCAATTGGGGAGCACGCCAGACGATTCAATGTACCAACGATTGATGAAGTAGCCATTATTGTGGTTGGTGAACAGTTTCGGCCACGAGATATTGTTTTGTATCGTAGAAATGAGCAATTACAACGTATTTCAGAACTCCATCGCTGTTATGATGCATTGCAATACCCCATTTTGTTTTGGAGAAGGGACGATGATCATATCAACATACCATGATAAATCCAACAACTGGTACGTACACATTTGATTTTCGTTTAAATGTGATTTTTAAATCATTATCATTCGCTAATAATTTTTGCATTGCAGGTCACGAATCAACAAAAAAAGTCAGTGCGATGAATTTTTATTTGTATCGATTGATGATTCGCCCTTAAGAAACCAATTTTATTTTGCGATGCAATCAACTTTCGCATCAATATATCGTCGATATGTACACCAAAATTGAAAGTGAGCGATTGAATTTCATCCGTCACAATCAAGCCCGATTAAGATTAGAGGAATACATACATTTGCGTGACGCAATGATCAATGATGCAAATGTGAATGATATCGGCCGTTTAAAAATGTTACCATCATCATATGTTGGTAGCCCACGTCATATGCATGAATATACGCAAGATGCGATGACATATGTACGAAATTATGGCCGACCGGATCTATTCCATCGACCCAGGATTATTCGAAGTTGTCACGAAAAATATGATTCACGGTTCCTGTGGTGATATTAATCGAAATTCACCTTGTATGATTGATGTCAAATGTTCGATACGTTTTCCAAAGCAATTGATTGCTGAAACAATTATAGGAGATGATGGATATCCACAGTATCGTAGATGATCAACTGAAGACAACGGCGAATTAACTGTAATTAAACTTTAAAATCAAGACGTTGAAATCGATAACCGGTGGATAGTTCCGTACTCACCGCTACTGTCAAAAATGTTCAACGCTCACATTAATGTAGAATATTGCAATTCTGTAAAATCAATCAATCAAGTATGTGACTAAAAGCAGCGATATGGCTGTTTTTGGAGTGGCTCCTGAAAATAATCATGATGAAATTTTTCAGTACCAAATGGGGCGCTATATTAGACGAATGAAGCTGTATGGCGTATTCTATCGTTTCCAGTTCATGACAGATATCCGGTTGTTGTACATTTGGCAGTTCATCTTGAAAACGGCCAACGTGTTTTCTTCAATGCTGCAAATGCCGAACAAAGAGCAGTAGAGCCACCAGTAACTACACAGACAGCTTATTTCCAGATATGTGAAACGGATGATTTTGCCAGGACCTTGCAAAATTCGGAAGTGCCTCACTATTCCATCTGTTGATGGATATCCAGGTATTTTTCGAACAGATGCTTTGGGACGCATTTATACAGTTAGTCCAGCTAATGTTGAATGTTTTTACTTGCGACTTTTGTTGGTGAACGTACATGGACCTCAATACCGTGAAGCATATCAACACTTGCATTTGCTGGAAGATGATTCGCATTGGGATACTACGCTTCGTGATGCATCAATTCCATCTCATCCAAATCAAATTCGTATGTTATTTGCGATCATAATATCAACATGTTTTCCCACTAAATCCAATGGAATTTTGGAATAAATACAAAGATTTCAGGGCTGAAGACATTTTGATTCGACTTCGACATCGTTCCAATTATCCTGCATTGTTGCTGACATTGGAAATGTATAATGAAGCCTTGATAATGATCGAATATTTGTGCCTTACGATTGCAAATAAAGCATTAGTGCAATTAGGATTGACTCCACCAAATCGTCCAATACATGATTTATTTGAACAAGAATTGCAACGCGAACAGCAATTCGATCGTGATGAATTGCGTGTATTCGTACAAACGTATACTCCACAATTAAATGATCAACAAAAACATACATATGACAAAGTGATGCAAGCTGTCAATGATAACACTGGTGGATTGTATTTTTTGGATGCACCTGGCGGCACTGGAAAAACATTTTTGATTTTATTGATACTGGCAACAATTCGGTCGGAAAAAAATTCGCATTGGCACTTTCTTCTTCCGGTATTGCAGCTACATTAATTGATGGCGGCCGCACAGCACATTCCGCCTTGAAATTGCCATTGAACATGCAAGCAATTGAAACACCAACATGCAATATTTCAAGGAGTTCTGGAATGGCTAAAGTCTTGCAACAAACATCCATTATTTTATGGGACGAGTGTCCAATGGCCCATAAAAAATCTTTGGAAGCCTTAAATCGAACATTACAAGATTTAAGACGGAGTTCACAGCTGTTTGGCGGTGCATTAATATTGGTGATATCCGTCAAACGTTGCCTGTTGTTCCGAGATCAACACCTGCTGATGAAATTAATGCATGTTTGAAAAGTTCATTTTTGTGGGCACACGTACGAGTACAAAGGCTTTCGTTGACGACCAATATGCGTGTGCGTCTTCAAACTGATTATTCAGCACGTAAGTTTTCAAAGCAATTGCTGAAGATTGGCGATGGAAAGATTGCAAGTGATCAAAATGGGTTTATCACGTTACCGAATAATTTTTGCATAGTTGTATCATCAAAACAAGAAATCATTGGTCGAGTTTTTCCAAATATTGTACAAAATTACAATAACCATGATTGGTTACGAGAACGTGCAATTTTAGCACCAACAAATATCAATGTCAATGAAATCAATTTCCACATCCAGGAAAAATTGCCAGGTGATTCGGAAACGTATAAATCTATTGATACTGTTATGAATGATGAAGACGTAGTCAATTATCCGGTCGAATTCTTAAATTCTTTGGAACCACCAGGCATGCCACCGCATTATTTGAATTTAAAAGTTGGTTCATCGATTATACTTCTCCAAAATCTTAATGCACCAAAACTTTGTAATGGGACGAGACTTTCAGTGAAGAAATTGATGCCACATTTAATTCAAGCAACAATTCTCACTGAATTCAAACGTTTTCAATTTCCCGTGCGTTTATCTTTTGCTATGACCATTAATAAAGCTCAAGGACAAACTCTTCAAGTGTGTGGTGTGAATTTAGAGGAACCATGCTTTTCACATGGACAATTATACGTAGCATATTCCAGAGTGGGAGCCCCAAAAAATTTATGTATACATACACCACACAATCAAACAAAAAATGTTGTAAACACTATTGTATTGAATTGATGTACAACTTTAGCATTATAAATAAAATCCTTTTAAAGCATCGCCATTGAGTTTATTTATTACAAAATACATGTTTTTTTCTTGGGATCTCTACATCAACCAAAGTATGAGTTTTTAGGAAAAGCTATTAAACCTATTAAAAATATGGGTTTCTACACTTTTGCTAATAACACTGTGTTATTCCATTCGAAGAGGCTAAACCAAATTCTATATTTATTTTTGATGACATTGCCTGTAAAAAAACAAGATACAGTTCGAGCATACTTTAGTATGAGTCGACATCATCATATCAATAGTTTTTACTTATGTCAAACTTATACAAGAATACCCAAACACTTAATTCGAGATAACGCAAATTTCCTCATAGTCTTCAAACAGGATGATATGAATCTTAAACATATATATAATGATCATATTAATTGAGATATGACATTTAATACATTCCGAAAGGTCTGTGCAGAATGTTGGAATGCAAATTATGGAATTATGGTAATTGATAAGGATATCCTTTGAATGAAGGTCGTTATAGAAAAGGCTTTGACTGTTTTCTTAAGTTATAAAGCAGATAATACTTTTGATTTCATACCATATGTATAGTAATGTTTTATGAGAACAGTACAGAGCAGTTTATTGAGCAGATAATAGCAGTAAAAAGCAGTTCAGCTCAGTTTGAGAGCCAGTATTCTTCAGTTAAGATCAGTTATCTCAATACCAAATTCAGTTTAAAACCTTTTGAACACTTCTTTCATCAACTTCGAAATTTATTAACCGCCTGCCTCTGTAAGAAAAAATAAATTTTACATTATGATGAACATAGATGTAAAACTAACAAAAGAACTAATTAGAACTACAGATGCTCTACGAAATAAATATAAAGCTCTTAAGACAGGTAGAGAAGTTTAAGAAACTCAAATTGAAGAAATTTTTTAACCACTTACAAAACCTGTAAACGACCTGGTGAACAAATCAAACACCAAACAAGATAATAAGCCTAATGGAATTCCTTTAAAGAAAATAAAAATCAATTCGGAACAACTTCAACCTCCTGATGAATTCACTACCCCCAAGACTTCTATTGGTTATTCACCAAATTTTACTGTTGATGAGAATAGGATAAATACATTAAAAAAAAGAAGAAAGAAACGCTCAAGCTATCAATTTAGTCATCGTCGTCATTTTGCTCAGCAATTATCACAATAAGAATTTCATAGCACACCTAAAAAATATGTTGATGTATTTACAAATAATTCAAACACTCTTGACAAAAGGAATGGTGTACATCAAAAGATAAAAAGTTGTGTATACTCGTAGGTAATGCTGAGTTCGATATTCTTAGGAAAGATATAGAAATTAAAGATAAAACCTTCGAGGGTACAAATGGAGTATATGAGCTTATATTTAAGAAAAACCCCGATAAATATATTTACACTGATGAAGATTTAAAAAACTATAAGACCATACCATCTCTAACCAATGCTCATAGAATTAATCATAATATGCAAAGACACATACATGGTAATCGAGGATATAAATATACGAAAATTATAAGTAAATTATTTGGACTAACAAAAAGTAATTCTAATAATTCATTATCTTCACTCATACAAACACCCACTGAAACTGGTTTATTACAGCTAACAAAATTGAAAAAAAACAATATATTTTGGTATATATTTTGATAATCCCAATGAACTTGTAGATCGAATGAGACTTCTAATTGCTCTACAACAAGTCGAAAATTATAATGACTCTAACGAAATTATTTCAATCGTTGAAGAACTTAAAGAAGCTAATATTATCGAATAAAAAATTTAAAAAAAAGAAAAGATGAGTGTTGATAAATTTGGTCGTTTCACGAATAGAGCCCTACTCAGTGGACCATGAGGGAAACAGGGGGAATCGGTTCCAATAGGTGTACAGGGGCAGCGATGTTTACCAGGACCAGCTGGTGAAGGTTTTTTAAAAGAGAAAGCGGTGATTATGATATAAGCTTTAAACGACTAGCCAACATTAACATTCCGGAAGAAGAGCGGGACGCTGCCACCAAAAAATATGTTGATGAAATATATAAACGGATAAGAGAATACATTAATATTGAAGTTGTTGAAAAAATCTGATAAGCTATTGGTGGAGAAGGGCGAAAACCAATATTTAAGTTATCAACCATTATCAAAGCTTCAGTCTTTAACTTAACTCCACAATGTGGCAACGCATTCTTTCATTCATTATGTCTAACATAGATTATACGTTAATTCTTGATGAAATTCTACAATTTTTGAAAGCTAATCAACGTAATATTTTGGAAGAACAATATGAAGAGATCTTAAATAGTATAATCTTCTTGAAAAGATTCATGGATGTATCCACCACAATCTCAAAACATGGCTGTCATTTTAGTAACTGTTCGTGGTCTTCAAACCAATGTCAGGATGGACCAGATACGTGTGCATGTTACATGCTTGAAAATAGGATGTTGAGAATAAAAAAATTAATGGATCTATATAAAAGATTAAAATAGTGAAAGTAAACCTTTCAATTATGATATCAAATATTTTAAACAAATAACCATAATGTATACATAAAAAGAAAAGACACCTTGTTTTTTTATCATTCAATAAAAAAGTTGAGTCAAGGAAACTTTGTAGAAGAACTACATAAACCTGATCGAAGGAATTTTCCAAAAAGGCGAGTTATTATTAAGGGTTTAGATGATTTATGGCAAGCTGATCTTGTCGAGATGATTGTATATTCACCGGAAAATGATAATCATCGATATCTTTTCACAGTCATTGATACATTTTCAAAATTTGCTTGGACGATCCCCATTAAAAATAAAACAGGAGTGAATGTCACTCTGGCTATGGAGGATATACTAAATAAAGGTCGTCACCCAAAAAATTTACAAACAGATGATGGAAAAGAATTTTTGAATGTATCTTTTCAAAAACTTATGAAACAATTTAAAATCAATCATTATTCTACATTAAGCGTTTCTTAAAGCTTCGATTTAATCGAACTTTGAAAGCATATATGTGGAAGGAATTCAGTTTGACTGGTTCATATCGCTGGATTGCTATCATATATCGGCTAACAAATACATAATATAATTCCAAACAGCGTACAAAAAAGATGAATCCATCTGAAATCAATACTAAAGGGTTTTCCAATAAGAGGTGTTATTTTGATATTCAAAAAAAAGAACTGCGTTGTTGAAGCGTGTATCGTTCCATTTTTATTAATAGCGTAGTTTCTACTTGTCAAATGTCAAAAAATGACAGCTTCAAAAGTGACAGCTACCGAAATAGCGGGCTATTCAAAATAATACCTCTCATTGGAAAACCCCTGGAAACCCCTTGGTTTTTCCAATAAGAGGTGTTATTTTGATATTCAAAAAAAAGAACTGCGTTGTTAAAGCGTGTATCGTTCCATTTTTATTAATAGCGTGGTTTCTTCTTGTCAAATGTCAAAAAATGACAGCTTCAAAAGTGACAGCTACCGAAATAGCGGGCTATTCAAAATAATACCTCTCATTGGAAAACCCCTGGAAACCCCTTGGTTTTTCCAATAAGAGGTGTTATTTTGATATTCAAAAAAAAGAACTGCGTTGTTAAAGCGTGTATCGTTCCATTTTTATTAATAGCGTGGTTTCTTCTTGTCAAATGTCAAAAAATGACAGCTTCAAAAGTGACAGCTACCGAATTAGCGGGCTATTCAAAATAACACCTCTTATTGGAAAACCCCTTACAAACTAAAAAAAATTTCACTATCTAAAATTTATAATCACATAAAAATTAATAGTACTCCAAAATTTAAAATTGGGGATTTTGACTAAATTAGTAAATATAAACATATCTTTGATAAAGGATACACACCAAATCGGAGTACTAAAATATTTAAGATAATCAAAGTACAGCATACAAATCCAATAACATACCTATTGGAAGATTATCAAGTGCATTAAAGGAGGATTTTACGAACTCGAACTGCAAAAAACTAAGTTCCCCGATACATTCATATCTAATCCAGAAAGTGCTTCAAGGAAAAAAAGATCAAATATTTGTGAAATGGCTTGGTTTCTCACCAGATCACAACTATTGGATACCTATTCCCCAAAGACAATACAATATAATAAAACTTTATTGATAAGTAAATTTATATATGTTTTCTTTTTCTTAAGAGATATTCATTTGGTATGTTTGCCTCATTGTTTTGAAATTCAGTAATTCAACATCAGATTTATATCCAAGATCCTCCTTCATAAATACATCAACTTCTTCATTACTTAGCACTCTCTCGGTTTCATATTCATGATATTCATAACATTTAATACTGAGTGTACGTAGATTATAATTGCTATCATACGAACATCGAATTGTTAATCATCAACCTCGTGCTTAAGATGTCCAGAAAAAACTTCTTTACTTTGAATAATCCACTATATTTCAGTTTCTTTTTTAATTAAGTATTGCCTAAAGCTTTCGATTGCCTTCTCTAAGGTTACTGTTTTCTCCTCGAAATGTTTGTTTATAGATTTTGTTGTTGTTGTTGTTGTTGCTGTTGTTGTTGTCTCACCCTCTGATGTATGATTATCATTTTGAAATGATGTTGTATCTAAATTTGTACTATTGTGTAAATTTTTACCATTAGAAAGGTTAATAAACGAAACGATAATCCTATTTGTACTGTATCATTGTTAGGTAAATTCAATGAAAACAAAAGATTGTCAGTTATATTTGATTGTTGTAAATTTATATCCACAGGTAGAGGTGATGTAATAATTAGTGATTGAAAAATTAAAGACAAACATAAAATGAATGATAAAAATAACATTAAAAAAAAAGAAGTTGGTCAACCAACGGTTTATCGGAAACTAATAAACATAACACCCCAACTTTATATTTTATATAATACATCCTTTATTCTTATCTCATTTGTATTTATTAAGATACATTCAAATGAAATATGTCTTGCGCGTTTTTTTTTTTTTTTTTTATATAACTTTGCACGCTCTCAAGGGATTATGAATACCCTTTATATGTTTTTTCTTAACACAGCGCAGGCATCCGGTGGAAGAAGAGAAAGAAGGATAGGAAAGATGTGTGGCGCGATTTTCTGAGACTAGAGCTGGTTGTTGTCTCAGATTTATCTCCAGGGATGGCGGCTGAACTAATGCGGAGAAAATTACCGTGTCTTATTTATTTATGTCTCTTGTAATTCGCATTATTTTATTTATTTCGTTGTCATATTTTATGGGTATGCTAGTTTACTCAATCAAATGTTGTTAGTGTTATGCCTAAACAGCAAGTAATGAGCAACAACAGCAACTTATTTTATGACAATTTTTAGAATTGGTTTTTAATGGAATATAAGAAGACATAGACAACGGCAGGAATCGAACCCGCAACCACAAGGTTGACAGGCGACGCCACGGCCATTTTTCATTTTTCTCTTTATTCTTTTTAAATTTTTGAGGTGTATTAAGTAATTCAGCGTCACCAAACGGACAAGGCGATGGATATTCATCCTCTTTCCTCTTTAAAGCATTTGAATGAGGTGTAATCATTCCACTCAGTGTTAGCTGTCCTCCTATAATTAAATTTTATAATTATATAATTTTTTTCAGAAAAGTAATATCCCCACCTAAAAGTCTAAATCGTACAGCTGCATAGATTGAACTGTAACCTTAAACTGTGAATATGATATATGCTCTCAACATTTCTAATATGAAACAGCTTACATTCTTCCCCATATTCTGGTTGTACTAGTTATCTCATTCCATCACTATAGACTGATACATCTGTAAATCTCATCCCCAACCAGCCAGGTTCACAGATAAAGAATGTATCTCCTTCTCGTAATCTTTCAATCCAGAGCATTTTTAAATGAGGCATCTCAACTTTAAGCTCTTCTATAAATATAAGCAAATCTACTTATATATATATGTATATATCATGCTAAAACCGCGGCTCGCGCCGCCGCTACGCATCACACCCTACCACGGCCTGCATCGCCCCCGCCCGCATCTAGCACCTAAACATCCCAGCCATCGAAACGGTCGCGCGCAGCGCCTCTATTAGTGTAAAGTAGTTGTTTTTTTGTAGAAAGTGGAGGTGGATAGATCGTTACTATTGGGGATTTGAAAAAAATCACTACAGCCCTCATTGACGATGCTTATCGACGACTTGTAATACCTGTCGTTAATGGACCAATTGATGTTGTTATGTAGTATATATAATACTACGGAGAATAGGGTTTTCATGGTTTTGTAGCGCAGATATCCTTCATTTGGCTAGGGTAATGAGATAGTCAAGTAGTGGAGAAAACCTAGAGTCTTCATAAATTATCTCATTACTGTACCATTTTCCGGAAGGTCTACGTCTTTTATTTATGCACTTCCTAATAATAAGCCGTTCAAATCTATAGAGTTCGAGTGCAACAATGGGTGTGACTTGGAACCAGAAAAGGAAGCCGTAGGATATAAGGGAACTGATTAACGTTTTATACATAAGGAGCTTAGTTCTACTCTCGACATGTTTGGAATTAAGTAATGTTTTGAGCTTACGGCTCTGCTATTGTTCAAAGGTTTCCTTGTATGTGGGTTCATTTTTAGTCTTTCGGGTTGGTTAATACCTATATATTTTATGGATTTTTTTAAAGGAGTTTGATGGCCTATAATGTGTAGACTTGATGATGATGATGATGACCTTTGCCAGAGGCATTGCTGAAGCAGATTAACTCACTTTTTTAGATTCAAGAAAATTCTCCATCGAATTGGGGATGTGTGTGGTCTCTCGTTGGGAGAGAAGAGAATGGTGTCATCCGCGTATAGGATGGCTCCAGAATTATGGTGGCGAATCGGGAAGTCGTGCCGGTAGAGATTAAAGAAGAGGGGGCCAAGTATATATCCTTGGGGGACATCCGCATTAATACTAATGAGTGGGAAGGTTTAATTTTCAAAAAATCACTGAGAGGCTGCGGTTAGGGAGGAAGTTTTGGATAAGTTTCATAAGGAATAGCGGAAGGTTAAGCTGATTAAGTCTAAAGATAAGGCCCATGTGACAGACCGAGTTAAATGCTTTCCTTAAATCCAAGGCACAAGCAACAGTGCAATTTTCATTTCTAAGGTTATTTAGGATTTTATCCTGGAAGTAAATGAGTGCATGTTCGGTGGAGTGTCCACGCTTGAATCCAAATTGTTGAACTCTTATAGAGTTAATTACTTCAACAAAATTAAGCATTTTAGAGAGAAATATTTCTCGAGAATTTTTCCTAAGTTCGATAAGAGAGAGATAGGTCGGAAATTGTCTATTGTGCTTTTTTTATTGGGATAAGTATAGCTTTTTCCACTTCACTGGGAAATAGCAGTTGTTGAGGCAATTATTCAATATTGATGTTAAAAATTGTGCTAATGTTGCTTTTGCTTTGCGCAAGATAAAATTAGAGATTTTATCATATCCAGCAGATTTTTTATTGATGAGTAAATAGATCATGGGTATCATCAGATCTAGTCGAGGGTGAGAAGGAGTTGAAAAGGTTATAATTTCCAAAGAGGATTCTGGGTTGTTGATTGGAATTTTTTGCGAGTACAAATCACAATAAAAAGACCCAAACGCTTGGCCTTTTTTAGAAGGGGAGGTGAAGATTCTGTCACCGAATGATAAGGCATCCTTTGTTGAGTTCATCTTTCTCTTTCGTTCAGTGATTTGGTCGATCACTTTGAAGACGTTTGAGGAAGGTTTTAAGCTGCTTAATTTCTTTCTGAATTCTTAATTTAGTTATAACCGGATCTTATCTTTAATGATTGTACTGAGGCAACTTATGCCAGCAGATAACTCGGTATATGGCTGGTTAATGCGGTCTCCATAGTGGTGGAAAATTCTTTAAAGTTTTTGTTTCCAAATTTTTCGAGTTTTAAGTAAGTTTAAAGTTGTTTCGGATATACTAAACCAATTATTCCGCGAGGCAGATTTTTTGCTGTGGGTATCCATACACGTGGTTATTGCTGAAGTTGTTCTTTCAACAATGCTGTCTATTTCTGAATTGGACAGAATTGCCCAGTTCAGAAATAGACAGCTAGAAACGTTTTGACAGAGAGAGCGGTTGAAAGCAGACCAATAAGTGTTTTTGAAGGTAACAGAATGTTGAGGAAAGCCAGGAAGTGCGAAATAGTGTTTTAATGTTTTAAATGTCAAGATTCATGAAGACAGAGAAGTGGTCCGAGATTAAGTTTAAAGTTAAGCATACAATGTTGTTCTTGCATCTGAGGTTTGAGGAAATGATGTAAAAATCGATATGAGAACCAGAACTAGAGCTATTTATTAAACGATCAACTTTTATTTGTTTTTCTAAAGATAGCGCATTAACCTTGGAGGTAATGACGTTAATGGTGATGGTTCCGAGGGAGAGAGGAATGCTATGATGCACAGTTATGCACCTGGTTTTTGAGATTCATCCATTTTTTTATAGTTAGGCAAGAAGCTTCTGATTTTTGCAATTAGGCTTGTTATGGACAGGCCAAATAGTCTATTCGATTCGTTAATGAAATCCGAAATGTCTTTGCAGTTCAGGAGGGAGACAGGGGTTTTCTGGCAGGTTAGGATTTTTCATGACCTCTTACTGTGTCCGCCAAAGACATGATATTTTTCTGAGAGTTATTCGCCATTGGACCATTGAAAAATGGTTTATTAGCTTTAACCTCCTCGGAGGCTTCCTTTTTTTTAGAAAAGTAACTCTGTTTGGGCAGCCTCTGTAACTCGCAGGGTGGCCTTCTGATTGGTAATTGATACAAGATGCGATAGATGTCTCTGTTTTTGGATGAGTACGCATACTCCAATCTCATGATCTTAAAGGCATTTCACGCACCTTATACCAAAACTACAGTATGAAGCCATTTGACCAAATCTTTAGCAGCGGTAACATTGTTTTGTATCGGAATTTTTCATAGAATACCAGGAGATTCTATGACTTAAAGAAATTTGATTTGTTTTATCTTCATGAAGCTTTCCCTATCCTCCGTAGTATAAAGAAATAGGTCAAGTGGTATGTCGTTTAATTTAGACCATTTGATCTCAAATTTTTTTACAGTAACCCTCAATGAGGGGTCCAGTGTTATGATTTCAGTTTAAATTTCAGAAGGCGAACGAACGCTTAAAGTACCCTTGAGAATAGTGTTATGTTTTTTAATTGATTAGGAGCGAAGGAGTCGGCATTAGTACCATGTTCCTTATACTTTTTGAAGAAGAGTCTGTACAATTCAACGTCCTTTCCAAAGATTTTTAATTTTGTAAAGCCATTAGCAATAAATTTTACATTATGTAGATTATTGTTAGTCTTACTCATAAAATCCATGATGGTTTTTGCTGAGACTCCTCTAGTGAAGATGGGAGGACACCAAGACTCAGAATCGATAATGCCAACCTTAATTTGGTATTATCGATGTTGCTGTGGCTTCCTTTTGTGTCGATAGAGCTTCCAGGGTTGTTGCCGCTTGAAATGCAGTTGGTTTGAGTGATACTTGAACTAGCAAATTTCTTTTTCGATGGGATTGTCTCATCATCCTTTTTTCCTATTTTCGGTGTTGACCACTTCTCTGGCCACTGGATAATATTGGATTTTATTTGACAGTGCAGAAATTTTGGAAAATATAAGAATTTGTTCAACATCATTGTTGTTTCAACAAAATCATTAAGTAAATATGGAGTCATCCTTTTAGTTAACTTTTTGAATTCATCGCCAGCGAAAGCCAAGCAACCAATTAATTGTATGTTTAAACAAATACATATAACTAAAATGTTTAAGTCATATTTGATAAGAAATATTATACATACTTTACGTCCCGCAGAAACCTTTCTCAAAGTTCTAGGACATCCTTATTATTATTAAAAACTATTATTCACAAATAAATATCTATAAGTGATTTATACATATTTACACAATATTTTTAATGCTTTTATATCGCTTTTTTTCTTTACAGGATGGCGATCGTTATCATGAAGATATATTCGGAATAACACTGAGAACTGCAGAAATTCATACAAAGTCAAGAGCAACAGCTAAAATTCGGATGACTTCACAACCAAAATATAAATTTTAACAACACACTTCCTATTCACTTTATAATATTTTTTAACTGATTCCTCACGTGATTTCGTCACATAAATGTTTTTCCTAAATTTGTTTGGGGCTTAAGATAAAATATTAAATAAATCATTTTGTTAGCTTGGATAAAACAAAATAGAAGGTGCTCAGAAATATTATGTAATTCGAACTTTAAGGCAGAATCTATGTACAATTGTATTTGGCAAAGTGTCATAAGGATGTACAGTACAACACGGATATAAAAAAACTCTGAAAATCCAAGAAATTTCTTTCTTATATGTATCGGAGTTTTTCTTATAACCAAAAATCGGATATAAGAAAGAAAATTTCTTACACAAGAAACACGGATATAAGAAAGAAAATTTCTTTTAAAAAACTATGGGCAAGGGAAAATATTTTGTACGGGTACCTACAAATTTTCATGGAAGGCATAAAAACTTTATATGGATAATGAATGTATGTTCATATAAAAACTTAATCTATAATATTTTTTAAGAAACAAAACTTTAATGTAACAAAGTAAAAAAAATATACTCTTCTTCAACAAGTAAAACAAATAAAATAAAGAAGTCTTCTCTTCAAATAAATAAAACAATCTATCTAAATCACTGATGAGGTGAGCGAGTTAGGCGGTAGAGAACTCAAGTATCTTTAGTGCATTAGGGAGGTACAACTCATATACTTGACTTTTTATTTTTTTTTAAAGTCATTACATTGGAGCTTATTGGGTTTTTTTCCTATTTTTGTGAAAGATTAATTGACAGTATTGGTTTTTATTTACAATGTTTATGAATAATCATTTATGTTCCCTTTTTCTTAGCGTTTGTATTTGTGTAATTATTGTTTAGTTAAATTTAGCAGACTCTAAGTGGTTGCAGTCTCATTATGAGTAATTCATTGTTGTATAATTTTCACAGCAGGGTTAAAATCTTATAGGTTATATCTTATATCTTATATCTAGGACATAGTGATATACTTAATTATAGTAAGACAGTCCTATCTCTATAGGAGCTTATATCTAGTTATACTTTTAATACATATTTGGTAACAAAGTAGTTTGAACTAATATATTCGGTTATATTTTATTGGGTTTATTATTTTTGTAAGTTAGTACATAGGTATGTTGTTTCTTCAGCAATACTAGGGCAGGCTAGGAGATGAATTGTTCAGCCTCTATAGATATTAGGTAGTTGCTTTTGCTAAAAATGGAGGTGAATAGATCGTTACAATTGGGGATTTGACAAAAATCACTGGAGCCCTCATTGACGATGCTTATCGGCGACTTGTAATACCTGTCGTTAATGGACCAATTGATGTTGTTAGTATATATACCACGGAGCATAGGGTTTTCATGGTCTTGTACTGCAAATGTCCTTCTTTTGGCTAGGGTAATGAGAGAGTCAACTAGTGGAGAAATCCTAGAGTCTTCATAAATTATCTCATTACTGTACCATTTTCCGGAAGGCCTACGTCTTTTATTTATGTACTTCATAATAATAAGCCGTTCAAATCTATGGAGTTCGCGTGCAACATTGGGTGTGATTTGGAACCAGGTTAGTAAGCCGTAGGATAGAAGGGGACGGATTAACGTTTTATACATAAGGAGCTTAGTTCTACTCTCGACATGTTTACAATTACGTAATTTTTTAAGCCTCGCAGCAGCAGCTATGCTATTGTTCAAGGATTTTCTTATATGTGGGTTCATTTTTAGTTTTTCGTGTAGGTTAATACCTAGATATTTTATGGATTTTCTTAAAGGGCTTTGATTGCCCATAATGTATAGGCTTAAGGAAAAGGAAATTTCCCGTCTTTCGTAATATGAGATTAGCATACTTAGATGCGATATAATCGAATTGAGGACTGTGTGTGGTCTCTCGTTGGGACTGAAGGGAATGGTGTCACCCGCGCATAGGATGGCTTCAGAATTATGGTAGCGAATCAAGAAGTCATGCAGATAAATCAGTGGTCACAAGCCATAACCGCTTAAGTCGAATTAGGTCGAAATTGACCTTTTATGATATTCCTGTTCGAAATATCGATTTCTAGCTCCACTCAATTTTTTAGGACTGTATCTTTCTTGGAACGGAAGTTATAGCCAAAAAACCTAATAGCCTAAGTCAGTTTTTTAAAATAATGATTTGGAAAAACAACTTAACTCGGACGAATTTATTTTTTTTAACGTTGGTTTCATAACTTAAGTTAAATCTTTTAGTTTACTATTGTGTGATTTTTCATACTGATCTTTCTTGAGTTAGGCTTAAATCATTGTTCATTATGGAAAAAAAATGAAATTTGGAATAAAAGCTTAAGTCGAATTAAACAAATTTTTGCCCAAGAATAATTTTAAACTGTCATTTAAAATTTTTCCAAAGTCTACTTAGGCGGTTATTCCTAAATATAGAGAAAATATTAAAATTTCTTAACTTGAGTTAGGCTGTTATTCCAAACCACAGTTTTGGTTTTGAATAAACTTTTCTCCACTTAAGTTCTTTTTCCAAACGAAGTTATAATTTTTCTAAAATCATATATCCAGTTAAGCGGTTATTCCATATTTGAGATTAAATATTTTGAAATCTAAGTAGACTTTGGTTTCTTTTTCAAAACGTATGTATTTGATATTTCGGGAAAAATTGATTCATAAGTTGATTTAAGCGGTTGTGAACAGTCGCATGTGAAGTGAGATTTTAAAAGTGATAATAAATAAATAATAAAGATTGTGCATTTAAAATGTCTGTTAGAGGATTAAATATGGTAAAATTGGCTAAGATGCTGGCGGAACGTGCCAAGGCCAAAGGTATGAACATTTGTTTTATTATTTATTGTACAATATAGTTTTGTGCAACTGTTTTTAAGTGTATTACTCCGAAATTAGAAAAATATGTTTACTTAACAATTTGTCTTATCGAAAGAAGTTTTGATTATTGAAAATTTCGTTTACAGTGTGGTGTACTAGGTTAACTTGCTTCAGAAGCTTTGATTCCTCCATTTATTGTTTTTTGCTTAGTGAATAAATTTAACGCCCACTATTACAACAATCAATATAATATGAATTAAATTGAAAGAGTAGGTTTTTATATCAATAATTTTCATTATTTTCCATTTGTTGTCAAACATAATAAGCAAAACTGAAAAGAAAACGTATTTAAACAAATTAAAACGCTATTGTATTTTACACTAGTGCTCTAAAAATATTTTTGTAAGACAAACATACCAAAGTCATGATTTATTTTACATTATTAAGAAGACATTTAATTTTTTTTTAATGTCGTTGGTCGAGTAAAAATTTAAAGATAGCTTTAATTGAGGAGTGTAGGAACAAAAGTTGCCATCTACACTTCGTCATTAGGATTTTTTTTTATTTTTGTTTTTCTTTTGTGAACCAATTGAGCACACTGTTGTATTTTTAAGTTTTTCAAGATTTTGGAATAGAGCAAATATTTAATAAAATACTTTGGAAATGTCACCTTTTGATCCAAGACCAAGTAAATATAACTTTTTGAAACGCGAAAAGCTCTTCATTCAAATGTTTTGCTAGCAGCAAAGATGTGAGACATTTTAATAAAAAAAATATACCGTTTGCATATAAGCCTTTTATATGAACGAAAGCAAAATGTAAGCCTTTCTTCCAAAAGTGCCTTTTAAGGTTGAATTTCCATCGAAACAAGCTGATATTTTTATCTTAATCTTTTTTTTACAATCTATAGAATTCACTAGTATTCGCAAAAAACAAACAAAAGTGATCATGCTACTTTCCTCAATAAGAAAATCTACTTACATTATATCCATAGCCAACAAAACCTTAAAAACTTGACCGATCAATGCTTTTGTAGAAGTTTACCACAAAATTTTTGATTGATTTTTCATCAACCGTGAAGTTATGTGTTATCTTACGATCACCTTTCTATAGACAACCTTATAATTATAAAACTATTTTTTTTATTAGAAAACGTTCAGGGTTTTGAAAATGGAACGTTTCAGGGTGAAGATGATGAGCAAGGTAAAAAAACCGTTAACATGCGTTATCACAATTAATATACATAATCTTTTAAAACGTAGGAAAAACCCACGAAACGGAAGTTCATGATAGAGTCGATTTAAATAATAAAAATAAATTAATCGACGAACATTTTCCAACTTTTGAGCCAAGTGTACTCGTAATACACGAAACACAGTCATCAATGAATGGGCACAATATTGACATTGAGTTACTTAAAAGTAAGAAAAGTTGTATAGTAAATTTAAATTTTCCAATATGACTATTACGAGGTCTTTACAAAGATATTATATTATAAATATATTTTTCTTTAGCTGTACAGCAGGTTACTGAAATTCATGAAAATGATGACGATTTTGAGAATATTTTAAGTGATAAACCCGCATGGATGGACTCTGATGATTCGGAAAAAGATCCAGATTATTTATATAGCCAGTCTAATTCTTCTTCTGAGAATGTTGAGGAGATAGTTAACATGGGAGCTCAAATAGAGGCTGCACTTGCCACACCAATGCCCCAGAATATGAAAAAGATTCGTTCTAAACTTAGAAATAGTGGTAAATCTTATCAATCGGTTAGCGGTAAGACTATCAAGGCTAGAGCTTACAAGCCGTTTGAAGCTTGTAGAAACAAATGTAACGAGATGGTTGGAATTGAAAAAATTGAGTTGCTGTTCAACCATTACTGGTCCTTAGGAAGCTATGACCAAAGAATTCTGTACATTGCTTCTTTAATAGGTATAGAAGATAAAAAATGTAACACATTGTTTAATTCAACTAATAGGAAGCGCAAACGTGAACATACTATGAAATATTCGCTTGAAGTTGACGGAATCGTTCTGAATGTATGCAAGAAACATTTTCAACAGTGCTTTAATGAAACTGACAGCTTCATAAAAACAGTCATCCGAAAAAAAATTGGTTGTCCCTCGACACCATTTAAAAACATGAGAGGAAAATGTACTCATGTGAATAAGATTGACTTTATGAAAGAAGATGAAGTAAAGAAACACATATCAAAATTTCCGGCATATGAGAGCCATTACAGTCGAAGAGATACAAGCAAAAAGTATTTACCAGCACCAGTATTTCCTTAATGCACCGGCTCTATGCGTCAGAATATTCAAATCCTGTAAGCCTTTCGAAATACACACAAATTTTCAAAACTATGGGCCTTAAATTCAAAGCTCCAAAACTGGATACTTGTTCTACTTGTGACACATTCGTTTCAAAAATCAAGGTGGCAGAAACTAATGAGGAAAAAAAATCATTGATTGAAATGAAAAAAATACATTTAGTTAAGGCTGAAATGGCATATGAAGCCAAAAGAAAAGATAAAGTCAATGCTAAAACATCGAATTATATGAAAACTTTCGCATTTGATTTGCAACAATGCTTGCCAACGCCATTCCTAAGAAACTCGATCAGCTTTTATAAACGACAGCTCTGGACTTTCAATTTAACTGTTCACGATTTGGAGTCAAACTACGCGAAATGTTTTATGTGGCACGAAGCTATGGCCCGTCGCGGTGGAAATGAAATTTCATCGTTCGTTTATAAGCTACTGAAAACTTTACCAGAGGAAACAAAAAGCGTGAAGTTCTATAGCGATTCATGTTCTGGGCAGAAAAAAAACTCCTTTGTTGCTGCAATGTTCATTACATTTGTTTCGACTGCCAAAAATATTGAGTACATCGATCATAAATTTCTCGAACCAGGACATACACACATGGAATGTGACAGTGATCACGCTCTTATTGAACGAATGAAAAAAAAATACAAATGTACGAATTGAAATACCAAGAGATTGGTACCAATTTGTTAACACTGTAGGAGCTAAGATTGAGGCCGTTGAAATGAAGAACGATGATTTTCATGACTTTTCCAATTTTTCAAAAACAAAATTTGATGGAAACGTTTTAATGAAGATTGTGTCAAATTTACTTGGAACGAAGTTCGATGGTTTCGTTATACGAAAAACAGTGACCAAGTATTATACAAACATTCCTTAGACACCTCTGAGAATTTTAAAACTATTAAAGTGGGAAAAAGAGGAGCTGTTTTAAAAATTAACGATTTATCGCACGTAACAGAATTACCAAAAATCTCCCAGGAGAAAAAGAAAGATCTCATGGATTTAAAACAGTATATTAATCCCGATTTCCATCCCTTCTATGACAACCTTGCATCTAATATGGATGAGCCAAATATTCATCCTGATTTAACAGACGTTGACAAAGAAGAAGATATTTAAATGAAATTCTTGTTTTAAGAAATGTATTAACGGTATCATAGTAGCCGAAAATTATTTATTTTCATTTACATTTCTACATTAATAAATTGACATGTTAAGATTAAAGCTAGTTTGTTTATAATAATTTAAAATATATATTTTTGATAATTTTGCTTTTTTCAAATATAAGATAAATGAAGTTGTAGTTGTAGTTGGGAGAAAATAAAAAAAAAAAACATCTAACGCAACCAAAAGATACTGAATAAATCTAGCTTATGTCGATAAAATTCCACCAATCATTGGTAAGGAAGAAGAACCTAACTCAACATGCGAAATCTTATCGCTGATTATTTAACAAGGAATAACGACTTAAGTGGATATACGAATTTATTATAATACTCCCTCGTGATATGGAAAAACAGCCTTTTTAGAGTTAGGCTTTTTTGAATTGCAATATTTAATAAGCCATAACAGCCTATGTGTATTTTTCGTTCATTTCTATACTTTAATTTCAAATTTGATATTTCTTGCCCTCTATATTTTATAAAACTACACTTTTTCTTCAAATTTGCATACCAAAATCTTTAGAATATACAAAATTTTAGTTCTAGAGAGCATTTGAAATTTCAAAATGCTCTCCTGAAAAGTATGAAAAATCGACTTAAGCGGTTATAGCTTGTGACCACAGAAATATTAAAGAGGAGGGGCCGAGTATAGATCCTTGGGGGATACGCGTATTAATACTAATGAGTAAAAGCACTGAGAGGCTGCGGTTAGAGATGAAGTTTTGTGTTAGTTTGATAAGGAATAGCGGAAAATTAAGCTGATTAGGCTTGAAGATAAGCCCCATGTGCCGGACCGAGTCAAATGCTTTCCTTAAGCCCAAGGCACAAGCAACAGTGCAATTTTTATTTCTAAAGTTATTCAGGATTTTGTCCTGGAAGTAAATGAGTGCATGTTCGGTGGAGTGTCCACGCTTGAATCCAAATTGTTGAACTCTTAAAGAGTTAATTAGTTCAACAAAATTAAGTATTTTAGAGAGAAATATTTCTCGAGAATTTTTCCTAAGTTGGATAAGAGAGAGATAGGTCGGAAATTGTCTATTGTGTTGGGAGTGGTGCTTTTTTTATTGGGATTAGTATAGCTTTTTCACTTCACTGGGAAGTAGCAGTTGTTGAGGCAATTATTCAATATTGATGTTAGAAATTGTGCTAATGTTGCTTTTGCTTTGCGCAAGATAAAATTAGAGATTTTTTCGTTGAGTGAGTTTTTTTGTTGTGTGAATAGATAATTGACTCGACAATATCGGAGGAGGTAAAACAGTCATCATGGATATCATCAAATCTATTGGTGAGAAGGAGTTGTAAAAGGTTATTACTTCCAAAGAGGATTCTGGGTTGTTGAGTGGAATTTTTTGCGAGTACAAATCAGAATAAAAAGACAAAAACGCTTGGACTTTTTCAGAAGGGGAGGTGAAGATTCTGCCACCGAACGATAAGGCATCATTTGTTGAGTTCATCTTCTCTATCGTCCAGTAATTTGGTCGATCACTTTGAAGACGTTTGAGGAAGGTTTTAGGCTGCTTAATTTCTTTCTGAATTCTCCATTTAGTTCTAATCGGATCTTATCTTTAATGAGTTTACGGAGGCAACCTTTGCGAGCAGATAACTCAGTATATGGCTGGTTACTGCGATCTCCATAGTGGTGGAAAATCCTTTTAAGTATTTGTTTCCAAATTTTTCGAGTTTTAAGTAATTTTAAAGTTGTTTCCCATATACTTAACCTATTTTTCCGCAAGGCAGATTTTTTGCTGAGGGTCCATACGGGGAGGTGAAGATTCTGCCACCGAATGATAAGGCATCATTTGTTGAGTTCATCTTCTCTCTCGTCTAGTAATTTGGTCGATCACTTTGAAGACGTTTGAGGAAGATTTTAGGCTGATTAATTTCTTTCTGAATTCTCAATTTAGTTCTAATCGGATCTTTTCTTTAATGATCTTACGGAGGCAACCTTTGCGTGCAGATAACTCAGTATATGGCTGGTTACTGCGATTTCCATAGTGGTGGAAATACCTTTTAAGTATTTGTTTCCAAATCTTTCGAGTTTTAAGTAATCTTAAAGTTGTTTCCGATATACTAAACCAATTTTTCCGCGAGGCAGATTTTTTGCTGAGGGTCCATACAAGTTGTCATTGCTGAAGTTGTTGCTTCAACAATGCTAGAGAGGTTTTGTCAGAGAGAGCGGTTGAAAGCAGATCAATTAGTGTCTTGGATGTAACAGAATGTTGAGGAAAGTCAGGGAGTGTGAAATCGTGTTTTGATTCAAGATTCATGAAGACAGCGACGGGGTCCAAGATTAAATCTAAAGTTATGAATACAATGTTGTTGTTGCATCTGAGGCTTGAGGAAATGATGTAAAAATCGACATGAGAGCCGGAACTAGGGCGAGTAGGGCCTTGAGCCGCTACGATGTCTAGATCAAGAAAATGACTATCCTGGAACCACGAGGTTAAATAGGAGCCATTTTGATTCGTGACTGAGTCTCCCCAAAGAGGGTGTCTAAAGTTAAAGTCTCCACCAATTATGAAGTAGCTAAAAGATTGTAAGAAAGAAAGTAGGTTATTCAGTGCAGACGGCCGGCAGTGTGGGGCCAGCGCTACAGGGAATATAGATAGACACGAGTGCTAATGATCCAGCAGAGTGTTGTGAATTAAGGGGAAGTGAATCTATGGTTGCTCAGATTAGGTTGTTGGAGAAATGTTTTTGGTCAAACCGGACTGAATTCCTTAGAAGAATTCCTGTTCCTCGACCTTCCTTATTTCTAATTAAATCATAATTGTTGTTAAAGCGGCATTTGCTAGGGTTTTTTGATATGCAAGTTTCTTGCAATAGTATTGCAGTTGGGGAAGTATCTTTTAGTAAAAAATCAATTCCTATTCGTTTTTCTATGGATAGGGAATTGACATTGGAGGTAATGACGATAATATTCATAGTTCGGAGAGAGAGATGGATGCTATAAAGCACAGCTATGCACCTGGTTTTTGAGATTCATCCAATTTTTATAGTCAGGCCAGAAGCCCCTGAATATTACAATTAGGCTAGTTATGGCCAGGCCAAATAGTCTACTTGATTCGTTAATGAAATCCGAAATTTCTTCTTTTTTTTAGTTCGGGGAGGAGAAAGGGGTTTTCTGGCATGTTAGGATTTGGTATGGCCTCTTACTTTGTCCGCAAAAGACATGCTATTTTTCTGAGAGTTTTTCGCCATTGGACCATAGAAAAATGGTTTGGTTAGCTTTAACCTCCTCGGATGCTTCCTTTTTTTAAGAAAAGCTACTCTGTTTGGAAAGCCTCTGTAACTCACAATGTGGCTCACTGATTGGTAATTAACACAAGATGCTATAGGTGTCTCTGTTTTTTGGATGAGTTCGCATGCTCCAATGTCATGAAATTTAAGACATTTCACTCACCTTATAGCAACACTAGAGTAGGAAGCCACGTGACCAAACCTTTGGCAGCGGTAACATTGTTTTGTATCGGAATTTTTGCTAAAATCCAAAGTCTTAAAAGAAAATTGACTTGTTTTAGCTTCATGAATCTTTCCCTATCCGCCGTAGTACAAAGAAAATGGTCGAGTGGTATGTCGTTTAATTTAGACCATTTGGCCTCAAATTTTTTTACAGTAACCCTCAATGAGGATTCCAGTGTTAGGATTTCATTTTAATGTTCAGAAGGTAAAAAAATGCTTGAAATGCCCTTGAGAATAGTATTATGTTTTTTTAATTGATTAGGGGTGAAGGAGTAGGCAAATGTGCCATGTTCCTTAAACTTTTTTATGAAGAGGCTGTGCAGTTCAACGTCCTTTACAAAGATTTTAATTTTACAAACCATTAGCAATAAGTTTATTTTTATACATTATTTAGATTATTGTTAGTCTTACTCATAAGATCCATGATGGTTTTTGCTGAGACTCCTCTAGTGAAGCTTGGAGGACACCAAGACTCATAATTGGTTGGCGGGTTTAAATTAGGATTATCGATGCTGCCGTTACCGTTGCTTTTTGTGTTGATAGAGCTTCTCGGGTTGTTGCCGCTTGAAATGCAGTTGGGTTGCGTGATACTTGAAGTAGCAAGTTTTTTTTCAATGGGATTCTCATCATCCTTCTCAGCTAAAAGATGAAAACGATTTTTGGTGCTGACCACTTCCCTTGCACTGAGAGGCTGCGGTTAGAGATTAAGTTTTGGATTAGTTTGATAAGGAATAGCGGAAGATAAAGCTGATTAAGTTTGAAGATAAGGCCCATGTGCGTCCGGCAAATGCTTTCCTTAAACCCAAACCCCAAGCATCAGTGCAATTTTTATTTCTAAAGTTATTCAGGATTTTGTCCTGGAAGTAAATGAGTGCATGTTCAGTGGAGTAGCCACGCTTGAATCAAAATTGTTGAGCTTATATAGGGTTAGTTAGTTCAAAAAAATTAAGCATTTTAGAGAGAATTATTTTCTCGAAAATTTTTCCTAAGTTGGATAAGAGACAGATAGGTCAGAAGTTGTCTGTTGTGTTAGGAGTGTCGCTTTTTTTTGTTGGAATTAGTATAGCTTCTTTGCACTTCACTGGGAAGTAGCAGTTGTTGAGGCAATTACGAGTATTCAATATTGGTGTTAGAAATTGGGCTAATGTTGCTTTTGCTTTCCGCAAGAAAAAAATAGAGATTTTTTCGTTGAGTGAGTTTTTATTGTTGAGTGAATAGATAATTGACTCGACAACATCGGAGGAGGTAAAACAGTCATCATGGATATCATCAGATCTATTGGAGGGTGAGAAGGAGTTGTAAAAGGTTATTACTTCCAAAGAGGATTCTGGGTTGTTGAGTGGAATTTTTTGCGAGTACAAATCAGAATAAAAAGACACAAACGCTTGGACTTTTTCAGAAGGGGAGGTGAAGAATCTGCCCCGAACGATAAGACATCATTTGTTGAGTTCATCTTCTCTTTCGTCCAGTGATTTGGTCGATCACTTTGAAAACGTTTGAGAAAGGTTTTAGGCTGCTTACTTTCTTTCTGAATTCTCCATTTAGTTCTAATCGGATCTTATCTTGAATGATTTTACGGAGGCAACCATTGCGAGCAGGTAACTCAGTATATGGCTGGTTACTGCGATCTCCATAGTGGTGGAAATCCTTTTAAGTATTTGTTTCCAAATTTTTCGAGTTTTAAGTAATTTTAAAGTTGTTTCCGATATACTAAACCAATTTTTCCGCGAGGCAGATTTTTTGCTGAGGGTCCATATAAGTGGTTATTGCTGAAGTTGTTGCTTCAACAATGCTAGAAGAGAGGTTTTGGCAGAGAGAGCGGTTGAAAGCAGACCAATTAGTGTTTTTGAATGTAACAGAATGTTGAGGAAAGTCAGGGAGTGCGAAATCGTGTAATTATTCAAGAGTCATGAAGAAAGCGACGGGGTCCAAGATTAAATCTAAAGTTAAGCATACAATGTTGTTGTTGCATCTGAAGTTTGAGGAAATGATGTAAAAATCGATATGAGAGCCAGAACTAGGGCGAGTAGGGCCTTGAGCCGCTACGATATCTAGATCAAGAAAATGACTATCCCGAAACCACGAGGTTAAATAGGAGCCATTTTGATTCGTGACTGAGTCTCCCCAAAGAGGGTGTCTAAAGTTAAATTCTCCACCAATTATGACGTAGCTTATGGATTGTAAGAAGGAAAGTAGGTTATTTAGTGCAGACGGCAGTGTGGGGCCAGCGCTACAGGGAATGTAGATAGACACGAGTGCTAAGGATCCAGCAGAGTGTTGTGAATTAAGGGGAAGTGAATCTATGGTTGCTCAGATTAGGTTGTTGCAGAAATGTTTTTGGTCAAACCGGACTGAATTCCTTAGAAGAATTCCTGTTCCTCGACCTTCCTTATTTCTAATTAAATCATAATTGTTGTTAAAGCGGCATTTGCTAGGGTTTTTTGATATGCAAGTTTCTTGCAATAGTATTGCAGTTGGGGAAGTATCTTTTAGTAAAAAATCAATTCCTATTCGTTTTTCTATGGATAGGGAATTGACATTGGAGGTAATGACGATAATATTCATAGTTCGGAGAGAGAGATGGATGCTATAAAGCACAGCTATGCACCTGGTTTTTGAGATTCATCCAATTTTTATAGTCAGGCCAGAAGCCCCTGAATATTACAATTAGGCTAGTTATGGCCAGGCCAAATAGTCTACTTGATTCGTTAATGAAATCCGAAATGTCTTCTTTTTTTTTAGTTCGGGGAGGAGAAAGGGGTTTTCTGGCATGTTAGGATTTGGTATGGCCTCTTACTTTGTCCGCAAAAGACATGCTATTTTTCTGAGAGTTTTTCGCCATTGGACCATAGAAAAATGGTTTGTTTAGCTTTAACCTCCTCGGATGCTTCCTTTTTTTAAGAAAAGCAACTCTGTTTGGAAAGCCTCTGTAACTCACAAGGTGGCTCACTGATTGGTAATTAACACAAGATGCTATAGGTGTCTCTGTTTTTTGGATGAGTTCGCATGCTCCAATGTCATGAAATTTAAGACATTTCACGCACCTTATAGCAACACTAGAGTAGGAAGCCACGTGACCAAACCTTTGGCAGCGGTAACATTGTTTTGTATCGGAATTTTTGCTAAAATCCCAAGTCTTAAAAGAAAATTAATTTGTTTTAGCTTCATGAATCTTTCCCTATCCTCCGTAGTACAAAGAAAAAGGTCGAGTGGTATGTCGTTTAATTTAGACCATTTGGCCTCAAATTTTTTACAGTAACCCTCAATGAGGATTCCAGTGTTAGGATTTCATATTGATGTTCAGAAGGTGAAAAAACGCTTGAAATGCCCTTGAGAATAGTGTTATGTTTTTTTAATTGATTAGGGGTGAAGGAGTAGGCAAATGTGCCATGTTCCTTAAACTTTTTTATGAAGAGGCTGTGCAGTTCAACGTCCTTTAAAAAGATTTTAATTTTACAAACCATTAGCAATAAGTTTATTTTTATACATTATTTAGATTATTGTTAGTCTTACTCATAAGATCCATGATGCTTTTTGCTGAGACTCCTCTAGTGAAGATGGGAGGACACCAAGACTCATAATTGGTTGGCGGGTTTAAATTAGCATTATCGATGCTGCCGTTACCGTTGCTTTTTGTGTTGATAGATCTTCTCTGGTTGTTGAAGCTTGAAATGTAGTTGGGTTGCGTGATACTTGAACTAGCAAGTTTCTTTTTCGATGGGATTGTCTCATCATCCTTATCAGCTAAAAAATGAAAACGATTTTCGGTGTTGACCACTTCCCTTGCCACCCTTTTGGGCGCCATAGTCGGTACGTCCTGACGTCTTTTTCGGACCATGACTGCCGGAAACATAGTCTTATCATTACGGAGTAGGTTTTCAAGAACCTTTTTAGTTACCGACTTTGAGTTAATTTGTCCTCCAACCGTCGAGACATTTTGCGCGATCCCAATTATAACACAGTTACTTAGGGGCAGACGTTGCCTGTCTTTTTTGTTTGTTGCACTAGCATCAATGGCTACTGTATTTGGATCTATTGCCCTCTCGTTTTCGCCGCCCGAATAAAGCGCATCATCATCGCGTGAAACCCATTCACTGGTAAAGGTTTCAATAATTCTTTTTTTATCCACTTCACTTATTAAATGGGACGGGAGTTTAAGTTTATCATTAAAAGATTGTTTATCAAGGGGTACCTTTAATACCGAAAGAGGTGGGCAATTATATTCCTCCAATATTAGTAACCTTAACACTTTAACAGGTCACACGGAAAAAAACTTGGTTCTCAATAGGCACGGAGCAAGTAACACATCTGCGCTCGTTCGCTTTCGTCGAGAGAATCCTCTTGACTCCCTATCAAAAATGTCGTATTTTGATCGTAGTCTTTCGCCAAGCCACGGATAATATTGGATTTCATTTGACAGCGCAGAAATTTTGGAAAATATAGAAATTTGTTCAACATCCTTGGAACTGTAAAATTCTAATCGAGTTTCAACAAAATCAATAAGTAATTATGGAGTCAAGCTTTTAGTTAGCTTTTTGAATTCATCGCCAGAAAAAGCCAAGCAACCCATTAATTGTATGTTTAAACAAATACATATAATTAAAATGTTTAAGTCATATTTTATAAGAAATAAAAATGCTTTTGAGCCCGCAGAACCCTTTCCCAAATTTCTAAGACATCTTTATTATTATTAAAAACTATTATTCACAAACAAATATTTAAAGTGATTTATACATATTTACACAATATTTTTAAGGCTTTTATATCGCATTTTTTTCTTTACAGGATGATGATCGTTATCATGAAGATATATTCGAAATAACACTGAGAACAGCAGAAATTCATACAAAGTCAAGAGCAACAGCTAAAATTTGGATGACGTCACAACCAAAAATATAAATTTTAACAACACATTAACTATTCACTTTATAAAATATTTTAACTGATTCCTCACGTGATTTCGTCACATAAATGTTTTTCCTAAATTGGTTTTGAGGCTTATATACAAAATTAAATAAATCATTTTGTTAGCTTGGACAAAATAAAATCGAAGGTGCTCAGGAATATTATGTAACTCAAACTTTAAGGCAGAATCTATGTACAATTGTAATTGGAAAAGTGTCATAAGGATGTCCAGAACAACACGGACATAAGAAACTCTGAAAATCCAAGAAATTTCTTTCTTATATGTATCGGAGTTTTTCTTATAACCAAACATCGGATATAAGAAAGAAAATTTCTTATACAAAAAACACAGATATAAGAAAGAAAATTTCTTTTAAAAAACTATGGGCAAAGGAAAATATTTTGTACGTGTACCTACAAATTTTCATGAAATCGAAGTAGGCCATAGAAACTTTATATGGATAATGACTGTATGTTCATATAAAAACTTCATCAATAATATTTTTTAAGACACAAAACTTTAATGTAACAAAAATATACTCTTCTTCAACAGTAAAACAAATAAAATAAAGAAGTCTTCTTTTCAAATAAATAAAACTAGGCAAATATTGTGAAGCTATTTAATTAAGGTCGGTCCATATATCTATGTACATATAAATGTACAGAAACTCTTTTGTATTACAGGTAGTAATCTTTAAACACTTATTGTCTAAGCACAACCAGGAAAAAGAAGTCAAGCGCAAATGTTAGAATCACATTTGTTTAAATTGTTGTATTTGTAACTTTGAATTTCTCTCCATGAATAGATGTGAAATCTAACAATAATTAGGCCTATTCGGCGAGATCTTTTATTCTGTTATCCTGCTATTCTGTTATGAATTTGCATACAAAAGCTAAAGCTGTCAGAAAATCTCTTATGAATTATAATTTTGGTATTCGGCATGCTAAATCTGCTTGAAATCTGTTAAGAAATCTGAGCTGTCAAAACTTCGAAAGTCTTAACAAGTCTCTGACGAACTGCATTTTTCGTATTCAGCAAGCCCCAATCTATTACAGAATCTTTTATGAATCATAAAAGAATATAAGACACATTTTTGTTACTTTTATCATAATAGATTTCAATATATGAAGTAAACACTTTTATTTCGTTAATGAATTATTCTTAAAATGACAGATATAACAAAATATTATTAAAATACATAATAACAAACACAAATATGAAAGCAATTTCAATACATGAGAGCACTGAACACATTTTGATGGATAAAACGTAAAATACCGTGTCGCTTATCTTGCCGGATTTCGTTTTGTACAACTTTATATATTGGATATATTAAATTCAGGAACTGTTATTGATAAACTACAAAGATTAATTATTATTTATCTACGCGAAACAAAACACGATAATTCCGCAGGTTAATTTTATATTATCATTAGTCAGTGCCGACTGCAAAGAGTTTTTACTTACCTACTGCAGCTGATAATTTGATAGCAGATTTTAGGTCCGTTTGTATAGGGTGCTTTTTTTGCTACTTGGTTTTTGACGTTTATATTTTTGACAGATCACGCACGACAAATTCTACGAACATTTGACATATCGATTCAGTATTGTTTGCCATTTCATCATGAATAGACTTACGCCTGAACAACGTTTGCAAATTATTGAAATTTATTATCAAAATTCGTGCTCTGTGAAAAATGTGTTTCGCAAGCTACGTCCGTTTTATGGTCGTCTTAATCGTCTTCAGCGACGAGGCTCATTTTTGGCTAATGGATACGTGAATAAGCAGAATTGCCGTATTTGGACTGAAGAGCAGCCAGAGGCAATTCAGCAGCTACCAATGCATCCCGAAAAATGCACTGTTTGGTGCGGTTTATGGGCAGGCGGCATCATTGGGCCGTACTTTTTCAAGGACGATGAAGGCCGCAGGGTTACGGTCAATGGAGAAAGGTACCGATCGATGATAACAGATTTTTTTTGCCGAAAATGCAAGAATTGAACTCGGTCGACATGTGGTTCCAACAGGACGGTGCCACATGCCACACTGCACGCGAAACCATGCATCAATTGAGAGGCGAATTTGGTGAGCAGTTGATCTCACGTTTTGGCGCAGTCAATTGGCCACCAAGATCATGTGATTTGACCCCGTTAGACTATTTTTTGTGGGACTATGTTAAGTCTATTGTCTATGGGGACAAGCCAAACACGATTGCTGCCTTGGAAGCCAACATTGAACGCGTCATTGGTGAGATTCCGGCCGAAATGTGTGAAAAAGTTTGCCAAAATTGGACCTTCAGAATGGACCACCTGAAGCGTAGCCGCGGGCAACATTTAAGTGAAATTATTTCTAAAAAGTAAATGGCAGAAATTGATTTATCGATCCAAATAAAAATTTCATTCACTTTTTACAAGTTTCTGTGTTTTTTTGAATTTTCAAAAACCAAGCTCTTAAAAAATCACAAATCAATGTTTCTTTTTCGAAGTTACATAAGAGACTTTAATAAAAAATCGAACTCCTAAACACTATTTGTAAGATATCTATTATGGTGAATATCTTCCATGCATCATAACATAAAATTGATAGCAGAACAACAGATGTGGCAGAATAGGCCTAAGTATGTGGTGTAGGTAAACTACACACAAATGCAAAAATATCAGTTTTATCAGTTTCATTACTTTAATAGCCTGTAGGCAAACACAAAAGCTGCAGAAATTTTCCATCTTAGTATTGCTCATCTGTGGCTGAAACACGGTCTTTCCAATTTTCAGCTGTCGTTTCTTTGGAAAGTGGCAACTTGTAATAAGGGTCTTAACACAAAGATCATATTCAAAAGGTTTTGGCACATGTTTGTCTGACAAAGTAAATTTCTTATAAGCGTACTTTCTTGTTCTAAGAATTGATTTTGATGTGTAAGAAAGGCTTTCTTATATATAACAGTGTTTTTTTATATGCGAGTTTCTTATAAACGATTAATTTCGAAAGAAATATAAAGAAAAAGGCACGGTGTTTCTCAATTCGTTTCTTATAAGTGAGTTTTTCTTATATGAGTGTTTCTTTTATCAGTAAAATACTGTAATATGATACTATAAGTAGTTATAAAAAGGTTTTTGGTGATTTTAACGTTAACAAAATGAAGATATTGACTCGTTTGCGCGCACTCAAGGGGTTATGACTACCCTTATAATGTTCAAACACTGTGCGAGACATTAGGAAAATGGGATAGAATTAGACAGGAGATACAGGAGATGCACATTTGTTTCAAATGCTTGAATATTGCAATGGGAGGGAAAAATTCGGTCGGGTAAAGCATTCTACATTCGTGTAGTACGGCTAAAGAAGGAATCTTTATACTTGACAGTACGTCCGAAGTTGGGCTCAAGGGCAAACTGATGAGCATTCCTAGAAGCGCGAGTGTTACGGTTGAATTGTTTAAGAGGAGGAATGCAACTGGCTATTTCACTAGAACACTGCCTATAAAAAATACCGATAGAATAATGAAAAGCATTTTCCGTTATTGTTTCTTCACCTATCATTTTTAAAGCTCTTTTTTGGATTCTGTCCAGAAGACTTAAGTATGTTATGGGAGCACCTGGCCAGATGGCTTTATAGATTACAGCCAGATCAGAAGGGGAGAAATATTTTTTGCATCGTCTCAGAAAACCCAAACATCTTGTAGCGTTTTTGGCGATGTCGAATATGTGGCCATTCCATAAAAGGTGAACGATGATGCACATACCCAGAACTAAAATATATTCGGTTTCCTCGATACAAGCGGCGCTCGTGGAGAATGGTATTGGGGATGGGTCCCGCTTTGACATTGGCTTTTTGAAGCATTCAATTCTACGCGGTTTTTTAGTCCCCATCGGACAATGCTGTCTAGTTCAGAATTTAATGAGCTAATCATACGCTGCCGTTCAAGTTCCACATCTGAAGGACATGGGTGTGAATCTAAGAACGAATATGAAAAGCCGAGGGTGCTGTCGTCAGCAAAACAGTATAATGGATTAGAAGTTTCAGACAAAAGATCATTAATGAAAATGAGAAAAAGAGTCGGAGACAGAACGGAGCCCTGGGACACACCAGCATTAATTTTATGTATATCAGACCTGAAACCGTCCAATACGACTTGTGTTGAGTGGTCCGGAAGGTAATTAATAATCCAATGAAGAAGTGATTCATCGATACCAAATGCACACATTTTCGATAAGAGAGCTTGGTGCAAAAATCTATCAAATGCTTTTGAAATATCAAGTGCAATAATCTTACTTTCTCCAAAACGATTTGAAGATTTGTGCCACTGTTCCTTGAGATATACCATTAGATCAACAGTGGACCTATTGCTACGAAAGCCATACTGCCGGTCATTAAGAAGCTTCCGTTCTTCAAGATATTTCTCAAGCTGATAATTAATCAGCGTTTCCATGACCTTGGATAGAAGGGACGTAAGTGCAATTGGACGGTAATTAGCGGGTTAAGAAGATTCGCCTTTTTTAGGGACAGGTGGACAAATGCTGTTTTTCATTCACTCGGAAAGAGACCAGTAGAATAGGACAGATGGAAAAGCTTACGCAGTGGTTTTACCAGCGTAGAAGAACACTTAGTCATTACAATAGGGGAGATACTATCTGGACTAGCGGATTTGTGTATGTCAAGATCTTTAAGAACTCTAGCAATTATACGAGTACGAAAGAAGATACGTCCCATGAAACTGTTAATGCTCTCAAATACACGACGAGGATGTGGAATTTCCTAAATTTTTTATAAATGACTCAAAATGTTTACTACCTTTGGGACACTGTATTATTTTTTGCCTTAATTTTTAATCATGTTGAAATTTGGTTATTTGAATATGACTATTACAGGTCTTTCTGGCTTGTTTGAGCTTATTCCGGTTTCCCTCAGTTGGGTTGGTTTTATGATATCTGAAACTTAACTCTCTCCACTTGATAACCTCTTTACAGTTCAAATCGGACCACGAGATTTCTTTTGGGTTTGTTCGGTATAAAAGCTTTCATCCCCTTAAGAGTTATATTTGTAATCATATCAGCGCTGGAGTCAACGTCACTATCGAGGAAGCATAGTGACCAGTTAAAGATCCTGAAAAAATTATTCAGACCGTCCTAGTTGGCTTTCTCGTATTGTCATACGGTCATCTTAAGAATGTTTTCTTTAACTGAGAAGTTTGAGCACAGAAATTGGCTAATATGACACAATAGTATGATGCGCCTAGAGGCGTTAACACACTAATAGTGTATTAACCAGGTTGAGAGGTAAGAAACAAGTCTAGGGTGTTGGCGGAGTGACTCGCAACGTCAGGTATTCGTGTTGGCTCTGTAACCAGCTGAGTCAGATTGCTTACCTCAGCACAGAGCTCGACATACCTTCCTTCGGGTGTTGTCTGACCAGAATAGCGTAGCCACTTGGAATTGTGTACATTGAAATCGCCCGTAACAACAATTTCACTGTGCGGATATTGGGAAACAATTCTTTGGATAGAGTCGGACAATGCATCGAATTCGTTAAAAGGCTAATTACTGTCCAAAATAGGGCTGCGATAAACAAAGCATGTGTGAATGATGTGCTTATTGACGGTGAATTTAAACCACATGAAATTAAAGTTTGTATTTAAACAAGGCCCATATTGCGGTTGAAGCAACATCTTTTCGCACATTCACGGCGTTACCATGATGTGGGAAAAATAATGGCACTAAGTTATAGCCATGTAGGGTAAATTCTAAGGGTACAGAATCTTCCCCTAGTTATGTTTCACTTAGTGCAAAAATAGCTGGCTTGCTGTTCGCAGCATGAACATACGCAGCATAGAAATTCATCCTAAGCCCACGTATGTTACAATACTCTACCTTAAATTCACTACCAATTAGGAATAACTAACATAAACAAAACCAAATCAGACAGTTAGCTATGTTATTATTAAGTTTGGGTACCAAATAGGACTTCACTATACAATTACTACTAATGTTATGCCTAAGTGGGAATTGAGTTGATCCACCCCTGTATTCCCAAAGCCAATAACAGCAATAAATCTGGTATTACTTTGAATCAATCATTACCTACATTGTATGGGATTACCACACACTGCATGCACTGACCTAGCCAAAGCAACTGCGAGTGACTATAAAGGGGACAGAAAGGAAATTTACCGCTCGCTGTGTGTTGTGGATGGTGCTGATGAGTGCATCATATTGTTTTATTATATATTTTTGTTGGGCTAGTTTTGTATGTATATTTGTATGTAGATGATGATTTAAATTTTTGTTTTCTTTAATTTAATTTTGTTAGCACAGATTTCACTGGCACTAGCACTGGCACTAGGTATTTTCTTATTTTTAATTTATATTTTATTGGGCTTTTTTTTTTAAAATAAGGTTATTGATTTTGGATTTATTTCATTTTTTGATTCTATTTTAATATTTTTTTTTTATATTTTTGAGGGAGAAAGAGGCATCTAATTAACGAGCGGTCACTTAGGCTTCCCGTCGTACATCTGCTCGAGTTATGTATAAGACACACTCTACCCCATCAATTTTAGATATCCGGTTAACGGATACCTTCAATACTATTTCAAATCTTTCGTAATCATTGTTCCCACAAAACATGTTGCAGTTTGCACATTCCTTCACGGAGCAGACAATGTAACATGAATACACTAGTTAAATTAGGTAAGTCATTTGGCTTACAAAAGACTTAATGATTATTCTATTGAAGGGTATCTTGAAAGATTTCCAAATTGAGTTCATTTTTATAATCGGTCGTGTGAAGACGTGATTTTCTGTTCGGTAAAAAATTAATGTCAAATAAAGTGTTTATTATCTCTAAAGAGAAAATTGTTTTTTTTTTTTTAAACTTCTCGCGAAGGGAGATAAACATAAATGGCGCAGTCGGTAGGATTACATTGAAACATAAATTTGCAGTCCAGTGATACGAATCTCCAAATAAAATCGAAAAAGATTAATGATTCAGTGACAGTATTTAATCAAGCCAGTGATACGAATCTCCAAATAAAATCGAAAAAGATTAATGATTCAGTGATAGTATTTGAATAGATAAGAACTGAAGCTGCAATAAAGAAAGTGTGGGTGTTAATGTTAACAAGAAGCAAAAAACTACATAAATTCGACATCAGCAGAAATCTAAAAGACATCGAGATGGAAGAACAGAACAATGAACTCCAACAACAACTAAGATTACGTGAACAACAACTAGAGCAACTGAATAATGCCTTCCAGGCTCTTCAAGCAAGAGAAGTAGCTAGGCTAGACCGAGAGAGAGTATTACGTGAGATTACGCATATGGCAACCTTTACTGGAACCAGTGATGTCACTATAAATAGTTTTGTGAAAAATGTAGAATACTACATTGCGGACGTAACCAGTACATCTTTAAAAAAATATATGATTAGAACAATATACAACGAGAGGATACAAGGCAGAGCCAAGCAGATACTTATCAACATACCAGACCCGGAGAATTGGGAGGATATAAAGAGGCAACTGAAACTACATTACAGACCAGATGTGGAGCCCAGCGAAATATACAGAACCATCCACAACTTAAAAGTAAACACTGTAAGTGAATTATTATTAGAAACACAAAATATTAAATACAAATGTGATCAATTAAAAGAATATTATAAAGGTGATAGAGCCGTTGATCTAAGTACTGTAAATACAATGTTAGTTAATATAATCAAAGACATGTGTCAAGGAATTTTGCTTGATAAGATTTATGAAAAAAAGATTTATATAACATTTTTGAAATAATGATAAAACGAAGATTCGAAGATAGTTGTATTAGGGATGAGTTTAAGAAAAATAGTGCAAATAAAATGGTTAATCGATCAAGTAGAAATCAAAGAGGTTCAGGTCAAATGATTAATTTTCATAGTGATAGACGCATACAACATAACCCAGAAAATTATAATAGTTATGGAAATTCGGGCCAAAATCGCCGCGAACAGAATTTTCTACAGTATAATAATTTAAGTTATTCTGGAAACCAAAATTGTAGACGACAAAATGATAATTCAGGGCAATTTAGAAACCAATATTATAATAATTTAGGTCAGACTAGGAGGCAAAATAATAATAAATATTATCAAAGTAATAATAATTCATATAGAAGAAATTCTGGAAACTATTATAGTCAGAGTAGAAGAAATTCAGGTAATTTCTATAATTCTAATAATTTCGGAAATTCAGGACAAATTCGATCTCAACAACAAAATAGAAATACAGTTAATAATCCTTATTCTTATTCTGGTCAGCAAGAACCAATGCAGGTAGAAAATATAGAAAAAGAGGCAGAGGTCGAAAATGAGGTTAATAATGTTGAGTTTTTTATCAATTAGCCTCGCAAGATTTACCAACAATAGAAATCACTATAAATAAGAAAAAATATTTAGCTCTTATTGATACAGGGTCCACCCTTAGTATTATTGATGAAAAAATTAAAGATTTTAAAATAGTTAAAATAGAACCAATACGTTTTACCACGGTAAATGGTAATGATGCCATTGAATACGAAGCACATACACCAACACCCGACGAGCTAAAGTTGCCTAAAGGAACTTGCGTTAGATGGAAAATTAAAAATTTACCAAATAGACGTTATCAATTTATAATTGGTATTGATATACTTAACAAACTAAATACCCTAATAGATTTAGAATCAGGCATCATATCACTTAATGAACAGGTTATACAATTATTAGGGAAACCATACAGTTATGATGAAATCTATACACTAGACACAATAAACAAAGGTAACATAATTGATAAACTTAAACTTGATTACTTAAACAAAGAAGAGTATATAGCTATAACCAGAATTATACATAGATTTACAAATTTATTTTTTCAAGAAAGGGACAGGCTAACAAGTACTCCAGTCATAAAACATGAAATAAAGACTACTACAGATTCTCAAGTAAATGCAAAATTATATCGTTATCCTCCAAAACATGAGGAAGAAGTTAGAAAACAAATAGCTGAAATGGAAGCCCAGGGAATAATACGAAAAAGTAGATCCAAATATTCAAGTCCTTTGATAGTTGTCCCTAAAAAGAACGACAACTCAGGGGTCCAAAAGTTTCGTATAGTTATAGACTATAGGAAACTGAATGAAATTACTATCGATGACAAACAACCACTTCCTAATATAGACGCCATATTAGACAAGATGGGCAGGTCAAATTATTTTACAACAATAGATTTAGCTAAAGGTTATTACAAATTTTAGTTAAAGAGGAAGACATTGAAAAGACAGCTTTTGTTACACCAAGAGGTTTATATGAGTTTGTTAGAATGCCTTTCGGCTTAAAGAATGCCCCAGCGACATTCCAAAGGCTAATTAATGAAATCTTAAGAGATTTTATAAACATTTCATGTGTAGTATATCTAGACGATATACTTATATTTAGCACTTCACTTGAAGAACACATACAAGCTATAACCGCAATATTTAAAATACTTGAAAATACGGAACTAAAAATTCAAATAGATAAGTGCAGTTTTATGAGAAAAGAAACCCAGTTTTTGGGTCATGTTCTCACTCAGGATGGATTTAAACCAAATCCTGATAAGATTAAAGTAATTCAAAATCTTAAATTACCTCAAACACAAAAACAAATAAAGAGTTTTTTAGGTCTCAGTGGATTTTATGACTACGCTAAAATTGCACAGCCTATGACAAAGTATCTCAAGAAAGATACCAAGCTTAAGACTACAGATCCGAATTATGTAGCAGCTTTTGAGAAACTTAAAAGCCTTATAAGCTCTCACCCAATATTAAGATTCCCAGATTTTAAGAAACAATTTCAATTGACAACCGATGCATCGAAATATGCATTAGGAGCAGTTTTGTCTCAAGAAGGACATCCGATCTGTTTTGCCTCCAGAACGTTGAACAAGCATGAAATCAATTACTCTGCCACTGACAAAGAATTTTTGGCTATTATGTGGTCAATCAGTTATTTTCGACCGTATTTGTACGGTAATAAATTTAAAATTTTTACGGATCATCAACCAATTAAATATTTACATGCTAAATACAAGGGAAAAGATATGTCGGCAAGACATCAAAGATGGCTCCTAAAGCTAGGGGAGTATAATTTCGAAATCGAGTATTTAAAAGGTAAAGAAAACAGAGTAGCAGATTTCTTAAGTAGGATCGAAGTTAACGAGGACGTTAAATCTGAAAAAGGGGGGTATAGTATGTGTAATAACTTTTCAAAAATTTATGAGGACGAGGTCTCAGAAATTGGTTTATTATTTAATTTAGAAAATGATGAAAATGACACAACCAACGCCACAATTCACTCAGCAGATGAAGAATTATTAGATCACATTCCGATTAAGGAAGAAATTGTGAACAAATATAAGACACAAATAATTCTTACAAATAACAAAGTTCAGGAAATAGAAATAGTTAATGGTAAAAGAATAATATACATTGCAGAATATGATTTCGAAAATCTAAATGACATATTGCGAAGATTTATTAAAAAAGGATTAACAGGTATATATTCAGAACTAAGCGATAGTAAGTATAATATAGTTCAAGAAAAGTTGAGAGAACTATTTCTAATGACAATCAAATAAAATTTATAAAATGTTCATACAGAGCAAGAGACATTAAATCAGAGACAGAGGCAGTGAAACAAATTTCACTCTACCACGTTAAAGAAAGCATGCACTCAGGCATACAAGAAACGTTTAGTGGTATGAAGAATAAAATCTATTATCCAAAACTGCTTGAACTAATACAAATTATAATTAATCAATGTGAAGTTTGTCAGCAGGTTAAATACGATAAAAAGCCCTTAAGACCAAAGCTATTTCTTACAGAAACACCTTCAGATCTAAATGAGATCTTACACATAGACACATTCGTTATTCTTAGATGCAGTTTTTTGACGATAATTGACAAATTTTCCAAATTCGGATTTGCTTATTATCTATCAGATAGAAATCATATAACGATAGTAGAAGAACTAGAGAGTAATTTTGCAAAAGCAGGAAAACCTAAAAAGATAGTTGCAGATAATGAATTTAATTCAATTCATATAAAAGAATTTCTACAAAATGAAAATATTGATATTCATTTTACCAAATCAAATTCACATACCGGAAATTCGGATGTTGAAAGGTTTCATAGCAACTTGCTAGAAAAGTGTAGAATTTTAAAATTAAATGCTGTAAATGTATCAGTTAAAAGGTTAATGCAACAAGCAATTAGAAATTATAATGAAAGAATTCATTCGACAATTAAAACAAGTCCAGCTATAGTAGAATTTCACAAGGTAGAATTTGATAAGATTAGAAGTAATTTACAAACTGTTAAGAAAAATATAATTGAAAAGGTAAATGAAAAAAGGGAAAATTATAACGAAACAAGATCAACAGGATTTATAAGGAATTATAAAGTAGTTAGACAAGCATCAGCCTAGATTTAGGAAGAGTAAACTTTCTGATATACATGTAACTAATATAAAACGACAACCGAAATTTTCAGCTCTTCATGACAATATTCCTATTATTGCTGTTAACACTAGCTGAAGGAAGACTCAATAAAGACGAAATAAAGGAACAAAACGGATTCATAGAAATAAAACTAAATGACGCTGACATGATTACGAAAACAGACATAATTGTACATGTAGTAGACCCGTTCGAAATTATTAACATACTAGACAGTATTGGACTAAATTTAAAAGGATTGGACACAGAACACCAAGAAATAATACAAACTGAACTTAGACATCTTAAAAACAGAGTACAAACATTAATACAAAAGGACAAACGACATAAAGGAGGACTGGTTAATATTGTAGGTAGTGCATCCAAATGGTTGTTCGGAACCATGGATGAGGAAGACAGGTTAAATATTGAAAACCATTTTAGGAACATTGAAATCAATAATCACAATGCTATATGAAATATTAATCAACAGGTTATTATAAATGATCATTTTAATAAAACATTCCAACAGTTAAAAACAGTTTTAAAAAAAGATAGAGCTGTTATTCTAAATCAATTAAATAGTGTATCAAACAGTGTAATGCAAAGAAATTTATTTTATGACCAATATTTCAAATTACAAATTGTAAAAGAAAAAATTGATAATATACAAAGCAATATAGCTTCAGCTAGATATAGACATATAAATCCAAATATGTTAACTGATTTCGAAATTAAAAAATATGAAATTGATTTAAATAAAATGAAATATATTAAAATGGGAGTAATTAAATTTAGAGAAAATTTGTTATTATTTGCCATAAAAATTCCCAAAGATTTTGTAAAAATTTAACTTAAAATAATTTTACCAATTCCAAATATTCTGAAAGAAGAAATTGATAGTCCTAAAGAAATAGTATTTAAGTATAATAATGTAACATACAAATATGAAGAATATAAATATTTAAATGAACTACAAATAAGTAAACACTGTGTATACCAAGAAAATTGTAAGCTTCTTAAGAATAATTTAACCGAAATTTTTACTATTGATGATGAAACCATAATTATAAAAAATGCTAATAATATTAACATAACACAAAATTGTGATGAAAGAAATTTAAATTTAACAGGTAATCTGTTAATTCATTTTAATAATTGTGACTTAAGAATTTTAGACCATTATTGGACAAATGTAAAGGAAATTTTTCAAGATCGTTTTTATTACCCAATGAACAAAAGTTTTACAAATTTTAGTAGCAAAATAACTTTAGAAGATATTGTATTTGAAAACGAAAATAACATTAAGAAAATTGAAGAATTACAGTATCATAAGAATATATCTTATGGAATTAACTTTACGTTTATTATTTTATTAATTGTTTTAGTTATTTTCAGTTTTATTTTGCAAAAGAAAATTAAAGTAAAAATAAATAATAAAATTCAGGAGAATTTTAAACTAAAAGGGGGAGAAGTTATGTATAAGACACACTCTACCCCATCAATTTTAGATATCCGGTTAACGGGTACCTTCAATACTATTTCAAATCTTTCGTAATCATTGTTCCCACAAAACATGTTGCAGTTTGCACATTCCTTCACGGAGCAGACAATGTAACATGAATACACTAGTTAAATTAGGTAAGTCATTTGGCTTACAAAAGACTTAATGATTATTCTATTGAAGGGTATCTTGAAAGATTTCCAAATTGAGTTCATTCTTATAATCGGTCGTGTGAAGACGTGATTTTCTGTTCGGTAAAAAATTAATGTCAAATAAAGTGTTTATTATCTCTAAAGAGAAAATTGTTTTTTTTTTAAAACTTCTCGCGAAGGGAGATAAACTTAAATCTCGCGAGGATGGTAAGATCGGATGTCTGAACATCACCGTTTCAACTAACTATCATCTCACTGAAAGATGTTATAGCATTATACTAAATGGTGTAAGATTTTACCCCCATTGTGATGGTACCCTGAAATTCTAAATTTGTTTTCTTGGCATGTGTATGGGAGAATTAAGAATGTAGATAGAATGAAATAGAATATGATATAAGTGTGGATATGAAGGGGCAATAATAATAATAACTGCATTATATATACAAAACCTAAGAGATTTGGAGTGAAATAAAAAACAAACAATTTTGTATAGAAAAAGCGGGCCCCCCGAAATATTTTTTTCCAGTTAATAAATTTGGTATGTCAATGGGGAAATTAGTGTTATTTCACAAAAAACCAGCCTGCGACTGAAAAATACAAAACTACACTCCCCTATTTGCAAATACATTTACTAAAAGCCATTCGCCAGAGGAACCTAGGTAATTACGAAGGTGATTCTGAAGAATATTTTCGTCGATCATGCAACTAAAAAAATAGATTTCTCGATCGTCGTGGATTGCTTTCCAAAATTCAAAGTATTTTTCAAGAAAAATGTGGCAAACTTGAAGAAGTATAAATAGAAATGTCTGCTGAGGTATTTGCCCAAGAATTGCCAGGTGATGTAAAAGTATGCTTAGATGATTTTCTGGTCGAATTGAAGATGTTGCGCAGGTGAAAATGTATTTCTTTGATCTTCTTGATATGATGTCATTGTTTAATTAACTATGGTTGCAAGCATTTTCTGAGTATGCCAAATGAAAAAACTGTCCAAAAACTTTGTAGACTCGTTAAATGATTGCTATTCGTCCTTCAATAAAACAGTTCACAGCTTTATGTAGATTGCTGCGATTCGTCCGAAATCTGTGGCGTCAAGTGAACTCATGCTTGCGCTGAATGGTTTGATGTTGCTGAAAATCTGTGGGGATATTGAGTTTGACTATGCGGACGTTATAAATATAATGGTAAAAGTTCCAGGTCACATGGATTTTATTTTATAAAATATTGTTCTTAACTAAAAATGTATTTACTTATTTTTTTCATATGCTTTCATTCAAAAAACATTACTATTATATAAATACTAGGGCTGGCAACGATACCGAGACTTCTTTGAAAACCACCGAGACAAGACAGTATTTTTTTGGTACCGAAATTCGCTGAGAGTCTCGCTGTGCTAGGTGGTTTGGTTTCGATTTCCGCTAGAAGAACTATTTGTTTATTTAATTATAATTATCCAGAGAAGGATTTATGTATACATTACGTTGGAATAGTAATCGCTCATTTTCAGACTTTGTTCCCCCTTCGGAAAAAGGTGACTGTAAGACTTTTAAGGGACACTTGGAAATAAATATTATCGAAACTTCAAAATATAGTTTATTGCCTATATATATGTCAGGCCATAAACTTTACAACATCAAATAAAAGCAACAAGAAAATGAAACAAGGAAAATTGAAATTCCAACTGAAATAAAACAAAGACCGCAAACATGGACCGCTATCACAAGGTCCCGAATTAAAAGAACAGAAAACTAGCTAGGTTATCAACGGGTTCACGAGTCGCGAAATTCTTGAAAGCGAACAAGACAAAAAAAATTCCACCCAATTTCTATTTTTTTTTTCAACACCTTTCAAAACGAAAATATGTAAAAAAAAAACACTCCTAATATTTTCCAAAATAAATCCTTTCCTTCCTGCTTCCTGCAAGTTCTTTCTCCTTTTTTTCATATCACTTTCCTAACACTTTCAAAAAAACTCTTCAATGTTTAATTCTAAAAATCATTTTTTTTTCAACTCTTTATATTTTCCTCGTAATCGCAAAAGAAAACAAATTAACTTTACGGCTATGCCAGTCGACCAAGAAGTCGTTGCTCGTCCTTAGCCTTTGTTCTTTATTGGCCCCCTCTTTCACTCACACAATCACCATTTTACGGCACCATTTCGAAATTGAGTTAAATCGATACTCTCAATCACACACACATTAATTGGATTCCTTGAAGTTGTTGGTGTTGTTTCAAGACTCGCCGAACACAGGGCTGTATCGATAGAATCTTCTCCTGCATTCGCCCTCTTCGCATATAGGACCAAATATCCTCCGAAGAATTTTTGTCTCGAAATTGCCCAGAAGCAATTCCGCTTTTTTACTTATCATCCAGCACTCGGCGCCGTAGAGCAGAACTGGTAAAATTACCGTTTTGTAAAGCGTGCACTATGTCTTTCGAGATAGGAGTTTTGAACTCATTTGTTTTGTCAAACTGAAGTAGCAGCGGTTCGCTAGGGTAAGTTTTCGTCGGATTTGCACTAAGGTGTCGTTTGTTGGATTGATGTTTGTTCCGAGGTAGGTGTACTCCTTGAATACTTCGAAATTGCTGCTACCAACAGTGACGTTTTGTCCTAGTCGATGGACAGATGAGGCTTTGTTTGGTGATAGTATATACTTGGTTTTACATTCATTCACTTCAAGACCAACGCATTTCGCCTATTCATCAATAGCTGTGAATGCTTCAAGTACACCTCGCTTAGAGCGGCCGATGATATTGATGTCGTCCGCATAACCAAGCAGTTGGGAAGACCTGTTGAAGATAATGCCTTCCAGGTTAACACGACTCTTGCGTACTATCTGCTCCAGGACTATGTTGAAGAATTCACATGATAGCGCATCTCCTTGTCTGAACCCCGTACACGTCTCGAAAAGCTCAGATGAGCTGATTCCTAATTGCACGTTGCACCAAGTATTTTGTAACGTCATGCGGCATAGCTGGATCAGTTTTTTCGGGATCTCGAGTTCCGACATCACCAATAGAAGCTCTATGCTTTCATATGCGGTCTTGAAGTCGATGAAAAGATGGTGCGTCTCGGCTTGAAATTCGTTAGTCTTTTCCAGGATTAGCCTTAATGTGAAGATTTGGTCTATCTTTGATCTGCCTGGCCTGAAGCCACACTGGTACATGCCGATGATAGTGATGCAGAAAGGTTTTAGACGCTCGGATAGTACTTTGGATAGGATCTGGTCGGCAACACTAAGCAGGGATATCCCTTTGTAGTTTTTGCAGGACATAGGATCGCCTTTTTGTAGATTGGGCATGTGGAGCTATTTGACCAGTCGTCAGGGATGCTTTCCTCCTCCCACACTTGGTTGATGAGCTGGTGCATGCGCCCTACGAGGATATCTCCTCCATACTAGAAGAGTTCCGCAGGCAGGCCATCCGAGCCGGTGGTTTTGTTGTTCTTAAACTAGTGGAAGGCTGGGACTGGATCTTCATTAACTGGTCTCATGCTTCTTTGTTCTCCTGTTGCTTCCTCTACATAATGCCCACTAAGCAGTTGCTGAAAGTGCTGATGAAACACGCCTACAATTCCCTGTGCTTCGGAGAATAGGTTCCCTTCGGTGTTTCGAAGAGCTTGCATGCCAGTCCTATAAACAGATGCTAGTTTCTGGGCTGTTTTGTAGAACCGGCGGGTGTTGGTGGCGGTGCAAGATTCTCTAGATTCCTGAGCTGAGAGGCTGTTGATGCTCTTTTCTTTCTTCGCAGGATTTTTTCTGGTTCCTTTTCTATTCACGGTACTCCTCCCTTGCTGCTCTTGTTTTCCGTTGCAGCATTTGCATTCTCCACCTCCTGCTTCCATACCGATAATTCATCATCATACCACGGGTTCTTTTTCGTGGGTGGTTAGTAGCCTATGGTGGTCTTGGCTGTCTCTTTAATGATGTCGCGATACTGGTTCCTCTGGTCGATGACGCTTGTGGCTGGGGGTACGGCAGAGAGTTTTCCGGTCAATTGCTCACTGTAGTCTCTGACTTTCTCAGATGTGCTAAGGCAGGCGATGTTGAATTTCTTCTTTCCAGCAATCTTCGTTTTATTTTCGTTGGACAGTCGGGCTCTGAACTTTGTCAAAACAAGAAAGTGGTCAGAGTCCTCCACGTTTGTAACTCGGGAGGTTCGCACGTCCAAGATGTTTGATGCATACATTGCGCCAATTAGCACGTGGGCGATATGGTTGGCGGTTTGACCATCTGGAGATCGCCAGACTTCTATGTGTATCCTTCGACTGGGGAACCTAGTGCTACTTATCACCGTATTACGAGCTGCAGCATAGTCGATTAGTCGGAAGCCGTTATCTGTTGTCGTTTCGTGGAGGCTGTGCTTCCCCACTAATCCCCCATAGATATTTTCTTTCCCGACTTTAGCATTGCAGTCTCTGAGCACGACTTTGACATCGTACTCCGGACAGACTCCGTCCATGAGTTCGTAAAACTCCTCCTTGTTAGACTCCTCAGCTTTATCGGTAGGGGCGTATGCAAATATTATGCTGATGTTTTGGAAGGTAGCTTAGATGCGTGTCACAGCCAGGTGATCGCTAATCGGCTTAAAATCGATGACTTTCGACCTGAGTCAATTTCCCAATGACGAATCCGCATCCCAACATGTGCATTCTTTGATGACAGCTGTAATAAATGTCGCAATCTGTTCTTTTCGTTATTCCTGATCCTATCCATCCTATCTCCTGGATCGCCGTGATTTCTGCCTTGTGCCGCAAGAGGACAGTTTCAAGTTTTTGAGTAGCACCTGGCGCATAGAGTATCCTTACATTCCAGGTGCAAAGTCGTAGGTCGTAGTCCATTTTCGCTCCGGGTCTGGTTGTCATTTGAGGGGCATCGTTATCCGAGGCTTCTCGTGTGTCTCTCCTAACAATATTGTTTTTTACTGTGGTCGGGTCGTTAGCCCAGCTCACTAATTTCCAATCTGTAGGGACATGGGCTTAATGATGCAATTTTTCCGTGATCAATATTCGAACTTACAAGCTTAGCAATTCATGACATAAAGTCAAGACCATTATGCGGCGGTTACAAACTTGGAGGTGATGTAAGCACTTGATGTATGGGAAAAGATACAGCTCGAGGCCCCCAGTTCTTACAATATCCAACCGCCCAGCGATTTATTAAGGATAAATTGGCATTGGCCAAGTTCGGTTCAGGAAAAGCTAAGAGTGGTGTTCCGCGCAAAAAATGACCAGGGGTCAGGGCTAATAATTCTGAAGGATTTTTTACATAGAAGAAAGTGGGCGTGAGTTTAAACACCCTTCAATGCTCGCTTATACTGTAGAAAATTTTTCGAATGTAAACTTAGACCTGGTCCCCACTTTTCTCAAATGGGTTTTTAAGCTTTTGACTCCAGCCTCCCAAAGGCCATCCATATGAGGCGCCCCAGGGGGAATAAAATTCCACTTAAGGCCTTGAATAACTGAAGTGGCGCGAGTTTTTTGAGGAATCGAGTTTAAGAATTTTTTGAAATCCTTGCGTAACCTAGTGTCAGCTCCTACAAATTTGGTACCATTGTCGGAGTAGACTGCATTTGGCAAGCTCAACGCGCCACGAATCTGACAAACGCGGTCAGAAAGGCTTCAGACGATAAATTGCTGAGTGCTTCGAGGTGAATTGCCTTGGTCGAAAAGCAGACAAACACACAGACATACTCTTTGGACATGCGAAAATTTTCTACCTCTAAACTTTTAATGACAAATGGGCCTGCAAAATCGATACTAGTAAACGTGAAAGGTAGAAAGAAAGTGTATCGTTCAGGGGGTAAAGCCATCATCGTTCAGGGGGTAAAGCCATCATTATAATTGCTTGCTTAATACCTTCTGAGCAATAGTACAAGATTTGCATTTACGAATGCAAGATTTAATGAGATTTTGAAGTCTTGGGATCCAAAAAATTTGCCGTATGAGGCGGAGCATTAAGAAATTGCCCCCGTGCAATGAAATGTCATGGATGAATTGCCTGAGGAGATAAGAGAGTCTAGCGTTATAATGCAGAATAAGAAGGTGTCGCTCATTATGAGGAAAATTTGATTGAGATAATCGGCCATTGACCGGCGAAGTCACAGAAACCGTGGAATTGAATTAAAGATGTGGGACGATATTCTACCCAGCGCGATTTAAGCCGAAAGTGACACTAAATAATTCGAAATCCTTGATTTCGGTGTGCGGAGATGAGCAAAAAAGTATTCTCTGAAAAGGCGTTTCTCGTGAGTCGATTAAAATTTGACGGTACATTTTGTCAATGTCTGCATTAAACACAATTTTGTAGAAACGCCAACAAATTATTAGCGAGGAAAGGCCTTGTTGCAAAATTGATAGAGAACATCGTTTAAGTGGACGCCATTCTAGCAAGCATTTGAAGCGTTGAAAACCACGCGTACTTTTGTTGAGAGGTTTTCGGGCTTCATAACCTCGTGATGCGGTCGATAAAAGGATTTTACTCTGCCGTTTTCAACGTTGTCCAATGGGCTAACCTTTCGCATATGATTGAGGGTAAGATACTGAGCAATGACTTCTGAATGTTGAAATTTTAGCTCAGGCTCTGAACTAAGAATTTTTTCAGTTCTAGCAAATTGTTTCGATGCAATAAACCTTGAGTGACCTAAAATATTTTTTGCCATTTGTGGCTTAACGGAATGGCACACAACAAACCTACCGTTGTATCATCTGTGGGTTGTGTTTTTATATAATTCCGTGCAGAAGCAATCCTCCTTCGATCTGACAACGTTCGAGGGTAACTACACTATTTCCAAAAATTTACGTAATTGAGTGTCTAGTGTGCTAAACTCTTTCTTCAACTCTACCGTAGTGCTAAATGATTGAAAAAATTCTGGAACTGGTCCCGACAAGACCGATCCAAACATGGTGTTTTGCGGGAGAAGTGAACTTGACATTTGTTTTATGCCATCTCGAATGATTGAGGGATATAAATCGGCTCTTAGTATCAGGTAGACTTGAGAGGATTTGTTGAAAGTGAGGTCAGCTAAAGTAAGACCTTCGTAGAGACTGGTGTCAACTATCGAGAAAGACGAATGTGAAAGATTGTTCATTAGAATTTTTAACACAATTGCTTGGAGTGATAGGGTGGCCTGAGGAGTGTTGAGTCCAGTGACTGAAAAGAAGCACAGTCTCTTTGAAGTCATTGCGAGATTTCCACTTATTCCGGAAATTGTAATGTTTCTATCATTGCAAGGTAAATTGGTAAATTTTTGGACTGTTGTCCAGATGAAGAATACTTTCGAGCCTGGGTCAATCTCTCTTACCGTATGCACTGTAACTCCTCTCAAAATGCCAACTAGTACAGTTGCCAGCAAGATCCTTTTGCTGGTAGTCACCATATAGTTTTAAGCTTTGAGGAGAAGTGGGCTGTATCATATTTGATGAAGAGTTTGTTGGCAAGTGCAAAAGAGTATGATGATGTTTCTTGCAATAACTGCAGGAACGCTTGCTAGAACAAGAAGATTTTTGATGACTGGTACCCTGGCAATTATTGCACAATTTTAGCTGATGTACTTTTTCGATTCGAGAAGAGACCGTCATAGCGGAAAATTTTCGGCATTCATATATAGAATGGTTGGCTGAACAGATTTTGCATTTGTTGGATCCTCCCGCCTTTGCGAGAAATGTGTTGACTTTAGTTGCCTTATGCGTTGAAGTTTTCCTCGGTTGTTTTTGCGGAAGTAGTGTCAAATGGACTCCATGGTTTGAAAGCCAGAGCTGCTTCCACGATGGGACTTTTGTAGCCTCTTCTAGTGATTCTTCCCAGAGGGCGAGAGTGTTTTTCGGAAGTGTGCTTGAAGAAGTTAAGACAAGAAAGGGGTCCTTTTTTTTATAATTTTGCACGCGCTCAAGGGATTATGAATACACTTTTATATGTTCTTAACACAGCGCGGGCATCCGGCCAAAGAAGAGAAAGAAGGATAGGAAAGATGTGTGGTGCGATGTTCTGAGACTAGAGCTGGTTGTTGTTTCAGATTTATCTCCAGGGATGGCGGCTAAACTAATGCGGAGAAAATGTCCTTGTCTTATTTACTTATGTCTCTTATAATTCACATTATCTTATTTATTTGGTTGTCATATTTATGGTTATACTAGTTTACTGAATCACATGTTGTTAGTGTTATGCCTGAACAGTATGTAATGAGTAAACCAGCAACTCATTTTTTGACAATTTTTAAAATTGGTTTTAATGGAATATAAGACATAGACAACGGCAGGAATCGAACCTGCGACCAAGAGGTTGACAGGCGAGCACACAACTATCGCGCCACGGCCACCACCCTATTTTCACTTTTGATATTGTGAGCTTGGAGTAACGAGAGAGAGATATTTACTTTGCACTGCAATAAGCGATTTGACTTGGCAAATTCTTCCAATGGCGTGGGCAAATCAAAAAGGTTTTTGACTTGATTGTTGACTATGGTGCCGGTATTAGTCAAAGAAAACTGATTTATAATTCTAGACGCATCACCCCGCATTTTGCATAGCAGATGAAATAGTTTTTCTGCATCACCTAGTTTCGCATGCTGTATATACACCGCATTGATTATATCACGAGATGACGGGCACGAAATATAGTCACCATGTAATATATCCGTATCGCATGGTGAAAGTCTTATACAATAAGATGGTACAGATTTTGAGGATGGGTTTTTCTTGCCTCTAGAGTCAGGTAGGTGTGGGTTTGCTCTTAAACATCTATAGCGGATTCATGGAATTTTGCCAACAAATCAGTGGCAATTGTCAATTCTTCTAGGATTGACATGACCTCTCTCAATACCAAAGCGATATAAATTAGAAAGACGCGATAGCGTATTTGAAAAAAAATTTCTGACCTTTACAACTAAAGCGCTGAAAAAAAGTAATCAAAAGAAGAACGAAAGCAAAACTCGAAAAGGATTTTCGGACCCTTTCAAATAAGGCGAGAAAAAACGCTCTGTAGAAAAAAAAATCAGAAAGAGTTGAACGTTTTCTCAAATAGAAAATGACTTAAGAACGAGATACCAAAAATTTGAAAAGGATTTTCGGCCCTTTTTAAATAAAAATTAATATCAATAATAATTGAAATTTTTTAACTTGAGAAAATCTTCAAAAGTTCTCCGTTAATTTGATTAATTTCAAAAGAAGTGACCAGAGTAGATGCCACCAAAATTCTTAATCTCTTTCCTATAAGTATTATGTACACATGTGACATGTGCACTCGTATGTACATATATGCTACAAAACCTACCCACATATTGGAGATACCAACCCCATTTGTAAAGATCTAAGCATTTACATACATACATATGTGCCTATACAATATACCTACAAAAGATACTGTCTTGACTTTGAATAACTTATTGCACTAACTTTAACTTTTCATCAACTTTTGCATTTGTAATGTCAAAAAACGAATAAAAATCGAATAACTTTATTATTTTAACCATCTCAGATATATATATTCTAGGACATATTCTTGTTGTTTTTATACCAGCATATAGCCCCAAGTCTTACCTCAATTTTAAGACCTTAAGTTTAATGAGTGGACTACTAGAACTGACGATATAAGCTCAAAACAGCCACCAGATCGTTTGTTTTTAATGAGTTTTCAAACATAACTGTTCTTCTACACTGAACATCAATGATAAGAGTCGAACTAAGCAGGCAATTTTCAATGTTTTTCTCCTGTTTTGAAATTAAGGTTACAAAGCTTGTATAGCTCATAGAGTAATGTTTGATACATCGAAATAATTGTCATATTATCCACTTAATCTTTAATTTAAAAAAACCAAATCTATTCATGGCACCAGTCAAAAGTAATTGGCTGATATATGCTATCTTCTTAATATTACAGTTTTCTTACGGTTAGTGTATTCTAGGAATCCCTGCCATAAAAAGTTATCACTTATTTTCAAATACAAACTTAATTAAAAACGAGTTGAAAAGGATTTTCTGCCTTTTTCAACTAAAGCGCTGAGAAAAAAAAAATCAAAAGAACACGACAGAAAAAATTGAAAATGTTATTCGAGTCAAAAATTCGTCCTTCCTATGAAAAACAAAAACCCGTCAATGGAAGTCCGAGCATCCAAAGAGGGAACTTTGCTGTTTGCGTTTGTTTGGGCGAATGTGCGATGTCACCGAGGAGCAATCCAGATGATTTCAACGAAAAGAAACACAACGTTCCTTAAAAACATAAACATATGTTTACTTATTTTTATTAAACCAAAACGCCAATTAATGTCAAAAACAGGAAAATCGCACTTAGATGTACAACTTGGTATTTTAATTGAATTTATGTTGATACATATATAGATGTTGATTGAAGATTGCAGCTTGATGACTTCTTCGTTGATAAGAGAAAATGTGTGTCGTTGACTAATTTTCCACAAGTAGCCGTGCACAAGATTATCGGAAGTAATGGCACAATGGTGTGGCAAAAATTTTCCTACATGCACAGCAGAATAGCGTTTTAAACTCCCATTTAATAACGGCAGTAAGGTGTTCACTCTCCACAGAGTAGCGTTGCAAATGTTCCGTACTAACAGCACAATGGCGTGGCTGCGATTTCCACACTCCATAGAGTAGTGTTACAAAATGTTCCGCAAATAACGGGACAATGGAGTTGCAAAGAATTCCGCTACAGCCACCGTAGAATAGCGTTGCTGGTCTCCGTATAATAACGCCACAATAGCGTGGCAAAGAATTCCACTCTCCTCCCAGTAGCGTTACAAAAGTTCCGTAACGAGGAACCCTCCTCCGAGTTACGATGGAAATTTCCGTAAAAATGGCAGCACTGGCGTGTCTGTGGTGAAGCGCATAAAGAAAATAAATGCTGCTACTTTGAGGCGTGTTGCAACGTGCTCCGTAAATAAAGCGAACTGCGAGTGGCGGATCAAGTTTCCGGGCTTTTGGGACCAAATGTTCTGCACACAAACTTTATTGCCAAAAGGACTCTTTGATAAATCAATTTCCATTGTTTCACTTTGTAGAGTTTTATTTTAAGTTAATGTTCTTGTAAATTTAATTTTAGAAATTGGTTCACAAAAAACTTTAAATAATTTTCCAAAAAAAGGGCAATGAAAATGGCAACCAGCTAGTTGCAATAAAAAATGTAGAATGAATTATATTTCGTTAAACGTGAAGATGGTTATGGTTGGCATAGCAGGCCACACCCAAGAAACTGCAATAATTTATTGCAGTTTGTTGGGTACATCCACCGATGGCCACCATTAAAACCAGATTAGTTTTATTCATGCGCAATTGAATCATAAGCAATTGATTGCATGCAACTTTAGCCATCAATTGCAGATGATGCAAATTGAGCATGAATAATATTGTGAAGTAACATACATTACGATGGGCTTATAGCCTTATTTTAAAAAAAGCTAAATTTAATATGTAAATGATGCGGTGTTCCAAAATCCATCTTAAGTATGAATGAATGTTTTATTCGTTTATTGCCCTCAATATCGGTGCGTGCGCGTCTCCAGCCCATCCGGCGGCTCAACACGAAAGAATCCATCAGATGAGAGAAAAAGGTACCTGCCTTTATCAATTGCTCAAAGCGATGTAACCTTGACATTGCTAATAGCAACCAACGGAAAATGGTTGGACGAAGAAATTATGGAGAGGTTTAAGGACTGAAAGATGGAATCACAATTTCAAAATAAACCATAACAAACTCCACCCTTATCTATCAAGGAGAGAAACTGGTCTTTACGAAAGAAAAGCCGAAGTAAAAGAATTGAGAAATATAAACAACACAACCAAGTGGAGATCACTAACAACAAATTAAACTACTACATCGCAATCGCTCTTGTCAAGAGTAAAAACACATAACAGAGTGGTAAACTCTCAGTATCTCTTGGCGTCGCATATCCACCCTACGTAACTAAATCTCGGTTCCTTCATTCATCGTCGCGGTATGGCTTAAGATCTTTGGCATTCCACGTTCCTCGATCTTTACCATTTCCATCCATCAGGACATATGTAGAGGGCGCGACTCTCTTTTTTATGCGAAATGAACCTACAAATTTCAGGGCCAGTTCTTTATCCATGGTTCGGTTGTGGGCTCTGGAATCCCAGACAAGACTGGTACACTCCTAGAGAGCATATCCGGCAAACACGTGATCCTTCCCTTTTCTGTAGACAGTGTCAAAGTCGGAATGCTGCACGCGCACAGCCCACCGAGCCAGCCTACCTGTTGGGTCCTTCAACTTACTCAGCCATATCAAGGAATAGTGATCTGTTATTACCGAAAATCGGACCTCTTCTAGATGTGGCTGGAGCTTTTCTATCGCCTAAAGGACTACCAAACAAAACACTCCACTGTGGTGGAGTAGTTCTTCTCACACCTATTGAGTGATCTGTTTAAATAGCAAATCACATTCTTCGAAGGTCTGACTTAGCACAGCACCGATCCCGAAATCAGAACCATCTGTTTGAACGAAAAACGACCTACTAAAATCCGGAGAGGTCAAGATAGGTGCTGCCACTAAACACGCTTTAGCTTTTCTAAAGCTCTCCTCCATTCAAATTTTCTATTTTATTCAGTAAATCGGACGACGGCTTTACCAAACTCGCAAAGTTTGTGAAAATCGCATGTACCAGGATACCGTGCCGATAAAACTTCCAACCTCCTTAACGTTCTTTAGTGCTGGAATCCCTATCATACACATTTCTTCTAACTTTTTATCTATAAGACCCTGTATAGCCGGAGGTACGGGATAGTATCTCTGTTTAATTGGCTCTGCTATTGTCCTAATCTTATGCTCCACCATTTTCGTGCACCCTGACCCTTTAGGCATGTTTTTAAAAATCATATCTAAAAACTGTTCTTATTTCTGGTTTTCTAATTCCCCTTCTTCAGCCAAATGTTTAGAATAGGAAATCGAATTCCAGGAATTTTGATTCGAAAATTTCCACTCCCCTTATCGCAAATCCGGGACTATTCCCGCTAAAGCTCAAAAATCGGCTCCTAAGATCAGAGTTTGAGGAAGATGGGGAATTACTCAATACTTTACTAGAACTACCTTGCCTTTAACTATAATTGGAAGGCAAAACTCGCCTTCCACCTGAACTCCTGAACCTTCAGCTAAAATGACCTTTTCTACTTTGCTTTTTCCTTACTTTATCCCTAACTCCAGCAAAAGTTGCCATCCATCCCTACAAATGTTTGCGCCAGAAGCGCCCGAATCCGAAAGTCCTATTAACCTAATCCCATAAATGCTAACTCTTATAAATGTTCTTTTGTCCCTAACTATGTGCTCAAACGCGAAACTCAAATTAACTCCTGCCAACTGGTTACTAGTAGGCAACCTCAACGCATTTAACGAGACTCTCGTCCTACTGACCTGAGGGTTCGTCTTCCGTTTCCCGAACAGACTGGGCAATTACTATTAGTGCTTCCCTGTCTACCACAACTAAAACAACGCCTGGGAGGGAACATCTATATGCAAGGTGCCCCTGACCATTATAATTTAAGCACTTAAGCCTTGAAAAAGTTGAAATCCTATTGGGTTGGCGAGTTTGGTTGCTCTCCTCAAAACCGAAACTCTTCTATAAATCGATCTAACAGAACCGAAATTCGAATTAGGATTCGAATTTCGTTCGACCTGGCTAGTTTGGTTTTCCCCCTCAACAATGGAAACTCTTGGAGGGTCAACTCCTACATAGGCCAGATCCGACTAAAGTAGGTTCCTACTTCTACTGTTAGGCGGTGGAGCATAAGCTTAAATGTTAGCCCTAACCATTTCCGAATTGTGCCCTAATCTAACCAATTTGGAAATGCTAGTCGGATTCCTCAGTCCGAGCTGCGTGTGGTAGAAAGGAGTCAGATTATATTCAATAATCCTCAGCTTACTGCCCTCCGAGATGAGTTCGGAAAGCCTTCCAAACATGTTTTGCATAGTCACCATCTTACAATTTTATCCCTCGTGAATGAAATTTATATTAAAGATGATCGGAACTATAAAAACCCGCGACTTCAGATATTCGAATCTACCAAAATAATATAATTAAAGAAAAGAAATTAATTAGAAAGCACAAGCCGGTTTACCTCGCGATAGAAAATTTTTCGATTGAATGCGAAAGAGGTAGCTAGATGACGATCTGTCAAAGTTGGTCGTTTCCGGGGAAAACTGTAACACGGCAGCAATTAAGGTTGTACCACCGGGTTTGTTCAGCGAGGGGTGGGTTCGCACGATAGGTAATTTAATTGATCGAGGGCCCAATCTGCGTTCCATTAATAAAATATTGATAAAAAGGCACTAATAAAATTATCAAATGATGGTAGTACGGGAGCGTACCTCTACTTACTATGGGCGCCAGAAAGTTTTTTTTATACGTGGTGAAAACTTACCAAGATCTTAATAAACCAAAAGATAAATTCCCAAACTGAATTAAGAACGCAAAAATTTAATTACAAAATGAAGTTAATAATTTTATTAGGGAAATCTTTACGAGTGTGACAATTTGTTAATTTGGCAAAAAACCAAAGTTGAAGATATCAAAAGCAAATAATTTATATAGAGTTAAAACTACTTTAGCAATTTTCGATGTGTCACAAAGGAAACGAAATGAAGGTGATCTTTAGGAAAGATTCCCGAAATAGCAATAGAATTAAAATTTGGTTATGAAGGTCCCGTATTTTCGGGAAAGGGTTTTCATCAACAAAAATAAAATGAAGAGAAAGAAAACGAAGGTCTAGCGATACCAAATTCTGGCCCAAATTGCTGAAAAGGATAAAACGGTGTTCACAAGAAAATTACCACAAAATACTTATCTTTTCTTAACGAATTTGAATTAATCCTTTTTGAGTTTTTCTAGCCCAGTTGGCCCTAATTCCTTGAAGTTGCTCTTTCTTTGAATTTTTCTCTTCGCCAAATTATTAACCTGATTTTCCCTCTCCTGGAAACTCCCGCAAAATTATTTCTTAAAACTGATCACAAAAATTTTTTTGATTTTTCTAGAAACTTTTTTCCAAAGATCTGTCTCAATTCAGAATCTCTAAAAAAGTGAATACTTAGTGGCCTACTTCCGTTCAATTTAGCTCCCACCATATAAATATCTTAAAGAATGCACTTATTTATTTATCGATGCTAAATTGTAAGGAGAAATTCAACTTCACGCGAAAATTAAAACTACTTACCACCGAAGACCTTCGTGCAGATTTAAGGGAGTTAAGGGATGCTTCATCCAAAATCATTTTCCTTTCGTTTGCCAGACACTGATTTTATGTTGGGCTTTAGGCCTTTCTTTGTATTGGGCTCTTGACCATTCTCTTACTTTGGGCTCTTTCGCGACCATCTGTCACAATTCTTGTATTATTTGACGCAGCTCCTTAAACTTCGTGTTGTGATGTGCGGGTGGCACAAGTTAGTTTGACTAACTGAGAATCTTAACTTCGGTGATTCTCTGAAACAAATGCTCTCAAAGTCGATTATAATGTGGAGTAAAACTAATCTTTAAAGAATACCCATCGCAGAGTGCACTAAGTTCCCTACTCCTAAACTTAGTACCATTGTCGCTTTGGAACCCGAAACAAAAGAAAAACGTTATACTCTAACTCTTTGCACACTGCCTTTGCAGTGGCAGACCTCAATGCAAATAATAATGGGAATTTTGTTAAATAATCTACTACTGTCAAAATATACATATAACCCTTATTAGACTTGGGCAGGGGACCCGCTAAGTCCAGACCTCCTTCTCCACATCTCCAATGGAACAATGCTCCTACTCTTTCAGTCGTAAGACCGGCTGGCTTATCATTAATAGGTTTCATCTGTAGTAAAATACCACATTTCCTAACATATTTCGTTACATCTACCCTGATCTTAGGTCAATAATATTTTGCTCCTACTCTCGCAAATGTTTTCATAACACCCATATGCCCAGGTAACGGACGTTCATGACAAGATTTCAAAATTTCTTCAGCTAATCTGTTAAGGGCCTAACCAGCGTTGCATAATTTGGTACGTAGCGCCTGTACCAGGAAACAGTCCCTACAAAACTCCTAACCTCTTTAACATTCTTAAGTGCAGGTATTTTAACCATACATTCCTTTTTTTCTGAGTCAACATGTAACCCGTTCTGATCAACCACATAACCTACAAATTTAAGAGAGGTGCTGTCAAAGTTTCACTTCTCTTGACATTCTTTTAATCCTGCATCATTCGATTTCCTAAAAATTTCATATAAAATTTCGAGATGTTTCTCGAATATATTTGTTGCGATAATAATATCGCCCAGGTACACAAAAACGCAAGGCTCCAATTCAGGCCCTAAAACACTACCTATAAGCATCTGCTACGTAACAGGGGCATTATGTAACCCGGAAGGCAAGGAAGTAATTTTTTTTTGTAGCTTTGCACGCGCTCAAGGGATTATGAATACCCTTTATATGTTTTTCTTAACATAGCGTGGGCACCCGGTGGAAGAAGAGAAAGAAGGATAGAAAAGATGTGTGGCGCGATGTTCTGAGACTAGTTGTTGTCTCAGATTTATCTCCAGGGATGGCGGCTGAACTAATGCGGAGAGAATTACCATGTCTTATTTATTTATGTCGCTTTTAATTCACATTATTTTATTTATTTCGTTGTAATATTTTATGGGTAGGCTAGTTTACTCAATCACATGTTGTTAGTGTTATCCCTAAACAGCATGTAATGCGCAAAGCAGAAACTTATTTTATGACAATTTAGAATTGGTTTTTAATGGAATATAAGAAGACATAGACAACGGCAGAAATCGAAGCTGCAACCACGAGGTTGACAGGCGACCACACAACTATCGCGCCACGGCCACCCCCAATTATGCGAGATTTCTTCGCCATCGGAATCTGCCAATACGCTGACCTTATGTCAAGTGATGTTAAAAATTTCGCGTTCCTAAGCTTATCTAAAATGGGTAGAATGATCGGAAGTGGATAAGCATCCCTTTCTGTAACACTATAAAGCTTCCTATACTCGACACAAATCCTAAAGGTACTTTCATTCCTCTTGATTAAAACTATTGGAAAAGCCCTTGGAACATTGGGCTTCTCAATCACACCCTCTTCTAACATTTTGTTAAGAGCCTTATGTATATGCATCAGCATTGCTAGTGACACCGGATAGTACCTTTGTCTGAGGGGCCCGTTCGACGTCCTAATTAAATGTTCTACAATTGTGGTCACCCGTAGCCCATCTAGCATGTCCCTGAACAAATCTTCAACTAAAGAATTTAACTTAGCACTTTAATTTGAAGGAGAAATGTGAAAACTATACGCACGAATGTGCATACGTAGGCATTGCTTTTGTTCTTTTTTTGTGGACTATTCTTTTAATTTTAATTTTGTTCTTTTGTGACCTTTAGTTCAAATTATGCGTGTCGCCCAGGTACATCAGTTGGGCTCATCAGTTAGATGCTGTAGTAGCCTTCTAAGATGCAAAACTTTAACCGATGGCTACCGACACAAATAAAATTTAAAGCTTCCAAACACTGAATTATATTTTTCTAGGGGAATTCGGTCGAATTCAGACACCTAGAAAATAATGGCCGTGGTCTGGCTTGTTTAATTTTAAGGAGAAATGTAAAAACAATACAATCACATGTGCATACGTAGATATTGCATTTGTTCTTTTTTTGTGGGCTCTGCTTTCTTAGGCGCAGGTATTTTAACCATACTTTCCATTTTTTCTGGGTCAGCATGTAACCGTTCCAATCAACCACATAACCTACAAATTTAAGAGAAGTGCTGCATGAGTTTCACTTCTCTCGACCTACTTTTAATCCTGCATCATGCGATTTCCTAAAAATTTCATATAAAATTTCGGATGTTTCTCGAATATATTTGTTACGATAATAATATCGCTCAGGTACACAAAAACGCAAGGCTCCAATTCAGGCCCTAAAATACTACCTATAAGCATCTGCTACGTAACAGGGCACTCGCTTAAAACGAAAAAATCCCCTACCCGGTACCGCAATGGAAGCAAATGTGCGAGATTTCTTCGCCATCGCAATCTGTCAATACGCTGACTTTATGTCAAGCGATGTTAAGAATTTCGCGTTCCTAAGTTTATCTGAAATGGATAAAATGATCGGAAGTGGATAAGCATCCCTTTCTGTAACACTATAAAGTTTCCTATAATCGACACAAACCCTAAAGGTACCATCATTCTTCTTGATTAAAACTATTGGAAAAGACCTTGGAATATTGAGCTTCTCAATCACCCCTCTTCTAACATCTCGTTAAGATCCTAATCGATATGCACCTGCATTGCTGGTGACACCGGATATTACCTTTGTTCGATGGGCTCGTTCGACGTCCTAATTATATGTTATATGAGCCGCACTGCTCACCTGAGAATTTAACATTCCATTTTTCAATACGCTCAAGAAACCAGACACAGGGTATGACTTGTAATTGGAGTCCTGAGCTCGCTCGTTCGCAGACTTGTTCAGGTAGCAACGCATCCATGACTGCTATCCACTTGTTGTTGTTATTGTTGATTTTATCTTGGGGTACATCCTCACCCCCTTCAGTTAATGTTCCCAAAAGTAATAACAATTCCGCCCTAATTTTAGCCACTTCATTGACTTCCTCTGAAGATTCGGCTTTCGCCCTAGAAATCCTACCTAACGACCATTCTATTTCAGTTTGAATTTTTAAAAACTCAATTTCAAGTGATCCCTAATATCTTAAATCTTTGCTCGAACTGCTTTCGTATCATCCTGAAAAGAAAATGGGTAATGAGGGCTTTGCTAGAAATTGAGCTAGCGTGCTCCAGATTTCGCATTGCTCGAAGTGTCGTCCTCATATTATCGACTGTGGCCACTTCCAGGCAGTGTTGTTCCTCTACGTGTCGACTTTAATTGTGTATATTTCAACGTAGACAATCGGTCGACAATGTAGACAATGTAAACAATATGTCGACAATGTAGACAATATGTCAAGTATGTAGACAATATATCGACAATGTAAACAATAACTTTCACATCTAAATCTCACAAATAAAATCCATCGAAAAATTGCGCGGTTTGACTTAAAAAGGAGTACATCTATTGACAAGATATTGATTTGGGCGTTTTTTCCTAATATTTGGACGTTGTTCCCTTATTTGGGCGATATATCGAATTGTGGGTGATCTTTGCATTTGAATTTTCATATTTGAATCTTGGGCGTTCTTTGCTTAAAAAAATTGAAAGATGAGAAATAACGTCCAAAAGGAGAAAAAATATAACATTTTGCTAAGATTTTTTTGTTGGTGATATTTCCAAATCGATTTGGGCCAAATTTCCTAACGCCATTTCTGCTGAAGACGTTTTTTTCTTTTTTTTCCGACGTAACAGAAATGAAATTTGGATCAAAATTCAATTTTTAGAAATTTTGGAACCTTTTCCTTTCTTCCAATGGTTGGTTCATTTCAAAAAGCTCTGTAGGTCTTGGCTTAAAGTTCTTATACCTACAAAAGAAAAATCGAAAGCTTAGGATTTCCGTTTCGGCGCGTGGTATCCACCAACTCTCTGAAAATCGATATAAATTATGAAACACTTCTGATTGCTGTAGAAAAATAAAATGTGGTAAAGTGATATGATTTGAGTTATTTAGTATAAAGTTAAAAAATGAAAACTGGAGATTTTCGATTCTCAGATTTTTGTATCGATTATTAGAAGTACTTTCACGTAAAATGATCCTTAGACTGTTTAGATGTGTTTCTGTTATTGGGGAATCGAAGTTGTGAAAATTTGATATTTGAAATTCAAAGGCCATGTTATTCAGCCATTTTATCAGAGTAAAAACAATACCTAAAAGAATTAAAATCGGACACAAAAAAATAAACAACTATAAATTATGTGAGAAATTTGTCAGCTTATGATTTGATTACTGAACCAAATTTGCAAGTTTTACTGGCATTTTTTAATCGTATTACTAAATCCTCAGACTTTAAAGGTTTGACTTTGACTTGATTTAAGCTTGACTAGTAGTAAACCAGTGAAGTGATTCAGTGGGTTTATTATAACAGATTTCTTCTATGAATTATGATGGATTTACTAATTGTCTACAATGTCTACATTGTCGACAAATTTATGTCGACAATTTTGAGTTGTCTACATCGAATTGTCTTCATGTAGACTATCATGTAGTCTACATTTATATTCTACATGGCACAACATGCTTTCAGGCCACGGGCCTGCATCTCATAAAGAAGTTCTCCTTATTTAACCTATTCACATCCATTTTTAAAAATCAGAAAAAAAAATCCAATAATAAAAAAAATTTACGGGTAAGTAAGAGGATTTTTCACCGAAATCCGAAATCGAAAATCTTTTAAAATATTTGCACAAAATCAACACCCAACTAATTCTAGTACTTCGCTGTTTAAAATAATAAAAATATCTACCACGACAAAAAAATTTAAATATAATTCTAAACGAAAACAAAAAAAATAGCACCCACGTCAACCAAAATCAAAATATAAAAACGAATGTACATATGAATTTGAATATATATGTAGGTATAATGCAAAACAAAACAAAAATAAACACTAAAATCAACACCCAATTAATTGCTTTATTTAAATTTAAAAATCAAAATTAACAAAAAACGCGTAAATTATTTTTTTTTGTATACAACTATATGCAGGTACAGTGAAACCCGCTTTAGTTAAACTCGCTTAAGTGAAAAACCCGCTTACCTGAAAACATTCACAAACAAAATACCTCGCTTAACTGACTGAAAACTCGCTTTAGTAAAAAGCCCGCATAACTGAAAAACAATCCATCAAGTTTTCTATTTTTCTATAGAAAACAACTCGGTTAAGTGAAAAAATAAAAATCGAAAAAAATTGGGTGCTGAAATGTTTCATTTTTGCTAACCTCCATTTTTGTTAACCTCCATTCTTCACCACTTCCGCAGTCATGACACATGTAAATGCTAAGTTTTAAATAAAAGGCAAAACCCCGCAATTTTCATTTACTTACATACATTGTTGTTATTGTAACACGAAATGTAACTGTGAATAAAAGGAGCTGAACTCAAAGTAGCGTTGGTTGATACAAATTCGTTTTGTTTAAAAATAAATAATTTTTTTGTTAATAACTAAGTTCTGTTTTTTAATTTAGATAAACCAAATTTATTTATAAAAGCAATTGGTAAACATTTAACACAGGTTGTTTTTCATCTGTTAAAGTTCAATGTTTAGAAAAAATTGTAACGTAATTGTAATTTTCTCAGTTATCCGAAACCCGTTTAAGTAAAATAAAGTGCAGGTGAGAGAGTAAGTGAAGTACACGGTTTTCGCAAGTGCTCTAATTGATTTTTAAAATTATTGAAAGGAATTTAAAAAAAAAAGTTTAAAACACTTATTAATTATTTAAAAAGTTAAAACGCCACAAACTCTAGTTAAAAAAAAATAAGTGAAACAAAAATTTAAGGTAGGAAAATTTTAAATTAAAAACTCAACTGAGAACGCCATAATGACATTTTTCACCTGGCCCGCTACATGCCACCAAAAAGAAAATCAACGCAAATATCCCCAATAAATACACCGAACAACAAAAAAACAATAACTCAAACAAAAATGGCTCTGAATGCGGATGACATCAAATCAATCGTTGACCAATGTTTAAATCATTATCTCAAAAACATTGCAACGAAAGAAGATATCTCGATAATTTCAAAAGACATGCAGCTACTCCGTTTGCAAAACACTCAGCTTGCAGAGCGACTTTCTACACTTGAAAGCTATTGTGTCACTTTAGAGAAACAACTCGAGGCTGTATCTAAGATAGCAAATGAAAATTCTGTCGTCATGCATTTCCATTCAGATAAGATGGAAAACAAGCTTAACTTTACAACACAAACTTGTCTAAGCCTTCTTAATCTCAACGCAAATACAGAGTTATCACTACACAAAGCACAGGAATACACAAACCGGCAAACAAAAAAACAACAATGGTTCTTAAATTCAAAAGCGCCGACAACGTCACAAAAATTGACGCTGCTCCTAAGCTCAAGAATACCAGAGTGTACATACATCGTGAACAATCACTAATTTACCGCTCCAAGAGAAAGCAACTATTTGACATAAAAAATAAATTAAGCACAAACAATCCGAACACCAAAATCTTTGTTAAAGGTGCCAAACTACAAATTGGCAATTTCATTTTTACGTATGACAGCCTTCGAGGTGTGCAAATATCATCAAAACAAGAGCTTGGTTGCATCAAAACAAACTTTGGTGATGATTCAGCATGTTTCTTTGATGTAAAGAATATAGTCGTCAACTCCAACAAAATCAGGAATTAGGTGACGGCAGCGCCATCTGTGGGAGATCACGTATATAATGAAGGTGCAAGCCCTATCTAAAAATAGGATTACATCGCCGTCTGCCAAGATATTAATTCTCACATAAATAATTTTAAATTTAATATTTTTTGTTATAACATTACAGGTTTTAAAAACAAATTAATGCCCAAATTTTTTAATCGTATAATTAAATATGACAATTTTATACTTTTGGAAACTTTTTTGGAAAACGAAAATAACCTGCCTTATGCTAAATATTTTAAAGATTTAAATATAAAATGTATACCAGCAATCAAAATACACTTGGAACAGCTAGTGCTGGTCTTATGTTTGGTATTAAAAACACTTATAAAAATATTAGTATACATTTTAAAAACTTTGAAAATTATATAACTCTTATAGAGATTATTCATAAAAAAAAAACATTTTCAAATACTTCCGGTTTTTGAATTATAATGATTAGAATACGAAATATAATGAGCTATACAATTTTCTTAATACTAACAATTATGAAAATTTGATGATAATTGGCGATTTAAATGGTCGTATAAGCGACTACCAGAACCCAATTAATTTGAATAACGGCAATTTTTCAATTGAAATAAAATCTTTAAATACTTGTCTTAATCAGAATGATAAATATCTAGTGGAAATGGTTGAAGACTTTGGATTCCTTCTATTAAATGGAATAAGTTCTAACGACTCAAACGGTAACTTTTCATTTATTTCTGCTCAAGGTTGCTCTGTGATAGATTTATGTCTTATCAAGGGCGATTGGTTAGATATAACAGGAAACTTTGAAATTCTTCCAGAAAATTGCTCGCAACACCTCCCTATTCTCGTAACTTGCGGTTTAGATAGTAACTTTATAAGCCTAAAATCGACAGAAAACACTCTCAGATTGAAAGGGAGAGATAAAAACGTAAACAATTATATTAGAAAACTTAATTAACATATAGCAAGCTTTCCATTCATAGAAGCGACCAATTCAGAAAAAATATCTACTTCGATACTTACTACGATTAGACAATCCTCAAATTTCAACAATAAAAATAGTGTTAGTAATACTTTTTATTCCAAATGTTACGATAATGACTACAAAAAACGCTAGGAAAAAACCTTTTGCATTTTTGAAACTTTTCCGAAAAACAAATAACCCTGGCACCAAATATTTGTACAAGCAAACCAAGAATACAAACGAATATGTACTCTAAGAAAGAATAGATACCTACAAAACGTAGCTTCGAAACTGAGTGTCTGTAAAGATTCAAAATCTTTTTGGAATCCTGTTCGCTTCCTAAATGGTCAGAATAATAATAATACACTCTCGATTGATGTTACTGTTCTCGTGGCTTATTTTGGAAGACTTCTGTTACCCAATACAAATTTTAGCATGATAATTTTGCCATCCCAAATGTTACCATGCCAGAATTAGATTCCTCATTTACAATGATGAAATTAAAATCATCTCTGATGAAAATGACAAATAACAAAGCATCTGGCCCTGATGGTATTCCAGCTGAATTCTATAAATATACTACTCCAGAATTTTTGGAATACATCTTAAGTTTCTTCAATAGGTTATACAACGAGGAGATAATTCCTGAAAACTGTAGGTGTTCCAAAATATTAGCTATCTTTAAAAAATGCGATCTGGGTCAGCCGGAAAACTATAGGGGTATTGCCGTGTTAAACTCATTGAGAAAATTATTCTCACAATTACTTTACTTAAGGCTTACAAATTGGGTTGAGCAAAACAATATAATCAGTTGCTGCCAAGCTGACTTTGGCGTAAGCCTTTCGACTATAGATCAAATTTTTGTGTTTAACACAGTGGCTAGGCGATTTATTGATAAACAGAAATGTTTGTATACCTTTTTTGTCGATTTAAAGGCTGCATTCGACACAGTCAATAGAAGGTCATTGATCTACAAGCTTTCAGTAATGGGTTTATCAATAAAGTTCATAAAATTCTATGAGAGGGTGCCTGAGAACTCTAATGCTTTTGTTCAGAACGGCCCTAAGAAATCGAGAGACTTCAAATGTCAAACTGGTGTTCCACAAGGCTGTGTTTTAAGTCCTTTGTTATTCTCTCTATTTATTAATGAAGTTGAAAATCACATCACAGGAGGTATTGTAATAGGTGATGTAACTATTAAGGCTCTTCTTTATGCAGATGATCTTGCTATCCTGTCAGATAGCCCGCTTACTTTACGACTTCAAATAAATAAGTTAAAACAATACTGTTCGGATCTCAAAATTAACATCTCAAAGTCGAAAATTATGATCTTCAGATCGCACAAGAGATCTAAAGGTTATGGCCGCAACTGGACTCTAGGGAACTATATTATAGAAGTCGTGGATAAATTTAAATATCTGGGATATGTAATAACATATAAATTAAATACGCATGCTCATGGTAAAGAACAAATAAAAGCTGCTAAAGTTGCTTTAAACAGCATGTGGTCTAATTTTTCTTAGCAATATTTTTATAGACTCAGTTTCAAAATTCACAGTATTCAATGCTACAGTGAATAGCTGCCTCTGCTATGGAAGCGAAGTATATGGGTATTAACAGCTAGAAGAACTAGAAAATGCTCAAAGATATTTCTTTAAACGAATCTTCCGGTTACTTAAAAACACCTCAAATTATGCCATCCATGTGGAGTCTGGCTTACCTCAAATATTTCTGAAAATTTAAAGGCATACATTGTAAAGGTAATGAATAAATCAAACCAAAACCTCCAAAAACGGAACCTTAATATTTGTTTTAATAAAATTTACAGTCCAGTAAAAAATTGGTACGATCTAGGTGTTACACACGACTTTCCGATCTCATTACGAACTGATAATAACGAAGAATTAAAATTGTCTTTGTACGAGCGCATAGCTTTTATTGATGAGACACTTTTTCAGAAATGTATAGAACGTGGTTCTCATTCAGCTTCAAGGAGTATTTATAGGCAATTAAGTTTTACTCTAGACGAGGAAAACTATTTTAGAAACGAGCTATCAGTTTCAGAAATGAGCTTAATTTTCAAAGCCAGAACTGAAATGCTGGATCTGAATTATAGACCATATAGATCTGACTTAAATCCTATCTGTTCTTTTTGCAACCTTGGTACGAATGAAAATGTCTTACATTTTATAGCGTTTTGTCCAATTTTACAACAGATCCTTTCTTTAGATGAATGTATAAATATTTTGAATGGTGGCCGTAGTTGGAAATCTCTTGTAGGATATGTTTCGCATGCAAAACATATCGAGACGAGTATTTGAAGATGTTTTGAAGAATAAAGTCACCACTACTATTTGAATAGGTATTTTAAAAAGCTCATGTTGCAATTATTTTCGTTTTATCTAAACTAAAAGCCCCTTTTCACTATTTTATATGTTTTTGTTTTGATCAAATTAAAAGTCCAGATTAATTATTTTTTCTTTCTTTCTAACTTTTTATATACAAAAAGGTTCTAAGCTTTAAATATATCTAAACAATTTACCCAAAATTAATTTATCTTTGTTTTGACTAAACTAAAAGTCACAGTTTGTTTATTTATTAATCCCAAATTAAATATATGTGTATAAAAATAACTTATAATTGACTTTAAATTAGCTCAACTTTGTTAAATCAAACTCTCTTTTTATATTTTAAAATTTTGTATTGTATTAGTAATTTTTTTTACGGCAGACGGCATATGTGCCATGCTTTGTAATTATTTCTTAAATATATAAAATTGTATTTTATGCTTTGAAAAATAAAGAAAGAATTGAAGAATTGAATTAAAATATATTTGTCACTTATCCGAGATCCATTTAACTGAATTTTTTTTCAGTTATCCGAGGTCCGCTTCAGTGAAAAATCCATTTAACTGAAAAAAAAAATCCTGATTTTTCGTCGTTTCGCCCAAGCGGGTTTCACTGTATCTTTAAGTTAAGATAAATGTTTCAAGTAATCAACACCCGAATTAATTTCTTTATTTAAATTCCAAAATTCAAATTTAAAAAAAAAAAAACGTAAATTATTTTTATTTATTGTATGCAACTGTATGCAGTGCTCCTGTTATGTAACTTTTGAATCGATAAAAATAGTCAAGATACGGTGAGAATTCGGACCAAAATCAATTTACCGCATCATCGTGTTTCTGCACCCTTTGACAATCGTTTACTGAATCGACTGAAATACTGGAAAATGTGTTTCTGTATCCTTGAAAATAGTTAACTTTTTCGATTTAAAAGTAAAATTTTATCACTATCAAAATAGCTATTGAGGTAAAAAAAATAATAAGAAGCAAGAAAGATTCTCCTCAAAGCAAGACGTGTTGTACCTCAAGATACGTTTTGTGGTCATTGAATTTTTTTAATATTGCTAGTCTTACGAAAACAAATATCACCGCTGACATTTAAAATCGAAGTCGCTGTGAGAAGTTATTCTGCAATGCAGAAAATTGTAGTTTCATTTCACAATAGAATTTAAATTGTACACCAAACAAATGAGAAACCGAAGAATATTAGTGTAAAATAAAGAATTTTAATTGTGGCGAATTTAACTTCCTAAATTCCTTGGGTAAGTACAAATATTTCCCATGAAATCAAGAATACAATTTATCTATCACTCCCTTGACATGTCCTGTCGTTCCCGGCTGGCTATCATCAATGAAAAGCTTACCATTCTGGAGCGACGCATAGCCAAGAACACACAGAGGCGCAAATAAAGGTTCTATCCAAATATAGTGGAGTATACTCGCATATAATCTATTCTGAATTTAAATTACAAATGTTTTATATTTATCCACGTTCTTCATAGGCATTATGTCACAACCTCAAGAGACTCCGTCTCAAAAATTAACGTAGGATGACTTTCGTAAACTGCTGGCTACCCATCGCCCAAGTACGAGATGGTGCCAATCAAGATCAAAATACGCAAACGCCAGGGCATTGCGTTGCATCTGACGTTAAATCTGGAATCGATGCAGCTGAAAGAAGACGTCGAATTTTTCAAGAATCCAAGTCCTTGATTGTTGATATGGAACACATGCATCTAGAAAAGGACTTGATTATGCACTTTTACAAAAGGTACGTTAGGAACTACAGTATAAGGAAGATGAACATGAGAAAGAATTGGAAAATATTTTCGAAGAAAAAGAAATAACCAATAGTTTAGAAGTAAAAGAATTTTCAAATGAACAAACATTTAATGCAGTACTTTTCAGAAATACTTACAATACCATACTTGCAGCTAAATCGGATTAATTAATTCGACATAAACACTTTATGTGGGGACAAGTGACTTACATATTTGATCTAGGCCAGTAGCGTCCAACCCGTAGTTCACGGTCGCTTGGTAGCGCGCGGTCTGTTTTCTAAGCGCCCACAAGCACCACGAACTCGGGTTAACTCTTCTTGCAGGGTACAATCGGAAGTAGAAAGGCGTTTTGAGTGTTCTGTATGGAACCTCTGTTTGTTTTTTTCTTTTTAGTTCTTTTATTAATACTGATGTTTCAGAATTTGCCTCAATATAGCAATTCATTGTTGTATCAATAACACAAACACTGAGTTAAAATTATTACAGTCCGAAGTGATATCATGCTTAAGAGCATAGACAGTAAAAACAACCAGATTTTCAAGCTCATGGGCCTCGTTAAATACAAAAACGTACGTTACTGTGCACTCATCTTTAAAGCATTCTTCAGGTCAACGTATCTACGTGAATGGTGAACGCGTTGTTTCTTAATCAAAATTGATTAAAACTAAATTGTAAGAGTAAGAAGCAGGAAGTTTAAGGAGGGGAGTAAGTGGGGAGATTATGTTTGAGGTGCCTCCCTAAGCCATTCTGAACTTCGAATAAATTTCATGATATGTTTAAGTAGCTCCTTAGACACAACGGCTGTTCGCCGAAATGGTAATTTGCGAGAGCTTCTTCCCTTGTTCGGGCTAGGCTGGAGTATTCACAAAGGAAACTATATGAGAACTCTTCCACCTCTTCGTCCACACAACATCTACAGAAGTCAGATGCGCCTATGCCCATTCTGGTCATATTGGTTCTGATTGAGTTATGACCCGTTAGGATAGCAATCAGGAGGGACAGTTTAGATCTATTAAATATTCTGCTTTTTTAGATACGTGACCATCTGTCGTTTGCGTTTTTGAGGAAAATTTGCTGGATTCTAAATTTTTGTATTGTAGATGTTTTCTCTCTTTCTAGAATGTTCTCTTTCAAGTTGTATTTACGATCTATAATCAGAACTAGATATTTAGCCGTACTAGTAATGTATAGTGGCGTCCCACTTATATTGGGAATGTTAGGTTTCCCCATAAACAAAACTAGTTCGGTGTTTAATGGGATTACATTTATCCGCAATTACTGTCCCAATTACTAAGCTTATCAAGGGTGTTCTGAAGAATTTCGCACAGTGTGTGAACGAATTCCCCTGATACCCCTACGCGATGCCATTAGCATACGCCAAAACTTTGACACTCGTTGGAATTAGCTTAAGTTATATCTGGTTAACGACCAGAAGCCAAAGAAGTGGAGATAGTACATCTGCATGTCCTAACATTAAGTTTGTAGTCGCCCAATTCTCCATTCATGATCCTGGATTGAAGCAGAGAGTGGATCGAATTTGACAGTAGCGTGTTAGTGACACTTGACTCCAGGGCTTTTCAAATTGTTTATTCCCAACATTGTTAAAGGCCCCTTCTATATCAAGAAATGCACCCTGCGTAAACTTTTGAATTGGATAGATCTTTCAATTGTGCCTTTCATTTCATGAAGTGCTGTTTTATCGGATTTGCCCTTAGTATATGCATGCTGGGCCTGTGAGAGAACACCACCATTTAGCTTCGGGCGAATTTGTACATCTGGGAGTCTTTCCAGGGTCTTCAATAGGAAGGAAGATAGGTTTATATTTCTGAAATATTTTAGTGCAATGTGGGTGGGCTTTCCAACTTTCGGAATGCAAACTATATAGTACCTATATCATAATCTCATAATAAATAAAAAGTGGTATAAGGGAATGATGTAGTTTGCTTTAATCTCACTCAATATTTTTTTTAATCGGTAGTACCCGCGTAGCTCTTTTAGATTTTAAAAAAAGCCCTTGAAGCAATACCAGTTGGACACCACTGATTTAGACGATGCAAATGCGGAAAGTGATGTTCCTACAACTTTAGTTATATCTAGGAATGCTGTTCCTATGAACCAAGATGATACACAGTCACAACAAACAATATTGTGATAAACTAATTGGCACAGATATTATCTAATTTACGAACGTGGACTATTTTACCAAATTACAATTACAATAACAATTTTGTAGTTGTTGGTTACATTAACAAATTTGTGATATGATTTTCTGCTTCACACACTACAAATTTACTTCCAACAAATTTGTTGAAAAGAGAAAATAATGAAGGGCAATTGCAATTGTTATTTACAAACACCGTGTAATTTTCAAGGTTGTAAGTTACAACTGTTTTTCACAAATTAAACACTCTTACTGATTGCATAAATAAAAAGAATAAGAAGAACAAAGTTTTAACGATAGTTAAATCCGCAGTTTGACAAGTGTTAAACAAAGTTTGAGACACTATCCCCTTAAACATATCCAAAAATCAGCTTTGATAAAATAACGTAGTTGAGAATGCACTGCTAAAACTGCATATCTCCGAAAAGCCCCAGCTTTGAAAATTCGGAATGTCAATTCGTTCTTAACCACTTTGGTATCTAAACGCAGAACAAAAATCAGCTATGATAAAACGACGGTATCGGACAAAATATATGCAACTAGAACTGGAACCAAGCATTTTCTCAAAATTTATAAAAGTTCTATTCAAAAATGAAATAATATTCATATATTATAGAAGCTGTGTATTTAAAGTAAACAAAAATATATAATTTTCAAAATCATTATTAACTTTTAGTAGTCTACGTTGAATTGTATCAAGTAACTTCATATTTACACGGGACAAAACAATTGCAACTAAAAACACATCAACAAATAACAGCATATTGACCGTTACTTGTAGATAACATTGACCATATCTTTGAAGGTCGTGACCTGAAAGCTCAGTTGCATAACATTTTTTACTGAGAGGAGATCTCCGGTGATATCGATCTCAAAAAAAAGTTAATAACTGTACCTATAAATTTGGTGATGCGTTAAGACCGCGTATTGTAGACGATTTTATTTCGGGGATGTTACAGAAAGATATTTCCGAAAAATATAAATTACATAAATCGTCGGTTTCGCGAATTATAACTCGATATCGTAACACAAAAAAAGTAGATGTTTTGCATAACGGCGGTCGACCACGTAAAACAAGTTCTCGAATGAACGCTATGTTAGACAGAAAAGTTTAAAAAAATCCGTACATATCTGCATCGAAACTAGTCCAAGAGTTTCAATTAACAGTAAGTGCTATAACAGTATTTCGTCGGCTGGCTTTCGCTGATTTATGTTCTTATCGTCCTGCTAAAAAACCCTTAATTTCGATTCGTAATCAGAAAAACCGTATACAGTTTGCAAAGGAACATCTCTCTTGGAACAAGCAGAAATGGAAAGGAGTCCTTTTTAGTGATGAATCCAAATTTAATATCATGGGTAGTGATGGAATAGCTTACGTAAGAAGACCTCTTGGCAAGCGACTTCAATCACGTTAGTGCTTAAACACTTCTAAGCATGTCGGAGGCAGTGTGATGGTGTGCATCGCATTAATCGAAAAATGGACCAACACATATACAAAAGTATCTTGGAGGATGTTATGTTACCTTATGGAGAATGGGAAATGCCATTGCGTTGCGTCTTTCGGCAGGACAATGACCAAAAACACACATCGAGGCTAGCCAAAACCTGGTTCAATGATCATACGATCAAAGTTATGAATTGGCCGCCCCAATCGCCAGATTTGAACCCCATAGAAAATCTTTGGGAAATCGTCAAAAAACAAAAGTAATCGGGAAAACGTAAGAAACGCTGACGATTTTTACACAAGGATAGAGACAGCTTGGAATAAAATTCCTCTAAAAACAATCCAAAATTTAATTGAATCAATGCCAAGAAGGTGCCAGGCAGTCATTAAAAACAATGGCTTTGCCACGAAATATTGATTATTTTTAAGTTTTTTTATATTTTAATTCCAAGATGCAACTGTTTTATCGCGTTTAATTTTTAATTTAATTGATATAATTAAATGTTATATAATTAAAAGTTTATTTTGATTTTGAAAATTATATATTTTCATTTACTCTAAGTACAAAGCTTTCATTTTGTATGAATATTGTTATGTTTTTGATTAAACCCCTTATAAATTTGAAGATAGTGCATAATTTCATTTTTGGTTGCAAATGTTTTGTCCGATACTGTATGTCTGCCGGCCCTGGGCTCTTAGTCTATAAAGAAAGCAGCTAAATATCTCAAACTATTCTGTTTTTTTTTTGTGAAAAGGCTTCCTATCAAAATAACTATTTATAAAAAGAAAACACGCAAAGATTTATGCCAGTGGAAACCCTCTCATGTCACACAACTTCAGAATCTATGTACTTCGGATTTCACTTGAGCGACAGAGAAAGCACTATAGAAAAATGCCCTCCAAAGAAATGTATGTAGCTGATGTGTACGTATATATTATTTGTATATAAGTATATAGGTTAAGTAAATAAGTAAAGAATCTTATAAGAAAATCTAATACGCAATTTAAAGATGGAAAATTAGATAAAACAATAAAATAAAACAATGAAAACCTTACTCTCCACTGGTAATATACACAATTACACTTTTTTCCAGTTCTTTTTTTTCTGCAGATTCCTCAAGTGCACAATAACTTGCACAAAACAAAATGGTGGTAGGCAGGTAGGCTTATTTCCACGAGAGAAACTTCACTTTATATCAAACACTTTAATATTTAATTATGACGTAAATATCACCTGGGGAAAATAAAACAAAATTAAAAGTACACTTTTTTTGTTTTGGATAGCAATATTAATCTTAAATAAACAACAAAGAATTCCCTTTGAGAATTTCCCGAATGAAATTTATATTTAAGATGATCGCAACTATAAAACCCGCGACTTTTGATATTCGAATCCACCAAAATGATTTAATTAAAGAAAGAGAAACGAATAAGAAATAATTGCACAAGCCGGTGTACCTCACGATAGAAACATTTTCGATTGAATGAATGAATGATTTTGTATGATTACATACTTGCTTTTTAAAGCCATTTTTCGTATCATTTGATGACTTTGAATGCCCAACAACAACTTGAGTGTGCTACCACCAAGTGTTTTCTCAATTATTTATGGCTGGAATTATAGCTATTTCACGACTTGCCAAGAATGATCTTCAGATTCCTTTGCTCTAGTGGTGCTGGTTTACTTTTTCATTTTAATTGAAAAGCTTCTTGTGCCTTCATCGCGTATTGAACCATGACCAGCCGCTTTAGTAGCCAACGCACATCGCATCAGCCCCCGAACCCACATGATCAGATCCAACGTAATGCAGGTTTTTTATGTTTTTCAATTGCATTGAAACGACTAGCGCTTTAATTAGCCACACAAGTTTGTTGTTGTTTATTCGGGTTCTTTCTTATTTTCTCCTTACTCGTTTATAAGCCAACATTTTTGCTGTCCATATAAGGAGGGAGATTTTTTATGTGAAAGATTTTTGCCACTGGTCATTTTTATTTGTATTGTATTCAGTTTTTGTATGATTACATACTTGCTTTTTAAAGCCATTTTTCGTATCATTTGATGACTTTGAATGCTCAACAACAACTTGAGTGTGCTACCACCAAGTATTTTCTCAATTATTTTTGGCTGGAATTATAGCTATTTCACGACTTGCCGAGGTCGATCTTCAGATTCCTTTGCTCTAGTAATGCTGGTTTACTTTTCATTTTAATTGAAAAACTTCTTATGCCTTCATCGTGTATTGAACCATGACCAGCCGCTTTAGTAGCCAACGCACTTCGCATCACGCCACCGAGCCCAGATGGTCAGATCCAACCTAATGCAGGGTTTTTCTGTTTATCAATTGCATTGAAACGACTAGCGCTTTTATTAGCCACACAAGTTTGTTGTTGGTTATTCGGGTTCGTTCTTATTTTCTCCTTACTCGTTTATAAGCCAACATTTTTGTTGTTCATATAAGGAGGGAGATTTTTTATGTGAAAGATTTGACACTTTTCATTTTTATTTGTATTATATTCAGTTTTTGTATGATTACATACTTGCTTTTTAAAGCCATTTTTCGTATCATTTGATGACTTTGAGTGCCCAACAACAACTTGAGTGTGCTACCACCAAGTTTTATCTCAATTATTTTTGGCTGGAATTATAGCTATTTCACGACTTGCCAATATCGATCTTCAGATTCCTTTGCTCTAGTGGTGCTGGTCTACTTTTTCATTTTAATTGAAAAAATTCTTGTACCTTCATCGTTTATTGAATCATGACCAGCCGCATTATTAGCCAACGCACTTCGCATCACGTCACCGAGCCCACATGATCATATCCAACCTAATGCAGGGTTTTTCTGTTTATCAATTGCATTGAAACGACTAGCGCTTTTATTAGCCACACAAGTTTGTTGTTGGTTATTCGGGTTCGTTCTTATTTTCTCCTTACTCGTTTATAAGCCAACATTTTTGTTGTTCATATAAGGAGGGAGATTTTTTATGTGAAAGATTTGACACTTTTCATTTTTATTTGTATTATATTCAGTTTTTGTATGATTACATACTTGCTTTTTAAAGCCATTTTTCGTATCATTTGATGACTTTGAGTGCCCAACAACAACTTGAGTGTGCTACCACCAAGTTTTATCTCAATTATTTTTGGCTGGAATTATAGCTATTTCACGACTTGCCAAGGTCGATCTTCAGATTCCTTTGCTCTAGTAATGCTGGTTTACTTTTTCATTTTAATTGAAAAACTTCTTGTGCCTTCATCGTGTATTGAATCATGACCAGCCGCTTTAGGACCCAACGCACTTCGCATCACGCCACCGAGCCCACATGGTCAGATCCAACCTAATGCAGGGTTTTTCTGTTTATCAATTGCATTGAAACGACTAGCGCTTTTATTAGCCACACAAGTTTGTTGTTATTTATTCGGGTTCTTTCTTATTTTCTCCTTACTCGTTTATAAGCCAACAGTTTTGTTGTTCATATAAGGAGGGAGACTTTTATGTGAAAGATTTTGACACTGGTCATTCAAAGTCATCAAATGATACGAAAAATGGCTTTAAAAACAAAGTATGTCATCATACAAAAACTGATTATAGTACAAATAAAAATGACCAGTGTCAAAATCTTTCATATAAAAACTCTCCCTCCTTATACGAACAGCAAAAATATAGCCTTATAATCGAGTAAGGAGAAAATAAGAAAGAACCCGAATAGACAACAACAAACTCTAGTGGCTAATAAAAGCGCTAGTCGTTTCAATGCAATTGATAAACAGAAAAAACCTGCATTAGGTTGGATCTGATCATGTGGGCTCGGTGGCGTGATGCGAAGAGCGTTGGCTACTAAAGGGGCTGGTCGTGGTTCAATACACGATGAAGGCACAAGAAGTTTTTCAATCAAAATGAAAAAGTAGACCAGCACCACTAGAGCGTAGGAATCTGAAGATCGACCTTGGCAAGTCGTGAAATAGCTATAATTCCAGCCAAAAATAATTGAGAAAAAACTTGGTGGTAGCACACTCAAGTTGTTGTTGGGCATTCAAAGTCATCAAATGATACGAAAAATGGTTTTAAAAAGCAAGTATGTAATCATACGAAAACTAAATATAATACAAATAAAAATGACCAGTGTCAAAATCTTTCACACAGAAAAATCTCCCTCCTTATATAAACAACAAAAATGTTGGCTTATAAGCGAGTAAGGAGAAAATAAGAAAGAACCCGAATAAACAACAACAAACTTGTGTGGCTAATAAAAGCGCTAGTCGTTTCAATGCAATTGATAAACAGAAAAACCCTGCATTAGGTTGGATCTGACCATGTGGGCTCGGTGGCGAGATGCGAAGTGCGTTGGCTACTAAAGCGGCTGGTCATGGTTCAATACACGATGAAGGCACAAGAAGTTTTTCAATTAAAATGAAAAAGTAAACCAGCACCACTAGAGCAAAGGAATCTGAAGATCGACCTTGGAAAGTCGTGAAATAGCTATAATTCCAGCCAAAAATAATTGAGAAAAAACTTGGTGGTAGCACACTCAAGTTGTTGTTGGGCATTCAAAGTCATCAAATGATACGAAAAATGGTTTTAAAAAGCAAGTATTTAATCATAAAAAACTGAATATAATACAAATAAAAATGACCAGTGTCAAAACCTTTAACATAAAAAATATCCCTCCTTATATGAACAACAAAAATGTTGGTTTATAAACGAGCAAGGAGAAAATAAGAAAGAACCCGAATAAACAACAACAAAATTTTGCAATTGCAATGCAATCGATAAACAGAAAAAAACTGCATTAGGTTGGTTCTGATCATGTGGGCTCGGTGGCTTGATGCGAAGTGCGTTTTGCTACTAAAGCGGCTGGTCATGGTTCAATAAACGATGAAGGTACAGAAGTTTTTCAATTAAAATGAAAAAGTAGACCAGCACCACAAGAGTAAAGGAATCTGAAGATCGACCTTGGCAAGTCGTGAAATAGCTATAATTCCGTAGCACACTGAAGTTTTTGTTGGGCATTCAAAGTCATCTAATAAATCCTTAATAAACCAAACGATAATTCCCAAACTGAATTAAGAACGCAAAAATTTAATTCCAAAAGGAAGCTAATAATTTTATTAGGAAAACCTTTACGAGTGTGACAATTTGATAATTTTGCAAAAGACCAAAGTTGAAAATATCAAAAGCAAGCAATTAATATAGAGTTAAAACTACTTTAGCAATTTTCGATGTGTCACAAAGAAACGAAATGAAGGTGATCTTTAGGAAAGATTCCCAAAAGAACAACAGATTTAAAATTTGGTTATGAAAGTCCCGTATTTTCGGGAAAGGGTTTTCAACAACAAAAACAAAATGAAGAAAAAGAAAACGAAGGTCTAGCAATACCAAATTTTAGGGATTTAAGGGATGCTTCATCCAAAATCATTTTCCTTTCGTTTGCCAGATACTGATTTTATGTTGGGCTTTAGGCCTTTCTTTATGTTTGGATCTTGACCGTTCTCTTACGTTGGGCTCTGTCACGACCATCTGTCTCAATTCTTATATTATGTGATGCAGGTGCCACGTCACAAGATTGTTCGTTTACCTCCTGCTTTTGTTACTTTTCCAAGATGATTTTAGAGTGTGCCTCTGGCTAATGAACCAGGAGAAAAAAAAATTCACATCCCACTTTGATTAATTCTCGAATTTTTCGGTAACATAAACTCTTTCACTACTTCCATTTTCGTTATTTACATTTTCCCTATTAACATTTGCCCTTTATATATTTTCCCTATCAACAATGATTTTCCCATTTACTACGCTATTCCTAGTCCCTGTTCCGAATAAGCCTATTTTTCGTGCTGTCGTTGGTATAATGGCTGTTAATGTTGACGCCGTTCATGTTGCTAGGGCTGGTCCTACCACTGAAGCACTCACATTATCGGTTGATAGCTGATTTAACTCATCCTATCCATCGCTTTGTAATCCTGTTCGAAAGTAAACGGATACTTAGCGGTAGCACCTAGCGGTCCCCTCTAATAATCTTGCACCTCAATGAGATTTCCGCATATAAATACCCATTATATTAAGCACAAAATTAACATCAGCAGAATTGAAACAAACTCAGTAAATATCAAAATTAAAAAAAAAAAAACAAAAGCTAGCACATCAAATAATAAAACTGAAATTTCAGAACCGAAATTTAATAACCGAACTCCAAAACAAAAGAACAAAAACAAAAAACAAAAAAAAACTCAACTTGCAAAGAAAGAAATCTCAAAGACCCAAAAAGAAAAAAACTTCCAACAATCGTTCAAAATGAAAACAAAATCGAAATCGCTTATCAAAACATAATATGTATATATACGTATATATATGTATATATATGTATATGTATACATGTGTGTATGTAAAAATATAAATATAAGAAAGATTTAAAACCAATAAAAAGTTTAGAAAAGCGGAATTAAAGAAACAAATTTTCAACGCGGTTGCGACCAATCAATACCGGACCCTAACCTATATGTATATGTAGGTAAAAAATATATATATAAAGAGATTTAAAACCGGTTAAAAAACAAAATCAAAAAACAAATTTTAGACACGATTGCGAGCAACCAATACCGGACAATAAGCTCAAACTAAATTACTCTGGCAAAGCAAACCACCAATAAAAAAACAATTATGCACTGTAGGTACACTTTATGACGAAAAACTTTGTTGGGTGATACGAACCAAATTAAAATTAAAAAGAACAACAGAATAAATATACGAGTAGCTATGTAAAATAAATAAAACAAAAAATGTACAGAAAAATAAAAACCTTACTTATGACTACCGAACAATTGTGTAGGTATATTTTTTTATATGCGATTTTCCACCGTGCGTTGTTTTATTTAAGCAGTATGTACTTAAATCATAATGAGTTGCTAATACAGCTACAATCAAGGTTCCGTGCAAAGCACAGCTCTTATTAAATATATTGATGATATTACGTATTGGCTTTGATAATGATGATGTAAGTTTCTTTGGTATTACTCGACTTCTCAAAAGCCTTTGATATGGTTGATCATTCCTTTCTGTGTAATAAACTGCGTAGCTCTTTTAAGTTTTCCGAATTGTTGACTAGGTTAATTTTTAAATATTTAAATGGAAGAAAACAGGAAGTTTATGCAAGAAATACCTTATCAAATTTTCCACCCGTTCGTAATGGTGTTCCGCAAGGATCAAATTTATGGCCACTTTTGTTCTCGATATATATAAATGAGATTCCCAATGTTGTTCGAAACGGAATGATGTATATTTATGCTGATGGTGTTCAGATTTACCAAAATTGTCCTTTAGGTTTAATTGAAAACTGTGTTCAAAATATTAACTACAACCTTAAGAACATCTCAAATTGGGCTCTGCAAAATAATCTTAATCTAAATCAAAATGCAAATTTTTGGTCATATCATAATATTGTCATAATAATTTAGATCTTTCTTACTTCCCGCCTATCATTTAAGCGGTGAGTCTGTTAAAAATTTGGGTATTTTGTTTAACCGATCCCTCACTTGGAACGATCATATAAAACATGTGGTTGGTAAGATATGGGGTTCTGCGATAACTATGGGTTGTTCAAGTATACAAGCCTCTCCCAACACGAATGATGTAAGCCAAATCTCTAGCAATTCCAAAACTTTTAAGTGGCTGTGAAATTTTTTGTAATTGCGACGCAGAAAGTAAAAGACAGTTAAAAGTAGCTTTCAAGAGTACAGGGTGGCGGACGAATCGTGCTACAAAAACAAAACGTAATAACTTTTTTTCAGTGTGACTAATCGGCTTATTTTATTTTATTTTATAGGCTGCTATTTAGATTTATTAAAATGAATGCTTGGGATACTGAAAAAATGATTTGGATAGTGGAGCGATACCATTCTTTACAGTCCGTCATTTCCGTCCAAAGGGAATTTAGGCTGGAGTTTGGCGGTACTCCCCCGAGTAGATGGACCATTATGAAGGTGTTTGGTGAACATGTTTGCCGAATCTGGAAGTATCGAACGAAGACCGTATCATCGAGATCCCAATGTTCGGGTTCAGGATACAATCGTGGCTGTTGAATCGGCAATACAGGCAAATCCAAGTGTTTCGACTCGAAACTTATCGGGCCAATTTGGAGTTAGCAGACGGTCATTACAACGGATACTTCATGATGACTTAAGCTTGTTTCCGTACAAAGCCAAAATTACAAGCAATTAAAACATCAGGATTTGCCTGTTCCCTGGAATTTTGCCGAAAAATGATTGCAATGGCCGAAAAAGAGAGCATATTGATAAATTATTTGTTCATGCCTGATGAGGACCATTTTGACTTAAGCCACAATGTTAACAAGCAAAATTGCCGTATATGGAGTGAATCTAATCCAGAAATGCTCCATGAGCCGGAACTGCACCCAGAACGAGTCACTGTGTGGTGCGCAGTTTCATCAAGGTGTGTTGTCGGGCCATACTTCTTGGAAGAAAACGGTGTAACACAAACTGTCAATTGGGACAGTTATTTAAAGATATTGAAGGGGGTTTTTTACCAATAAGTTCGCCGAAGACGTATCTCTTTCAGATGGATTTGGTTTCAACAAGATAGAGCAAGTGTACACGTAGGCACACAAGTTATGGCGGAGCTCCAACGAAAATTCCGAAACAGATTGATATCCAGAAACTGCACTTTCCGCTGGCCCCCAAAGTCACCTGAACTTACTGCACCAGACTTTTTTTTGTAGGGTTATGTTAAGCAGGAAGTGCGCAAAACGAAACCCAGGTATTTGACTGAATTGAAGCAGTCCATAAAGACAATAATTGCGACGCTGAAAGTAACAGACAGTGAAAAGTAGCTTTCAACAGTATAGGGTGGTGCAAGCATCGTACTACAAAAATAAAACGTAATAACTTTTTTTCAGTGTGACTAATCAGCTTATTTTTTTTTATTTTATAGGCTTCTACTTAGATTTATCAAAATGAATACTTGGGATACTGAAAAAATTATTTTGATAGTGGAGCGATACCATTCTTTACAGTCCGTCATTTCCGTCCAAAGGGAATTTAGGCTGGAGTTTGGCGGTACTCCCCCGAGTAGATGGACCATTATGAGGGTGTTTGGTGAACATGTTTGCCGAATCTGGAAGCATCGAACGAAGACCGTATCATCGAGATCCCAATGTTCGGGTTCAGGATACAATCGTGGCTGTTGAATCGGCCATACAGGCAAATCCAAGTGTTTCGACTCGAAATTTATCGGGCCAAATTGGAGTTAGCAGACGGTCATTACAACGGATACTTCATGATGACTTAAACTTGCTTCCGTACAAAGCCAAAATTACAAGCAATTAAAACATCAGGATTTGCCTGTTCCCTGGAATTTTGCCGAAAAATGATTGCAATGGCCGAAGAAGACAGCATATTGATAAATTATTTGTTCATGCCAGATGAGGCCCATTTTGACTTAAACCACAATGTTAACAAGCATAATTGCCGTATATTGAGTGAATCTAATCCAGAAATGCTCCATGAGACGGAACTGCGCCCAGAACGAGTCACTGTGTGGTGCGCACTTTCATCAAGGTTTGTTGTCGGGCCATACTTCTTGGAAGAAAACGGTTTACCACAAACTCTCAATGGGGACAGTTATTTAAAGATATTGAAGGAGGTTTTTTACCCATAACTTCGCTGAAGACGTATCCCTTTCAAAAGGATTTGGTTTCAACAAGATAGAGCAAGTGTACACGAAGCCACACAAGTTATGGGGGAGCTCCATCAAAAATTTCCAAACAAATTGATATCCAGAAACTGCACTTTCAGCTGGCCCCCAAAGTTACCTGACCTTACTGCACCAGACTTTTTTTTATGGGGTTATGTTAAGCAGGAAGTGTACAAAACGAAACCCAGTTATTTGACTGAATTGAAGCAGTCCATAAAGACAATAATTGAGGCGATCCCAATTTCAACCCTTCAGTCCGCGTGGATGAGCGTGGAGGCCTATCATCTTTAAAAGCCATTAGTGATTTAAAATAAAATTATTATTTACTTATTGAAGCACGTGCGCCACTCTGTATAATTCGGTATATTTATGGTCTTCACCGATATGACCAAATATCACATGTATCTAAAAACCTACTTAACATGTCAATTGAAAATTTTATTAGATATCGCACAATTAAGCTATTTTTTAACATAATGAGAACTTCCAACCCAATGTATTTATATAATAAGCTTCAATTTCCGGTATATCAGAGATGTATGAGCATAAAAATACCTAGTTTTTCATTTTTGATATCAGAAAGACAATTTTCAATAGGTGTGACGCGTCTATGGAATTCACTTGCCTTGTAGGTGAGACGACAGGTGATAGACGACATGCAACCTTTTTTAAGGAGTTTACACTCATATTATTCAAATCGTGGCGACTAATTTCGTTCCCTTTTAATAACTTAATTTCTATAATTTATTTCATTTTTCCAAATTTCTGTCCTCCTTTTTTTCTTCCTGCTTATGAATAATTTACTACTAAATATTTTTCTTTTTTCTTTACTTTATATTATAAACGTATGATTTAATTTTATAAATCTAATTACTTTGTGTATTTTCTTATAATATTTAACCACTTTCAAATATTGTTATTAACTTTCCGTAATTAAATCTGCACAAATTTATAAGATTTATTCTTAATGTGTAAGAAATTCAGGGAACAAATAAATAAATAAATATGTATTTATGTTCCAAGGCACCACTTTACCTAGGGGAGAAAAAAACAGAAAATCAAATATTCTTTTGCAATAAAAAAAAAAAAACAAAAAGGCACTTCTACAAACCAAGTAGGTATTAACACTTTTCCAACTAATATGTATGTACGTATGTGCAACACGATTATCGTAGAGCTCCGCGTTGGGCGCCAATTTGTTGCAATATTTTTTCTTCACCACTTTGTATGCTTTTTATATCGTATATTTTTTTTTAAACCCGGATTTGAATTAATTTAAGAATTATATTTATGATGGCGAATCGTATAAGCCGCGACAAGGATTCAAAATGATAAACATGCAACGAAATACGAAGCGAGATAAAGAAACAAGAGAAAATATTGCAGCAACGCTGCAACCACGATACAGCCAACCGGCTAGTCAGCTGGGGGTGGGTCAAAATTAATGCGGACAAAAAAAAGAATAAAAAACTCGAGGTAAAAAAGGAGAATTGGATATTAAAAAAAATAGACGCAAGTATGTAAGTAAGTAGGTATTTAAGTATGAAATATTATAATAATTTGAGTTGTAAACACACAGGCATACTTACGCTATAGGTTGGGTACCAGAAATCTTTTTGTAGGATCGTTTGCCTTAACCAGGTACTGACAATGTCGTCTTCCATTAATGAAGGAAGCGCAAGATTTATATATTCCCAATGGGAAGTTAAAAATATTCGTTTTTGTTGATAACTATCTGGGAAATTTGGCTTACGCCCGGTTAATACCCAGAATTTTTTCGACAAAAATAAATACATTATAAAATGTTTGAAATATAAAAAAGGGGCTTAATTACAATTTCAAATAAAAGCAACTACCACAAAGAAAAGTTAAAACAAAGAAAAGTGAAATTCCAACAGAAATAAAACAAAGACCACAAGCACGGACAGCCAGCCATAGCTAGGCCCCGAATTAAAAGAAGAGAAAACAAACTAGGTTATCAACGAGTCCCGAAATTTTCAGGGATGAAAGGGAATAAACAAAAAACTCCACCGAATTTCAATTTTTTTTTCAACACCTTTCAAAACGAAAATAAGTAAAAAAAAACACGCTACACTTATCTTCTCCAAAATAAATCATTTCCTTCCTGCTTTCTACGAGTTCCTTCTCCTTTTTCTATCACTTTTTTTTCCTTTAAAACACCTTAAAAAAACTCTTCAATATTTAATTCTAAAAACAATTTTTTTTTCTACTCTATAATCGAAAAAGCAAAACAATTAACCTTTCGGCTATGCCAGTCAACTAAGCCATCGTCGTTAATGCTTAGCCTTTATTCTCTTTTGGACCCCTCTTTCACTCACACAATTGCACTCTCATACAATAGTTATCGTGGAACTCGGATCCGGTACCACTCTGAAATCGAGTTCCTTCGATACTGTTTATCACACACTCATTCATTGGATTCCTCAATTTGTTGGCGTTGTCCCAAAAACTGACGAATCCAGGGCCGTATCTAAAAATGTTTACCATGTCATTTTTGCGGAAACTAGAAAAATTTAAAAAGTAGAAAATACTATTCTGATCATTTCTTGGCTTATCTACATTTTATTTCTGACTTGGGCAATTGGCCATACAGCCATTCTCAAAATGAGTAACCACAGCATCAGAGACCAACTGTCATCCGTGCTTCTTTTGGTTAAGTCGAACATTCATTAGGACCATTCCTCACTTGTGCATAAAGGAATTAGTTCGGAACAGACCATCTGTCTGATAAATACGATTCAGTTGATCATCCATCCACTTAAGTGTTAATCTTGGTCATTTCGATATTTTGGTTCATCACGTTACTGACAGAAATAACCGACGGCTGCCCTCTCTCGCTCTCACTAATATGAAAGAAACACCTGTGAAAATAATATGGAGAAAACCGAAAAGGGAACTTAAAGAATAGTTTTTGTTGCGGTAAATTTTACCGTGACAAACTCCAAACTTTCCTCTTGGAAACGTACTTGGTTTTCAAGAAAAACGAGTAATTTCCTACGGATTGATTAGGTTTACAAACAACAAAGGTAAGAGAACCATTAGGCCAAATATGGTAGTTTCAAATTAAAAAAAAAAACAAAGATAAAACTTTAAAAAAAAATAAAACAAACAATATCATACAAAAGGTACAAAAAACGTATTACTCTTTACTCTACTAGGGACTTACGGACTCAATCATTTTGCGATAACGAAGTGAAAGACTTTAAATCTTTCGTGTGCCAAGTACCACGATCTTTTGCATTTTCCTCTTCAAGGACATAAGTCCAAGGAGACAATATTTTTTTGATTTTAAAAGGGCCCACAAACTTTGGGTGCCAACTTAGCCGCATAGTAATTTGCAGTACCGGAAGGGACAAAATTGCTACGCCATACAACATCATTTGGGAGATATTGAACATCTAGCCTCCTGAGGTTGTACACACCTGATGATTTCTTAGAGGCTGTCTGCAGCTTAGCAGCAATATCAACTCTAAGCATCCTAAATCTTCTACCTACATCTCCTTCTGATTGTACACCATTTTCCCTATCTTCAATCTCATTACTAATTTCTATTTCCTCCCTACCACTAGTAAGCATATCCGTCCCATAATTAGTTTTATATGGTGTAACTCCTAAAACTTCGTGTTGTGATGTGCGGATGGCACAAGTTAGTTTGGCTAACTGAGAATCTTAACTTCGGTGATTCTCCGAAACAAATGCCCTCAAGGTTGTTTTTATAACCTGATTAATACTCTCCGCGGGATTAGCCTGTCGATGATAATGTTGAGTAAACCTAATCTTTGAAGAATACTAATCGCAGAGTGCACTAAGTTCCCTACTAGTAAACTTAGTACCATTGTCGCAAATGACAATCTTTGGAACCCCAAACAAAAGAAAAACGTTATATTCTAACTTTTTGCACACTGCCTTTGCAGTAGCAGACCTCAATGCAAATAATAATGGGAATTTTGTTAAATAATCGACTACTGTCAAAATATACATATAACCCTTATTAGACTTGGGCAGGGGACCCGCTAAGTCCACACTTATCATCTCCAATGGAACAATGTTCCTACTCTTTTAGTCATAAGACCGGCTGGATTATAATTAATAGGTATCATCTGTTGTAAAATACTACATTTCCTAACATATTTCGTTACATCTACCGTGATCTTAGGCCAATAATATTTTGCTCCTACTCTCGCAAACGTTTTCCTAACAACCATATGCCCAGCTACTTTTAATCCTGCATCATGCAATCTCCTAAAAATTTCATATAAAATTTCGAGATGTTTCTCGAATGTATCTGTTACGATAATAATATCGCCCAAGTACACAAAAACGTAAGACTCCAATTCTGGCCCTAAAACACTACCTATAAGCATCTGCTACGTAAAAAGGGCCATTATGTAACCCGGAAGGCATTCGCTTAAAACGAAAAAATCCCCTACCCGGTACCGTACAGGAAGTAAATGTGCGAGATTTCTTCGCCATCGGAATCTGTCAATACGCTGACTTTATGGCAAGCGATGTTAAAAATTTCGCGTTCCTAAGTTTATCTAAAACGGATAAAATGATCGGAAGTGGATAAGCATCCCTTTCTGTAACACTATAAAGTTTCCTATAGTCGACACAAATCCTAAAGGTACCATCATTCTCCTTGATTAAAACTATTGGAAAATCCCTTGGAATATTGGGCTTCTCAATCACACCCTCTTCTCAGATCTCGTTGAGAGCCTTATCGATATGCACCTGCATTGCAGGTGACACCGGATATTACCTTTGTTCGATGGGCTCGTTCGACGTCCTAATTATATGTTCTACCATTTTTGTCACTCATAGCCTATCCAGCATGTCCCTGAACAAATCTTCAACTAAAGGATTTAACTTAGCCCTTTCATTTTAAGGAGAAATGTAAAAACAATACAAACGCATGTACATACGTAGGTATTGCTTTTGTTCTTTTTTTGTGGACTCTGCTTTTAATTTTAATTTTGTTCTTTTGTGACCCTTAGTCCAAATTATGCGTTTTGCCCAGGTACTACAGTTGGACTCATCAGTTAGATGCTGTAGTACGTTTCTAAGACGCAAAATTTTAATCGATGGCTACCAACACAAATAAAATTCTCAGCTTTCAAACACTATGAATTATAGTTTTCTAGGGGAATTCGGTTGAATTTAGACACCTAGAAAATAAAGACCTTGGTCTGGCTTGTTTAATTTTAAGGAGAAATGCGAAAACAATACAAACGCTTGTACATAGGTAGGTATTGCTTTTGTTCTTTTTTTGTGGACTCTGCTTTTAACTTTAATTTTGTTCTTTTGTGACCATTAGTCCAAATTACGTGTTTCTACCAGGTACTACAGTTGGGCTCATCAGTTAGATGCTGTAGTACACTTCTAAGACGCAAAATTTTAATTGATGGCTACCGACAGAAATTAAATGTATAGCTTTCAAACACTGCGAATTATATTTTTCTAGGGGAATTATCATTCGCGATGCACCCGAATCTAACAGTCCTGAAAATTTAATCCCGCAAGCGACCTAACTAATTGTGACGGCGGCGCTCTTGACCTACTGGCCGAAGAGTCCGTTTCCCGTTTCCCGAACGTCATCTACAATTCCAATTTCAACAACCACATCCAAAACAGCGCCTAGGAGCAGAATAGTTACATGAAAAATGGTCTTCCCTATTGCAGTTGAAACAATGAATTGGCCTATTATTATTGGCGGTTAAATTACGTTCAACTGCAACCGTTGATTCCTGAACTGAAGCAACGTATGCAACCTCAGACTCCAAAGCTAGCCTTTTGCGACCTGAAGGAGAAGGAACGAAAGACTCTACATTCGCTCTAATTGTCTCAAGCTTTCTACGTAACGCCAGTTCATTGACTGATTTAATATCAGGCAAGCCCAATTGTGTCTGGTACAAAGGAGCTATGTTTTTCATGAAAATTGTTAATTTCCTATTCTAATTCAACGGCTCAGACAATCTTTTAAATAGGGTTTGCATGCGAGCAATGTACATACACATTGTCTCACTACCCTTTGTTCACCGCTTGACCTCATCCAACAAGAGATCATCATATCTGGAGGGTAAAAACTATAATTTCAACTCCCCAACCAACTCTTTCCATGTTGTGATCGAATCCCTAATCGCCCTAAGCCAAAGCAGAGCCTTCCCAGTAAAATTATCTACCGCCGATCTAAAAATCCTTTCCTCCAAAACAACGGGTGATTTCCTAAATTCTTCAACCCTTTCAATAAAACAATTCACAGATGAGCCGCACTGCTCACCTGAGAATTTAAAATTCCATTTTTCAATATGCTCAACAAACCAGACACAGGGTATGACCTGTAGTTGGAGTCCTGAGCTCGGTCGTTGGCAGACTTGTTTAGGTGGTAACGCATCCATGCCTGCTATCGACTTGTTGTTGTTATTGTTGATTTTATCTTAGGGTACATCCTCACCCCCTTCAGTTAATGTTCCCATAAGTAATAACAATTCCGCCCTAATTTCAGCTTCTTCATTGACTTCCTCTGAAGATTCAGCTTTCGCCCGAGAAATCCTACCTAACGACCATTCTATTTCAGTTTGAATTTTTAAAACTCTGACGTTTTCGGATTTTTTGGAGGTATTTTCAAGTGATCCCCTTATATCTTAAATCTTTGCTCGAACTGCTTTCGCATCATCCTGAAAAGAAAATTGGTAATGAGGGTTTTCGTTAGAAATTGGGCTAGCGCATATTATCATATTATCGACTGTGGACTCTACCAGGCAGTGTTGTTCCTCTACGTGTCGACTTTAATGGTGTATATTTCAACGTTGAAAATCGGTCGACTATGTAGACAATGTAGACAATATGTCGACAATGTAGACAATGTGTCAACAATTTAGGCAATTTATCGCCAATGTAAACAATAACTTTCACATCTAAATCTTACAAATAAAATCCATCCAAAAATTGCACGGTTTGATTTAAAAAGAAGTACATCTATTGACAAGTTTTTGATTTTGGGCGTTTTTTCCTAATATTTGGACGTTATTCAATTATTTGGGCGATATATCCAATTGTGGGTGATCTTTGTATTTGAATTTTCATATTTAAATCTTGGGTTCTTTGCTTAAAAATTTGAAAGATGAGAAATAACGTCCAAAAGGAGAAAAAATATAACATTTTGCTAAGATTTTTTGTTGGTGATATTTCCAAATCGATTTGGGCCAAATTGCCTAACGCCATTTCTGCTGAAAATGTTTTTTTCTTTTCTTTTTCGACGTAACAAAATTAAATTTGTGTCAAAATTTAATTTTTAGAAACGTTGGAACCTATTCCTTTCTTCCAATTGTTGGTTCAGTTCAAAAAGCTCTTTGGACTGTTGCAGGAGTATAAAATACGGTAGATCGGTATGTCTTGGCTTAAATTCCTTATACCTAGAAAAGAAAAATCGAAAGATTAGGATTTTCGTTTTGGGGCGTGGTATCCACCAACTCTCTGAAAATCGATATAAATTATGAAACACTTCGGATTGCTGTAGAAAAATAAAATGTGGTAAAGTGATATGATTTGAGTTATTTAGTATAAAGGTAAAAAATGAAAACTGGAGATTTTGTATCGATTTTTAGAAGTACTTTCACGTAAAATGATGATCTTTAGACTATTTAGAGGTGATTCTGTTAATAGGGAATCCAAGTAGTGAAAATTTGGCATTCAAAAGCCATGTTATTTAGCCATTTTATCAGAGTAAAAACAATTTTGTTATACATTGTTATATAATAAGAAGTGGCAACTTGTTTAAATGCTACTGAATACAACCTTAACCCATATGTCAAATTCTCTTTAAGGGAAATCGAACAATAGTCAGTCGAGTGACAACCTTAAGCAAAACACGTGTGCAAGTATTTTAACCTCGAAGAGCAGAAGAATGAAAATTGAAGTTTATTTTAATATCTAAAACTAATTTCATTTCATATTGATACATATTAAATATCTCTGATAAAAGAATTAAAGTCGGACATAAAAAAATAAACAACTCCAAATTATGTGTGAAATTTGTCAGCTTATGAATCAAATCATACTGAACCAAATTTGCAAGATTTACTGGCATTTTTGAATTTTATTACTAAACCCTCAGATTTAAAAGGCTTGACTTTGACTTGATTTAAACTTGACTAGTTGTAAACCAGTGAAGAGACTCAGTAGGCTTATTATAACAGATTTCTCCCATAATTTAAAGTTTTTTCGATATCTGCTCTAGTTTAAATATTTGAAACTAAAAACTTTATAAGCATAGAACTAGGTAAGCTTACGTTTAGATTTAGATCGAACGATTTTTTCACGACTACCTTGTTCTTTCTTACACACATGTTCATGTATAAAAGAAGAACTTGGTTTTTTTTTTAACATTTATGTTTAGTGGTTTGATAAATTTTAGTTGAAAAAAATATGAATTATGATGGTTTTACTAATTGTCTGCAATGTCTACATTGTCGACAAATTTATGTCGACAATTTTGATTTGTGTACATCGAATTGTCTACATGTAGAATATCATGTGGTTTACATTTATAGTCTACATGGCACAACACTGCTTTCAGGCCACGGGCATGCATCTCATTCTTATTTAACCTATTCACATCCATTTTTTAAAATCAGAAAAAAAGTCCAATAATAAAACAAAAATAATCGGTAAGTAAGAGTATTTTTCACCGAAATCTGAAATCGAAAATCTTTTATTTATATTTGCACAAAATCAACACCCAAATAATTGTTGTACTTCACTATTTAAAATAATAAAAAAAAAACCTACCACGACAAAAAAATTTAAATTTATTTCTAAACGAAAACAAACCAAAATAGCACCCACGGCAACCAAAATCAAAATATAAAAACGAAAATGGAAAACAAAAAAAAAAAACACTTTATTGCTTTATTTAAATTTAAAAATCAAAATTTAAAAAAAACGCGTAAATTAGTTTTATTTTTTTGTATACAACCATATACAGGTACAGTGTAACCCGCTTTAGTTAAACTCGCTTAAGTGGAAAACCCGCTTACCTGAAAACATTCACAAACAAACTACCTCGCTTAACTGAAAACTCGGTTTAGTGAAAAACCCGCATAACTGAAAAACAATCCTTCAAGTTTTCTATTTTTCTATAGAAAGCAACTCGGTTAAGTGAAAAACTAAAAATCGAAATAAATTGGGTCCTGAAATATTTCATTTTTGCATATGTTAACCTCCATTCTCCACCACTTCCGCATTCATGACACATGTAAATGCTAAGTTTTAAATAAAATGCAAAACCCCGCAATTTTCATTTACTTAAATACATTGTTGTTATTGTAACACGAAATGAAACTCTAAATAAAATGAGCTGAACTCAAAGTAGCGTTGGTTGATACAAATTCGTTTTGTTTAAAAATAAATAATTTGTTTGTTAATAACTAGGTTCTGTTTTTTAATTTAGATAAACCAAATTTATTTATAAAAGCAAATGTTAAGGTAAACATTTAACACAGGTTGTTTTTCATCTGTTAAAGTTCAATATATGTAGAAACAATTGTAATTTTCTAATTTATCCGAAACCCGTTTAAGAAAAATATAGTGTAAGTGAGAGAGTAAGTGAAGTATGCGGTTTTCGCAAGTGCTCTAGTTGATTTTTAAAATTATTAAAAGAACTTAAAAGAAAAAAGTTTAAAACACTTATTAATTATTTAAAAAGTTAAAACGCCACAAACTCTAATTTAAAAAAAATAAGCGAAACAAAAATTTAAGGTAGGAAAATTTTAAATTAAAAATTCAATTAAGAACGCCGACATTTTTCACCAGGCCCTCTACATGCCACCAAAAAGAAAATCAACGGAAATATCCCCAATAATTACACCGAACAACAAAAAAATTATAACTTAAACAAAAATGGCTCTGAATGCGGGTAACATCAAATCAATCGTTGACCAATGTTTCAATCATCATCTCAGAAACATTGCAACGAAAGAAGATATCTTGATAATTTCAAAAGACATGCAGCTACTCCGTTTGCAAAACACTCAGCTATTATGTCACTTTAGAGAAACAACTCGAGGCTGTATTTAAGAAATCAAATGAAAATTCTGTCGTCATGCATTTCCATTCAGATAAGATGGAAAACAAGCTTAGCTTTGCAACACAAACTTGTCTAAACCTTCTTAATCTCAACGAAAATACAGAGTTATCACTACACAAAGCACAGGAATATACAAACCGGCAAACAAAAAAACAACAATGGTTCTTAAATTTAAAAGCGCCGACACCGGCACAAAAATTATGGACGCTGCCCCTAAGCTCAAGAATACCAGAGTGAACAATCACTAATTTACCAGTCCAAGAGAAAGCAACTATTTGACATACATAATAAATTAAGCACAAACAATGCGAACACCAAAATCTTTGTTAAAGGTGCCAAACTACAAATTGGCAATTTCACTTTTGCATCAAAACAAGAGCTTGATTGCATCAAAACAAACTTTGGTGACGATTCAGAATGTTTCTTTGATGTAAGCAACATAGACGTAAACTCCAACAAAACCAGGAATTATGTGACGCCAGCGCAATCTGTGGGATTTCACGTATATAATGAAAGTGCAGGCCCTAGCCAAAAATAGGATTACATCGCCGTCTGCCAAGATATTTGGGTCTATTCGGCGAGATCTTTTATTCTGTTATTCTACTATTCTGTTATGAATTTTCAAACAAAAGTTTAAGCTGTCAAAAAATCTTTTATGAATTATAATTTTGGTATTCTGCATGCTAAATCTGCTATGAAATCTGTTACGAAATCTGCTAGCGAGCTGTCAAAACTTCGAAATTCTCAACAAGTCTTTTACGAACTGCATTTTTGGTATTCAGCATGCCACAATCTGTTATGGAATCTTTTATGAATCATAAAAGAATAAAAGAAACATTTTTGTTACTTTTATCATAAAAGATTTCAATATATAAAGTAAAAACTTTTATTTTGTTAATGAATTGTTCGTAAAAGGACAGATATAACAAAATATTATTAAAAAACATAATAACAAGCACAAACATGTAAATAATTTCAAACTAATTATTTCAATACACGAAAGCAAGGAACACATTTGATGGATGAAACGTAAAAGAAAGTGTCGCTTATCTTGCCGGAGTTCGTTTTGCACAAATTTTTATATTGGATATAATAAATTCAGGAACTATTATGGACAAATTGCAAAGATTAAATATTATTTATCTACGCGAAACAAAACACGATAATTGTGCAGGTTAATATTTTCATTAGTCAGTGTACTGCCGAGAGTTTTTATTTACCTACTACAGCTGATAATTTGATAGCAGATTTTAGGTCTGTTCGTATTAATGTTTCTTTTTCGAAGTTACATAACAGACTTTTATAAAAGATCGAACTCCTGAATAACAATTATAAAATATCTTTTATGGTGAAGATCTGTTATGCACCATAACAGAAAATTCATAGCAGAATAACAGATGTGGCAGAATAGGCCTAATTAATTCTTACACAAATAATTTTAAATTTAATATTTTGTGTTATAACATTACAGTTTTTAAAAACAAATTAATTATGCCCGAATTTTTTAATCTTATAATTAAATATGACATTTTTATACTTTTGGAAACTTTTTTGGAAAACGAAAATAACCTATTTTAAAGATTTTAATATAAAATGTATACCAGCAATCAGAAACCATACACTTGGAAGAGCTAGCGGTGGTCTTATGTTTGGTATTAAAAACACTTATTAGTATAAATTTTAAAAACTTTCAAAATTATATAACTCTTATAGCGATTATTCATCAAAAAGAAAACATTTTCAAATACTTCCGGTGTACTTGAATTATAATGATTGGAATACGAAATATAATGAGCTATACAATTTTCTTAATAGTAACAATTATGAAAATTTGATGATAATTGGCGATATAAATGGTCGTATAAGCGACTACCAGAACCCAATTAATTTGAATAACGGCAATTTTTCAATTGAAATAAAATCTTTAAATAATTGTCTTAATCAGAATGATAAATATCTAGTGGAAATGGTTGAAGACTTTGGATTCTTTCTATTAAATGGAATAAGTTCTAACGACTCAAACGGTAACTTTTCATTTATTTCTGCTCAAGGTTGCTCTGTGATAGATTTATGTCTTATCAAGGGCGATTGGTTAGATATAACAGGAAACTTTGAAATTCTTCCAGAAAATTGCTCGCAACACCTCCCTATTCTCGTAACTTGCGGTTTAGATAGTAACTTTATAAGCCTAAAATCGACAATAAACACTCTCAGATTGAAATGGAGAGATAAAAACGTAAACAATTATATTAGAAAACTTAATTAACATATAGCAAGCTTTCCATTCATAGAAGCGACCAATTTAGAAAAAATATCTACTTCGATACTTACTACGATTAGACAATCCTCAAATTTCAACAATAAAAATAGTGTTAGGAATACTTTTTATTCCAAATGTTACGATAATGACTACAAAAAACGCTAGGAAAAAACCTTTTGCATTTTTGAAACTTTTCCGAAAAACAAATAACCCTGGCACCAAATATTTGTACAAGCAAACCAAGAATACGAACGAATATGTACTCTCAGAAAGAATAGATACCTACAAAACGTAGCTTCGAAACTGAGTGTCTGTAAAGATTCAAAATCTTTTTGGAATCCTGTTCGCTTCCTAAATGGTCAGAATAATAATAATACACTCTCGATTGATGTTACTGTTCTCGTGGCTTATTTTGGAAGACTTCTGTTGCCCAATACAAATTTTAGCATGATTATTTTGCCATCCCAAATGTTACCATACCAGAATTAGTTTCCTCATTTACAATGATGAAATTAAAATCATCTCTAATGAAAATGACAAATAACAAAGCATCTGGCCCTGATGGTATTCCAGCTGAATTCTATAAATATACTACTCCAGAATTTTTGGAATACATCTTAAGTTTCTTCAATAGGTTATACAACGAGGAGATAATTCCTGAAAACTGTAGGTGTTCCAAAATATCAGCTATCTTTAAAAAATGCGATCTGGGTCAGCCGAAAAACTATAGGGGTATTGCCGTGTTAAACTCATTGAGAAAATTATTCTCACAATTACTTTACTTAAGGCTTACAAATTGGGTTGAGCAAAACAATATAATCAGTTGCTGCCAAGCTGACTTTGGCGTAAGCCTTTCGACTATAGATCAAATGTTTGTGTTAAACACACTGGCTAGGCGATTTATTGATAAAAAAAAATGTTTGTATGCCTTTTTTGTCGATTTAAAGGCTGCATTCGACACAGTCAATAGAAAGTCATTGATCTACAAGCTTTCAGTAATGGGCTTATCAACAAAGTTCATAAAATTCTATGAGAGGGTGGCTGAGAACTCTAATGCTTTTGTTCAGAACGGCCGCGGCCCTAGGAAATCGAGAGACTTCAAATGTCAAACTGGTGTTCCACAAGGGTGTTTTAAGTCCTTTGTTATTCTCTCTATTTATTAATGATGTTGAAAATCACATCACAGGAGGTATTGTAATATGTGATATAACTATTAAGGCTCTTCTCTATGCAGACGATCTTGCTATCCTGTCAGATAGCCCGCTTACTTTACGACTTCAAATAAATAAATTAAAACAATACTGTGACAGTTCGGATCTCAAAATTAACAGCTCGAAGTCGAAAATTATGATCTTCAGATCGCACAACAGATCTAAAGGTTATGGCCGCAACTGGACTCTAGGGAACGATATTATAGTAGTCGTGGATAAATTTAAATATCTGGGATATATAATAACATAAAAATTAAATACGCATGCTTATGGTAAAGAAAAAATAAAAGCTGCTAAAGTTGCTTTAAACAGCATGTGGTCTAATTTTTCTTAGCAATATTTTTGTAGACTCAGTTTCAAAATTCAAAGTATTCAATGCTACAGTGAATAGCTGCCTCTGCTATGGAAGCAAAGTATTTGATTTGAACAGCTAGGAGAACTAGAAAATGTTCAAAGATATTTCTTTAAACGAATCTTCCGGTTACTTAAAAACACCTCAAATTATGCCATCCATGTGGAGTCTGGCTTACCTCAAATATTTCTGAAAACTTAAAGGCAATGAGGATAACATTGTAAAGGTAATGAATAGATCAAACCAAAACCTCCAAAAACGGAACCTTAATATTTCTTTTAATAAAGTTTACAGTCCAGTAAAAAATTGGTACGATCTAGCTGTTACGCACGACTTTCCGATCTCATTACGTACTGATAATAACGAAGAATTAAAATTGTCTTTGTACGAGTGCATAGCTTGTATTGATGAGACACTTTTTCAGAAATATATAGAACGTGGTTCTCATTCAGCTTCAAGGAGTATTTATAGGCAATTAAGTTTTACTCTAGACGGGGAAAACTATTTTAGAAACGAGCTTTCAGTTTCAGAAATGAGCTTAATTTTCAAAGCCAGAACTGAAATGCTGCATCTGTATTATAGACCATATACATCTGACTTAAATCCTATCTGTTCTCTTTGCAACCTTGGTTCGAATTACATTTTATAGCGTTCTGTCCGATTTTACAAGAGATCAGTAGACTTCATTTTTCCGCAAGTTTCCTTTCTTTAGAAGAATGTATAAATATTTTGAATGGTGGCCGTAGTTGGTAATCTCTTGTAGGATATGTTTCGCACGCAAAAAATATGGAGATGAGTATTTGAAGATGTTTTGAAGAATAAAGTCACCACTATTATTTGAATAGGTATTTTATAAAGCCAGATTAATTATTTTTTCTTTCTTTCTATATACAAAAAGGTTATAAGCTTTAAATATATCTAAAAAATTTAACCAAAATTAATTTATCTTTGTTTTGACTAAGCCAAAAGTCACAGTTTGTTTATTTATTAATCCCAAATTAAATATATGTGTATAAAAATAACTTATAATTGACTTTAAATTAGCTCAACTTTGTTAAATCAAACTCTGTTATTATATTTTAAAATTTTTTATTGTATTAGTAATTTTTTTTACGTCAGACGGCATATTTGCCATGCTTTGTAATTATTTCTTATATATATAAAATTGTATTGTATGCTTTGAAAAATAAAGAAAGAATTGAAGAATTGAATTAAAATATATTTTTCACTTATCCGAGATCCGCTTAACTGAATTTTTTTCAGTTATCCGAGGCCCGCTTCAGTGAAAAATCCGCTTAACTGAAAAAAAAATTCATGATTTTCGTCGTTTCGCCTAAGCGTGTTTTACTGTACCTTTAAGTTAAGATAAATGTATCTAGTAATCAACACCCGAATTAATTGCTTTATTTAAATTCAAAAATAGAAATTAAAAAAAAAACAAAATTATTGTTATTTATTGTATGCAACCGTATGCAGTGCCCCTGTTCTTTAACTTTTGAATTGATAAAAATAGCCGAGATACGGTGAGAATTCGGAACAAAATAAATCAATTTATCGCATCATCGTGTTTCTGCACCGTTTCACAATCGTTTACTGAATCGACTGAAACAAACGGAACTGAAATATTGGGAAATGTGTTTCTGTATCCTTGAAAATAGTTAACTTTTTCGTATTAAATGTCAAATTTTATCACTATCAAAATAGCTAGTGAGGTAAAAAAAAATAATAAGATGCAAGAAAGATTCTCCTCAAAGCAAGACGTGTTGTACCTCAAGATACGTTTTGTGGTCATTGAATTTTTTTATATTGCTAGTCTTACGAAAACAAATATCACCGCTGACATTTAAAATCGAAGCCGCTGTGAAAAGTGAATCTGCAATGCAGAAAAGTGTATTTTCATTTCACAATAAAATTTAAATTGTACACCAAACTAATGAGAAACTGAAGAACAGTACTCATCGACTGTCTGTCGCGTGCAGACATTTTTCTCTGTGCGGTACATCTCTAAGACAAAAAAATTCATAAACGAAATCGAACACCACCTTTAGTTGAAGACATTAATCTGTCCTTCAACAAAAAAAAACGAATAATGGGTCCGGAAGACCATAATTATCGGTACGGGCGTTTTACTCCCTTGCAATGTCTTCCTGGCTCTGAATCGGACATTGAATGTGATGAACCAATTGTTCCTCCCAAGAAACTTAAAATTCCTGCTATTTGTGTTTTGCAACAAACTTCAGAAAGTGTTCATGCTTTGCTTGATGAAATTAAAGTAATTAATTATTACAGAAAAAATGTCAATTGGCATAAAAATAAATTGTGAACGAAGTGAAGATCATAAGTTTATTTGTGATGCACTTAAAATTAAAAATTGGCAATTTTTCACACATGACTTTCCAACTGAGCGGTCGTTTAAAGTCATTCTTTTTGGACTCGATGAATTGCCAATCGAAACATTAAAAACTGAACTAATTAAGCTTGGATTGAAATGTGTTAAGGTTAAATTGATTAAAAAACAACATGATCATTTCATCGATATTATGTATATAGTGTTTCTTGAACGTTCTTCCATTCGACTTAATGATTTAAAGAAAAATATTAAATCAGTTTTCAGAACCCAAGTAAAGTGGGAATTTGCACGCCGACAAAAAACAAAATACACACAGTGCTTTAACTGTCAAATGTTCGGGCACGGAGAAAAAAATTGTCATATCAAGACCCACTGCGCGATCTGTTCTGATAACCATGAGACGAGTAAGTGTAATTCGAAGAACATTAAATGCGCTAATTGCAATGAAACCCACAAATCCACCGACCTCTCTTGTATGAGTCGAAAGAGCTTTTTCGAAATGAGAGAAAAGCTTTCTTCCAAAAATAAACGTCTTACACTTGCTTCAACAAAATTGCAGCAGGTATTCGAACCAAACGTCTTAGATTTCCCTCCTCTCCCAAACAAGAGAAGGGGGTCCACTTTTGTAAAACCGGTTTCAGTACCAGTAACAAACCCTGTTGAGTGTGGAACATGGGCCAACAACAACATTGGCAGCGATAATTCCACTGGCGATCTCTTTTCTATCGAAAAAATAAATAAGCTTACTGCGGAGATGATAACTTTGCTGAATAATTGTAAATCGAGAGCAGATCAGTTTAACACAATTACACAATTAGCTATTAAGTATCTGTATAGTAAGAAATGAATAGAACAGCTATGAAAATTATATGTTGGAGTGCTAAAAGCATTCGATGTAAACAAATAGAATTTTTTGCTTTTCTCAATAAGCATGATGTAGATGTAGGTTTATTATCTTAGACTTGGCTATCTTTTAAAGATAAATTATACAATAAAAATTATGTTTGATATCGTCTTGATAGAGATGAAAAAAAGGGGGCGGTGTTGCCGTGGTAGTTAAAAATACTATTCGACATGCATTAATTCCTATTATAAGTACAAAATTAATACAAAACATTGGAATTAAAATACCTTTTGAAAATGGCTCTTCATGAAATAGTTTGTCTGTTTTTTTTCCCGGTGGTCCAATTACCCCTACTAAACGTTATTATTTAAATAATGATTTAAGAAAATTAATAAGTCTAAATGGTACTTTTTTGATTGGCGGCGATTTTAATTGCAGACATACGAGTTGGGGTTGCTTACGAGCAAATGCATGGGGAAATATTCTTGAAAATCTTCACAGTAGGCATCCATTCAATATCCTATATCCTCCTCATCCTACTTATTACCCACCAAATCGCAGATTGAATCCCTCAACATTAGATCTATTTCTTACTAATATGACCAATCTTTTTGACCAGCCTATGATCTTAAATGAACTAAGTTCCGATCATGTTCCTGTGGTAATCAATTCTTTTTCATCACATTTAGTAAGAAAAATTGAAATTTTAGATATGAAAAGAGCAAACTGGGTTAAATATAAGCGTGAAATACGAAAAAAATTGTCAAATTATAATTCAAATTCAAATGATATTTACAACGAAGCAGATATAGATCAAGATATTACATATTTCACAAATTCTGTTTATGAAAGCATTGATAAATATGTTCCTAAAATAAAAAGTAGTTCTGAAAGCGTAAACTCACTACCACGTTAAATAATCAATCTTATCAAACATCGAAATTTTGTTAAAAGAAAATGGATAAGAAACCGAGAACCTCATTTCCTTGTTGTAGTTAATACACTCAATAAAATAATAAAAGATGAAATTTTGCACCATAGGAATCGATCTTGGAACCGGAAACTTGAGAGTTTAGATAAAGGAAGTAAGCCTTTCTGGAGTATAGTTAAAATTATTAAGAAGAAAAACACTCACATTCCAGCTTTGAAAATAGGAAACAATATTTTAATTACGAGCAATGAAAAATCAAATATTTTAGCAGAAACTTTTTCTGCCACCCATAATTCCAATAACAATAAGAATAATAGTAGTTTTGAACCCATTGTCAACATCTCAGTTGCTTCAATTAATTCATTATCTATAAATAACTACCAAATTGAGGTTTCGCTGGATGATATTTTAGATATACTTCAAATTCTTAAAGCAAGAAAATCAGCTGGTCTTGATGGCGTTAAAAATACATATCTGAAGAACTTACAAACATTAGGATTAAAATTTTTGCAAGCACTATTCAATAAATGCCTCAAAATTGGCTATTTTCCAAATAACTGGAAAACTGCCAAGATTATACCAATTTTAAAACCTGGTAAAAATGCAAGTCTACCAAACAGCTACAGGCCAATTAGTTTATTAAGTTCAATTAGTAAATGTTTTGAACAAGTAGTCAAAAATAGAATAAATCTACACTTAACAAATAACAATATTTTACCACCCGAGCAGTTCGGCTTCAGAGCCCATCACAGTACAATTCATCAAGTACATAGAATTACTAAACATGTAAAAAGTAACTTAAGGTCTGGTAAAAGTACAGGTATGGTACTTTTAGATGTCGAAAGAGCATTTGACACAGTTTGGCATAATGCGCTTTTACACAAGTTGTCAATACTCAACTTTCCAATCTACTTAATAAAAATCATTCAATCATTTTTACTCGAAAGGAAATTTAAGGTTTCAATCAATAACTGGTCCTCTGAAACATATAATATAACGACGGGTGTTCCACAAGGATCAGTTTTAGGTCCTATTCTAATCACAATATTTACTTACGATTTTCCATTACTTCCTTATTATGAAATAGCAATTTTTGCTGATGATACTTGTATCTTCTCTTCGGATTCAGTTGGTTTCACAATCGAAACTAATCTGCAATCTGCACTAAATGTTACACAAAGCTACTTTCATGATTGGAAAATTAGAATCAATGCTTCAAAAACGCAGGCAATCTTTTTCACTCGAAAAAGAAAACCCTGCTTTTTACCAAGCAATAATCTTCTTATTAATGGTACAAGGATAGAATGGAGATCTGAAGTGAAATATCTTGGAGTGCATTTAGATAAAACATTAACATTTGGCTTACATATACAAAAAACGATTCAGAAAATAAATTCAACAATTAATATTATTTATCCTTTCATCAACCGCAAGTCAAAACTAAGTACTGAAAATAAGCTTCTGATTTATAAAGTTGTATTCCAAGCTATCATGTATTATGGTTCACCAGCATGGAGTAATTGTGCAATCAGGAATATACGACGACTACAGATAGCTCAAAACAAGGTTTTGAAAATGATTCTGAAGCTTCCGTGGTCATTTTCAACAAATGAACTTCATTCCATTTTAGCTATGGATATGGTATCAGAAAGAATTGCCAAACTTAATGAGCGATACCTTACATCATGTACTATGTCTGATAATACCTTGATTTCAAACCTAGCTTTACTATAACATTTTATTACCTTTATTTATTCATTTATCTATTTACTTATTTATTTATCTATTTGTTTATTTATTTATATATTTGTTAACTTATTTATTTTCATTTGTTTATTTATTTATTTATTTATATATTTGTTAATTTATTTATTTTCATTTACTTATTTGTTTATATATTTATTATTTATCTATTTATTTATTTATTTTTTTATTTGCTTGTATATTTATTTATTAATTTATTTAATTTTGTTTATTAATTTATTTATTTTAATTATTTATTTGTTAATTTATTTATTCTTACTTGTTTATTTATTTATTTATTCATTTTTTGTTATTTATGTATGTATTTTGTTATTCTTTCCACATATTTATGTAGTTTTGTTTTAATAATTATATATTTTACCTACTTGTTGTAAGACTCAAAGCTTGGTTTGAATCTCTTTTTCACCGCCCTCCTTTCTTTCATTCCCTTCCTAAGTTTTTAATGAAGGTTTTTATGTAGCTTTTCCTTCAACATTATTTTTTTGTATAAGTATTTGATTAATTGTAATAAATATATTATTGACAGTAGTAAGGTAGCCTTATACCACATCTCTGTAAATTGTTGAATTTAGTTTAAGAAAAAATGTTACAAATTGATGCTACAATAAAGATATATTTATCTATAAAAAAAGAAACTGAAGAATATTAGTGTAAAATAAAGAATTTTAACTGTGGCGAATTTGATTTCCTACATTCCTTTGGTAAGTACAAATATTTCCCATGAAATCAAGTAAAAAATTTATCTATCACTCCCTTGACATGTCCTGTCATTCCCGGCTGGCTATCATCAATGAAAACCTGACCATTCTGGGGCGACGCATAGCCAAGAACACACACAGGGGCAAATAAAGGTTCTATCCAAATATAGTGGAGTGTACTCCCATATTATTGACACAAAATTTTCTAACAATAGTTCTAATTGTTAAGGCTCCATTGAATTGGGGTACGTCTATTCTGAATTTAAATTATAAATGTTTTATATTTATCCACGTTCTTCATAGACATTATGTCACAACCTACAGAGAATCCGTCTCAAAAATTAACGTAGGATGACTTTCCTAAACTTCTGGCTACCCACCGCCCAGCTACGAGATGTTGCCAATCCAGATCAAAATAGGGAAACGCCAGTGATTACATTAATATATAAAGAGCGGTGGCATCTGACATTAAATCTGGAATCGATGCAGCTGAAAGAAGACGTCGAATTTTTCAAGAATCTTTGGGTGTTGATATGGAACACACGCATCTAGAAAAGGCACTTGATTATGCACTATGCACAGAGAACGAATTGGAAAACATTTTTGGAGAAAAAAAATAACCAATAGTTTAGATGAAAAAGAATTTTCAAATGAACCAACATTTAATGCAGTACTTGTGAGAAATACATACAGTACCATACTTGCAGCTAAATCGGATGAATTAATTGGACATAAACACTTTATGTGAGGACAAGTGGCTTACATATTTGATCGAGACCAGTAGCGTCCAACCCGTAGTTCACGGCCGCTTTGTAGCGCGCGGTATGTTTTCTAGGCGCCCACAAGCACCACAAACTCAGGTTAACTCTTCTTGCAGGGTGCAATCGGAATTTGAAAGGCTTTTTGAGAAAATGTTCTGTATGGAACCTCTGCTTGTTTTTTTCTTTTTAGTTCTTTTATTAATACTGATATTTCAGAATTAGCCTCATTCATGGAAATTCATTGTTGTATCAATAACACAAACACTGAATTAAAATTATTACAGTTCGAAGTGATATCATGCTTAAGAGCATAGACAGTAAAAACCACCAGATTTTCAAGCTCATGGGCCTCGTTAAATACGAAAACGGACGTAACTGTGCACTCATCCTTAAAGCATTCTTCGGGTCAACGTATCTACGTGAATGGTGAACGCGTTGTTTCTTAATCAAAAGTGATTAAAACTTAATTGTAAGGGTAAGAAACAGGAAGTTTAAGGAGGGGAGCAAGTAGGGAGATTATGTTTAAGGTGCCTCCCTAAGCCACTCTGAAATTCGAATAAGTTTTAGGATATGTTTAATAAGCTCCTTAGACACAACGCCGCCTGTTCGCCGAAATAGTAATTTGCGAGAGCTTCATTCCTGGTTCAGGCTAGGCTGGAGTATTCACAAAGAAAGCGATATGAGAACTCTTCCGCCTCTTCGTCCACACAACATCTACATAAGTCAGCTGCGCCTATGCCCATTCTGCTCATGTGGGTTCCGTTTGAGTTATGACCTGTTAGGATAGCCATCAGGAGGGACAGTTTAGATCTATTAAGCCCTAGCAAATATTCTGCTTTTTTTAGATACCTGACCATCTCTCGTTTGAGTTTTTGAGGAAAATTTGTTGGATTCTAAGTTTTTATATTGTAGATGTTTTCTCTCTTTCTAGAGTGTTCTCTTTCAAGTTGTGTTTACTATCTATAACCAGAAATAGATATTTAGCAGTACTAGTAATATATAGTGGGTCCCACTTATATTGGGAATGTTAGGTTTTCTCATGACCAAAACTAGTTCGGTGTTTAATGGGATTACATTCAATCCGCAATTACTTTCCCAATTACTGTGTGTGAACGAATTCCCCTGATGCCTATACGCGATGGCATTAGCATACGCCATAACTTTGACACCTGTTGGACTTAGATTTATTTAGAACTGGTTGACGACCAGAAGCAAAAGAAGGGGAGATAGTACATCTGCATGTCCTAATCTTAAGATTGTAGACGCCCAATTCTCCATTCACGATCTTGGACTGAAGCAGAGAGTGGATCCAATTTGGCAGTAGCGTGTTAGTGACACTTGACTCCAGTGCTTTTCAAATTGCTTTATTTTCAACATTGTTAAAGGCCCCTTCTATATCCAGAAATTCACCCTGCGTAAATTTTTGAATTGGATAGATCTTCCAATTATACCTATCATTTCATGAAGTTCTGTCTTATCAGATTTGCCCTTAGTATATGCATGCCGGGCCTGTGAGAAAACACAATCATTTAGCTTCGGGCGAGTTTGTACATCTGGGAGTCTTTCCAGGGTCTTCAATAGGAAGGAAGATATTTCTAAAATATTTTGGTGCAATGTGGGTGGGTTTTCCATCTTTCGGAATGCAAAGTATATAGTACCTATATCATAATCTCATAATAAATAAAAAGTGGTATAAGGGAATGATGTAGTTTGCTTTAATCTCACTCAATATTTTTGTTAATCGGTAGTACCCGCGTAGCTCTTATAGATGTTCAAAAAAGCCCTTGAAGCAATACCAGTAGGACACCACTGATTTAGACTATGACAATGCGGAAAGTGATGTTCCTACAACTTTAGTTATATTTAAGAATGCTGTTCCTATGAACCTAGATGATACACAGTCACAACAAACAATATTGTGATAAACTAAACGAACGTGGACTATTTCACTAAATTACAATTAAAATAACAACTTTGTAGTTGTTGGTTACATTAACCAATTTGTGATATGATTGTCTGTTTCACAAACTACAAATTTACTTCCAACAAATTTGTTGAAAAGAGAAAATAATGAAGGGAAATTGTACTTGTTATTTACAAACACCGTTTAATTTGCAAGGTTGTAAATTACAACTGTTTTTCACAAATTAAACACTCTTTCTGATAACATCAACAAAACAACATTTTATCCCTAGCTTAATTCGGAATGAGATATATGTTTTATTCCGAAAATAATGTCAGAACAAACACGGCAGACTGCATACCGTAGACTTAGATATACCAGGAACGAACGCCCCCTCGAAATGGTTTTTTTAGAGAAGATAAATTTGTTATGTAAATAGGGAAATTAGTATTAGGTCACAAATAACGGGACCTGCGTTCATTTCTTGGACCATTTATTCATGCAATTAAAAAATAGATTTCTCGAGCGCCATGAATTGCTTTCCAAAATTCAAAATATTTTGCCCGAAAAATGTGGCAAACTTGAAGAAGTTGAAATAAAAAGCTCTGCTGAGTTATTTGTCCAAGAATTGCCAGATGATGTAAAATTATGCTTAGATGATTTTCTAGTCGAATTGAAGATGTGGCGCAGGTAAAAATGTAGTTCTTTTATTTTCTTGATATATATCATTGTTAAATTAACTATGTTTGCAAGCATTTTCTGAGTATGCCAAGTGAAAAAAACTCGTAAAAAGTTTGCGATTCGTCCCAAGCGAATGATGTTTTTCATGCTTGCGCTGATTAAAACCTATCTGAGGGGCAAAAACGGAGAAGAGTCACTGAACGATTTGATGGTGCTAAACACACCTGTGGGGATAGTGAGGTTGACTATGAGGACGTTATAAATATATGTAATGGCAAAAGTTGCAAGGAACATAGATTTTAGTTTATAAAATATTGTACCTAACTAAAAATATATTTATTTATTTCGTTCATATACCTATATGTACGTGCATCCAAAAATCATATTACTATTATATAAAGAATAACAATAAACAAATATTTAGTTTGTCCGCGCTAATCTCAGAAAGTAATCAACTGAATTCCTCGAAACTAATTTTATAAATTTCCTTATTCTTATAATAATGTAATTGGATATTATTTATTTGTTAAATATGTCTCTTAAATCACTGGTGTCGTCGAAAAATTATTCCCCTAGGTGCAATCTACGTCCTTGGGAGAGAGCAGGACATGAGCATAGAAAATGGGAGATAGCTTATGCAAAAGTCATTGAAGAAACGTCAAGTCTTTTGGCATGTCTGCCAGTTAAACAGTGTTCTGTTACAACACCTATTATGGAGCCAAGTTCTTTTCTACTGCAAAGAGTACACCTTTTGAGCGTCTTGGGCCTACTCCTGGCCAGATTTTTCTGGTAGCAAGCCAAGTAGTGTTTCATGGAGTTTTGATATAACATGAGTTTGCATGTGGCGATAGATTTACCGATTTCATCAATTTAAGGTAGAATAGCTATCTGGGTTCCATTTCTGGCCAGTTCATTGGCTTTGCAATTTCCCAAAATATATCTATGTCCCGGAACCCAAATAAGGTGAATGTTAAACTGTTCTGCCATTTCCCTGAGAGAGGATCGACCGTTGCGGGCAATTATAGAGTTTGAGGATACTGCGCCAAGTCATTTGAAGGCTGCCTTACTGTCAGAGAATATACGGATATCCGATGTGGATATCACGTTTTGCCTTAGCCAGGGTAACACCTCTCTAATCGCCAGAATTTCTGCTTGGAACACGCTACAATCGGCAGGAAGACGGAAAGAGAGACTAAGATTTAGTCTGTCTGAGTACACACCACCAGCCACTTGCTCTTCGGTTTTTAACCGTCAGTATAATAGCAACTGAATCATCTTTTAATAAATGCTCATTACCCAATCCGATTTTGGTGGGATGGTAACTTAGGTTTTCCGGCCAAAGGTTACCTGGTGTGTGGTGTAGTCGGATCTTCCTAGTTTTGACCCGACCCTGTTCAGAATATTAGAATGGCCTACCGGATTGTAATTGCGGCCACTTGTTTGCTAAAAAATGTCGAGGGGTGTAAGGTTAAGTAGTATGTGAAGGGTAGCCGAGGGTATAGAGCAGAGTGTTCCACTGATACATAAGCTGGCTGACATTTGGACCTTATTAAATTTGTCACAATATGTGACTTTATCCAATGCAGTCCACCATTCTGCTACCCCATAAGTAATTATCGGTCTGACGACCGCTGTGTACAACCAATGGGTAATCTGTGGGGATAATCCCCATTTATTGCAAATGGCTTTTTTGTAAGAGAAGATTGCAACTGTTGCTTTTCTTACTCTTTCTTGTATATTGGAATTCCAGTTCAGCTTTTTGTCTAGTATGAGACATAGATACGTGGCTTTATCTGAAAAAGTCAAAGGCGTACCATTTATTGATAGTGGTATACGTTTGGGAATTTTATGTTTCCTGGTGCAGAGTACAAGTTCTATCTTGGCCGGGCTTATATCCAGACTACATTTGGTTGTCAAAGCTTTAAGTTAATTGAGAGCATTTTGCGTTAAGTCTATTAGAGTTGGAGCGTGTTTACCTGATAAAACGGTGGGAACATCATCGGCATAAGCTATTACCTTATATCCCTCTGCCGCCAGGTCTATCAGAATTTCGTTTGAGACTGTGTTCTATAGAAATGGGGATAAAACACCACCTTGTGGAGTCCCTCTGCTGACCAACCTTCTTTCTGAGTAGTCCCCCAGGGTTGAGTTGATTATTCTGCTGCCTAACATGAGCCCAATCACATGTGTCAACAAGTCGGATACCTTAAGGTTTCACAGCGCTGTGATTATTGCCACTTTACTAACGTTGTTGAAAGCACCCGCAATATCTAGGAATGCTACCAGAATGTACTCTTTATGGTGCAATGAATATTCTATGCTTTGAGCAAGTGTGTGTAAGGCGGTTTCAACCGATTTGCCCTTACAGTATGCGTGCTGAGCAGTAGAAACGAGATTTGGGCTAATTGTACTGCCTAAATGAATCTGCATAAGTATTTCTAGAGTTTTTAAAAGGAACGAAGATAAACTCATCGGTCTGAGGACCTTCGGAGGTCCAGGTTAGCAGGTACTTTTGCCTGCTTTGGAGAAAAAGATGACCTTAACTTCTCTCCATATTAAGTAGATATACGTGAGGTCAAGGCACCTATTTATAATAACCTCCAGGATAGGTATAATAAGTAGTCTAGTTGTGCTTAGAAATGAAAGTAGGAAAAAGTTAGACCCAATATACATACTCGTACATAGGTCCATATGAAGTATTATCACCAAAAAGAGTAAATGAATTAAATAAGTCACTTAAGAATTAATTGTATGAATAATGAATGATTGAAAAAAATATTATATACATACTATATAAGTAATAATACCATCTAATACATGTACATGTCATAATGAAAAAATTCAACTCATGTATATATACAAACCAAAACATAAATTTACAGGTGAATTAAAATTGAAGAAAACCATCAACCAAAAAAATCCAGATCCCTATTGTACCTAGTAGACTTGACATGAAATCTCCTTTTTCCCAGAAGGGTGATGTGGAGGAATCACACTAGCGCACGGGACACTTGTTGATTAATTATTTCATACTAAACCAAACTTGACACTTTCTTCCCATAATATGCATTGACTTAAGCCCTAGATACATAATAATATAAGTTCAATGAATTTCTTCAAAGCATTGTCTTGCCTTCTAGGTCCGGTTAATACAAACATACACATGAGCATATTATTCGCCACAGTCAATGAATAACCAAAGAAAGTATCATATTACCCTGATGGCACGAACGGAAGAACAAGCATATAATAATATATTAACGGGTTGATGATATACGATCATCGGTCATTTGCTAAGACTGACAAAAATATGTCAATTTATTATTACAGATTATTGCCACTTGGGATAGTAGGTTGCTTAACTTCAACTCATTGGAAAAATTATACTGATTTATCGATTGATTAATGATGGCAAGATTCAATGTATGGTTTGATAGCGATAGTTATGTTTAATTATAAATAGCAAGACTTTTGAAATCACTCTTCACTTTTAAGCCATCCCGTTCGTTTTATTAGGCACTGCTGATTTGAAATTGTTGTTAGGCATTTAAAGAACCAAGACCTTGTACTCAAACATTGGCTTAGGTTTTGAATCAGGCCATTTTTTGCTAAACGACTTAGCATCTGAAGTAAAAACTATAATTTTAACTCCCCAACCAACTCTTTCCATGTTGTGATCGAATGGCGAATCACCCTAAACCAAAGAAGAGGCTTCCCAGTAAAAAGATCTACCGCCGACCTAAAACCACTTTCCTCCAAAACTCCGATCGATTTTCTAAGTCCTTCAACCCTTTTAATAAAACAATTCACAGATGAGCCGCACTGCTCACCTGAGAATTTGAAATTCCATTTTTCAATACGCACAAGAAACCAGTCACAGGGTTTGACCTGTAGTTTGAGGCCTGAGCCCGCTCGTTGGCCGACTTGTTTAGATGGCAACGCATCCATGCCTGCTATCGACTTGTTGTTGTTATTGTTGATTTTATCTTGGGGTACATCCTCACCCCCTTCAAGTAATGTTCCCATAAGTAATAACAATTCCGCCCTAATTTCAGCCACTTCATTGACTTCCTCTGAAGATTCAGCTTTCGCCCTAGAAATCCCACCTAACGACCATTCTATTTCAGTCTGAATTTTTAAGAACTCTGAAGTCTTCGGATTTTGCGGAGGTATTTTCAAGTGATCCCTGATATCTTAAATCTTTGCTCGAACTGCTTTCGCATCATCCTGAAAAGAAAATGGGTAATGAGGGCTTTCGCTAGAAATTGAGCTAGCGCGCCCCAGAGTTCGTGTTGCTCGAAGTGTCGCCCTCATATTATCGACTGTGGCCTCTTTCAGGCAGTGTTGTTCCTCTACGTGTCGACTTTAATTGTGTATATTTGAACGTAGACAATCGTTCGACAATGTAGACAATGTGTCGACAACGTACACAATATGTCGACAATGTAGACAATATGTCAACAATGTAGACAATATGTCGACAATGTAAACAATAACTTTCACATCTAAATCTCACTAATAAAATCCATCCAAAAATTGCGCGGTTTGATTTAAGAAGGAGTTCATCTATTGGCAAGATTTTGATTTGGACGTTTTATCCTAATATTTGGACGTTATTCCCTTATTTGGGCGATATTTCCAATTGTGGGTGATCTTTGCATTTGACTTTTCATATTTGGAATTTGGGCGTTCTTTCCTTAAAAAAAATGAAAGATGAGAAATAACTCCCAAAAGCAGAAAAAACATAACATTTTGCTAGGTTTTTTTGTTGGTGATATTTCCAAATCGATTTTGGGCGAAATTGCCTAACGCCATTTATGTTAATAAACGTTTTTTTCTTTTTTGTTCCACGTAACAGAAATGAAATTTGGATCAAAATTTATTTTTTAGAAACTTTGGGACTTATTCATTTCTTCCATTTTTTGTCTTAATTCAAAAAGCTCTTTGGACTGTTGTAGGAGTATAAAATACGGTAGATCGGTAGGTCTTGACGTGAAGTTCTTATACCTACAAAAGAAAAATCGAAAGCTTAGGATTTCCGTTTCGTGGCGTGGTATCCACCAACTCTCCGAGATTCGATATAAATTATGAAACACTTCGGATTGCTGTAGAAAAATAAAATGTGGTAAAGTGATATAATTTGAGTTCATATTTAGTAACAACGTTTGCAAATTATTGAAATTTATTATCAAAATTCGTGCTCTGTGAAAAATGTGTTTCGCAAGCTACGTCCGTTTTTTTTCCGCTCATTTTTGGCTAAATGGATACGTGAATAAGCAGAATTGCCGTATTTGGAGTGAAGAGCAGCCAGAGGCAATTCAGCAGCTACCAATGCATCCCGAAAAATGCACTGTTTGGTGCGGCTTATGGGCAGGCGGCATCATTGGTCCGTACTTCTTCAAGGACGATGAAGGCCGCAGGGTTACGGTCAATGGAGAAAGGTACCGCTCGATGGTAACAGATTTTTTTTTGCCGAAAATGCAAGAATTGAACTCGGTCGACATGTGGTTCCAACAGGACGGTGCCACATGCCACACTGCACGCGAAACCATGCATCAATTGAGAGGCCAATTTGGTGAGCAGTTGATCTCACGTCTTGGCGCAGTCAATTGGCCACCAAGATCATGTGATTTGACCCCGTTAGACTATTTTTGTGTGGCTATGTTAAGTCTATTGTCTATGGGGACAAGCCAAACACGATTGCTGCCTTGGAAGCCAACATTGAACGCGTCATTGGTGAGATTCCGGCCGAAATGTGTGAAAAAGTTTGCCAAAATTGGACCTTCAGAATGGACCACCTGAAGCGTAGCCGCGGGCAACATTTAAGTGAAATTATTTTTAAAAAGTAAATGGCAGAAATTGATTTATTGATCCAAATAAAAATTTCATTCACTTTTTACAAGTTTCTGTGTTTTTTTGAATTTTCAAAAACCAAGCTCTTAAAAAATCACCGTTTATAAAGGTAAAAAATGAAAACTGGGGATTTTCGATTCTCAGATTTTTGTATCAATTATTAGAAGTACTTTCACGTAAAATGATGATCCTTAGATTGTTTAGAGGTCTTTCTCTTAATAGCGAATCGAAGTATTGAAAATTTGATATTTAATATTCAAAAGCCATGTTATTTAGACATTTTATCAGAGTGAAAACAATATCTCTGCTAAAAGAATGAAAATCAGACATAAAAAAATAAACAACTCCGAATTATGTGAGAAATTTGCCAGCTTATGAATCAAATCATACTGAACCAAATTTGCAAGATTTACTGGCATTTTTTAATTTTTTTACTAAATCCTCAGATCTAAAAGGTTTGACTTTGATTTAATTTAAACTTGACTAGTAGTAAACCAGTGAAGTGATTCAGCAGGTTCATCATAACAGATTTCCCCCATAATTTAAAGTTTATTCGATGTCTTCTCCTGTTTAAATATTTGAAACTAAAACTTTAATAAGCATAGAACCAGGTAAGCTAACGTTTAGATTTAGATCGAATCAATTTTTCACGACTATCTTGTTCTTTCTTACACACATGTTTTTGTATAAAAGAAGAACTTGGTTCTTTTTTTAACATTTATGTTTAGTGGTTTGATAAATTTTAGTTGAAAAAATTATGAATTATGATGGTTTTACAAATTGTCCACATTGTCGACAATTTTGAGTTGTATACATCGAATTGTCTACATTTAGTCTACATGACACAACGCTGGTTTCAGACCACGGACCTGCATCTCATAAAGAAGTTCTTCCTTATTTAACCTATTCACATCCATTTTCAAAAATAAGAAAAAAACGAAATCCAATAATAAAAAAAATTACCATCAAGTAAGAGGATTTTTCACCGAAATCTGAGATCGAAAATCTTTTAAAATATTTGCACAAAATCAACAAACAGCTAATTGTGTACTTCACTATTTAAAATAATAAAAATATCTACCACGACAAAAAAAATTAAATTTATATATATTTTTAAACGAAAACAAAAAAAAAATAGCACCCAGGGCAACCAAAATCAAAATATAAAAACGAATGTATGAATAATGCAAAACAAAAAAAAAATAAACACTAAAATCAACTCTCAATTAATTGCTGTATTTAAATTAAAAATCAAAATTTAATAAAAACGCGTAAATTATTTTTATTTTTTTTATACAAATATATGCCAGTACAGTGAAACCCGCTTAAGTTGAAATCACATAAGTAAAAAACCCGCTTACTTGAAAACATTCACAAATCCCGGTATATATTTATATACAAACTACTTCGCTTAAGTGAAAACTCGCTTTAGTGAAAAACCCGCATAACTGAAAAAAAATTTCTTCAAGTTTTCTATAGAAAACAACTCGGTTAAGTGAGAAACTAAAAAACAAAAAAAAATCAGGTGGTGATTTGTTTCATTTTTGAATAGTTCACCTCCATAATCCACCACTTCCGCATTCATGACACATGTAAATACAAAGTCTTAAATAAAAGGAAAAACCCCGCAATTCTCATTTACTTACATATGTACATTGTTGTTATTGTAACACGAAATGTATCTTTGAGTAATAGGAACTGAACTCAAAGTAGCGTTGGTTGGGAACAAATTTGTTTTGTTTAAAAATAAAAAAAATTTTTGTTAATAACTAGGTCCTGTTTTTTAATTTGGATAAACCAAATGTATTTATAAAACAATTGGTAAACATTTAACATAGGTTGTTTTTCATCTGTTAAAGTTCAATATATGTAGAAAAAATTGTAACGTGTTGCGTCACACGAAGTTAAGTTAAGATAAATGTATCAAGTAATCAACGCCCGAATTAATTACTCTATTTAAATTCAAAAATCCAAATTTAAAAAAAACACGTACATTACTTTTATTTATTGTATGCAACCGTATGCAGTGCCCCTATTCTGTCACTTTTGAATCGATAAAAAATAGTCGAGAAACGGTGAGAATTCGGACAAAAATCAATTTATCGCCTGATCGTTTTTCTGCAACCGTTTGACAATCGTTTACTGAATCGGCTGAAACAAAAGGAACTGAAATACTGAAAAAATGTGATAAAATGTGTTTCTGTATCCTTGAAAATAGTTAACTTTTTCGATTTAAACGTCAAATTTTATAACTATCAAAACAGCTAGTGAGATAAAAAAATAATAAGAAGCAAAAATGATTCTCCTCAAAGCAAGACGTGTTGGACCTAAAGATACGTTTTGTGTTCATTGAATTTTTTTAATATTGCTAGTCTTACAAAAACAAATATCACCGCTGACATTTAAAATCGAAGCCGCTGTGAAAAGTGAATCTGCAATGCAGAAAAGTTTATTTTCATTACACAATAAAATTTATATTGTACACCAAACAAATGAGAAACTGAAGAATATCAGTGTAAAATAAAGAATTTTAATTGTGGCGAATTTGACTTCCTAAATTCCTTTGGTAAGTACAAATATTTCCCATGAAATCAAGTAAAAAATGTATCTATCACTCCCTTGACATGTCCTGTCGTTCCCGGCTGGCTATCATCAATGAAAAACTAACCATTGTGGAGCGACGCATAGCCAGAACACACACAGGGGCAAATAAAGGTTCTATCCAAATATAGTGGAGTGTACTCCCATATTATTGACACAAAATTTTCTAACAATTGTTCTAATTGTTAAGCCTCCATTGAATAGGGGTACGTCTATTCTGAATTTAAATTATAAATGTTTTATATTTATACACGTTCTTCACAGACATTATGTCACAGCCTCCAGAGACTCCGTCTCAAAAATTAACGTAGGATGACTTTCGTAAAGTGCTGGCTACCCCTCGCCCAGGTACGAGATGGTGCCAATCCAGATCAAAATACGCAAACGCCAGGGCATTGCAAGAATGCATACAGAGCGGTGGGATCTGATGTTAAATCTGGAATCGATGCAGCTGAAAGAAGACGTCGAATATTTCAATAATACTTGGTTGTTGATATGGAACACACGCATCTAGAAAAGGGACTTGATTATGCACTTTTACAAAAGGTACGTTATGAACTGCAGCATAAGGAAGATTAACAAGAGAGAAAGAATGGAAAATATTTTTGAAGAAAAAGAAATAACCAATAGCCTAGAAGAAAAAGAATTTTCAAATGAACCAATATTTAATGCAGAACTTGTGAGAAATACTTACAATACCATACTTGCAGCTACAATCGGATGAAATAACACTTTATGTGGGTACACGTGGCTTACATATTTTATCTAGACCACTAGCGTCCAACCCGTAGTTCACGGCAGCTTGGTAGCGCGCGGTCTGTTTTCTAGACGCCCACAAGCACCACGAAGTCAGGTTTATTCATTCATGGAAATTCATTGTTGTATCAATAACACAAACACTGAATTAAAATTATTACAGTTCGAAGTGATATCATGGTTAAGAGCATAGACAGTAAAAACAACCAGATTTTCAAGCTCATAGGCCTCGTTAAATACAAAAACGTACCTAACTGTGCACTCATCCTTAAAGCATTTTTCGGGTCAATGTATCTACGTTCACCATTCACGCGTTGTTTCTTAATTAAAAGTGATTAAAACTAAATTGTAAGGGTAAGAAACAGGAAGTTTAAGGAGGGGAGTAAGTGGGGAGATTATGTTTGAGGTGCCTACCTAAGCTATTCTGAACTTCGAATAAATTTCAGGATATGTTTAAGTAGCTCCTAAGATACAACGCCTGTTCACCGAAAAAGTAATTTGCGAGAGCTTCTGTCCTGGTTCGGGCTAGGCTGGCGTATTCACAAAGGAAGCGATATGAGAACTTTTCCGCTTCTTCGTCCACACAACATCTACATAAGTCGCCGATGCCCATTCTGGTGATATGGGTTCCGATTGAGTTATGAACCGTTAGGATAGCCATCAGGAGGGACAGCTTAGATCTATTAAGCCCTAGCAAATATTCTTTTTTTTTAGATACCTGACCATCTTTCGTCTGCGTTTTTGAGGAAAATTTTTTGGATTCTAAATTTTTATATTGTAGATGCTTTCTCTCTTTCTAGAATGTTCTCTTTCAAGTTGTTTTTACGATCTATAACCAGAACAAGATATTTAGCCGTACTAGTAATGTATAGTGGCGTCCCACTTATATTGGGAATGCTAGGTTTCCCATGAACAAAACTAGTTCGTTGTTTAATGGGATTACATTTAGTCTGCAATTACTGTCCCAATTACTGAGCTTATCAAGGGCTTTCTGAAGAATTTCGCACATTCGTAGCGTGTCAGTGACACTTGACTCCAGGGCTTTTCAAATTGCTTTATTTTTAACATTGTTAAAAGCCCCTTCTATATCAAGAAATGCACCCTGCGTAAACTTTTGGAATTGGATAGATTTTTCAATTGTGCCTATCCTTTCATAAAGTGATGTCTTTTCAGATTTGCCCTTAGTATATGCATGCCGGGCCTGTGAGAAAACACAATCATTTAGCTTCGGGCGAGTTTGTACATCTGGGAGTCTTTCCAGGGTCTTCAATAGGAAGGAAGATATTTCTAAAATATTTTGGTGCAATGTGGGTGGGTTTTCCATCTTTCGGAATGCAAAGTATATAGTACCTATATCATAATCTCATAATAAATAAAAAGTGGTATAAGGGAATGATGTAGTTTGCTTTAATCTCACTCAATATTTTTGTTAATCGGTAGTACCCGCGTAGCTCTTATAGATGTTCAAAAAAGCCCTTGAAGCAATACCAGTAGGACACCACTGATTTAGACTATGACAATGCGGAAAGTGATGTTCCTACAACTTTAGTTATATTTAAGAATGCTGTTCCTATGAACCTAGATGATACACAGTCACAACAAACAATATTGTGATAAACTAAACGAACGTGGACTATTTCACTAAATTACAATTAAAATAACAACTTTGTAGTTGTTGGTTACATTAACCAATTTGTGATATGATTGTCTGTTTCACAAACTACAAATTTACTTCCAACAAATTTGTTGAAAAGAGAAAATAATGAAGGGAAATTGTAATTGTTATTTACAAACACCGTTTAATTTGCAAGGTTGTAAATTACAACTGTTTTTCACAAATTTAACACTCTGACTGATAATAGAAAAAAAATGAATAAACAGAACAAAATTTTTATCGCTAGTTTAATTCGGGAAGAGACATATGATTTATTCCGCAAATAATGGCAGAAGAAACACGGTGGACAGTCCTGCATACCGTAGACTTAGATATACCAGGAACGAACGCCCCCTCGAAATGGTTTTTTAGAGTAGATAAATTTATTATGTCAATGGCGAAATTAGTGTTGGGTCACAAAAACCGGACCTGCGCGACTGATATACACAAATATTTACTTCTCTATTTGCAAATTTTACATTTGAAAAAAGCCAGTCGCAAGAAGCACCTAGATAATTACGAAGGTGATCTTGAAGAATATTTTCATCGGTCGATCTATGTTCATTTTCTGGACCATTTAATCATGTAATTAAAAAAATAGATTTCTCGAGCGTCGTGAATCGCTTTCCAAAATTCAAAATATTTTGCCCGAAAAATGTGGCAAACTTGAAGAAGTGGAAATAAAAAGGTCTGCTGAGATATTTGTCCTAGAATTGCCAGATGATGTAAAATTATGCTTAGATGATTTTCTAGTCAAATTGAAGATGTGGCGCAGGTAAAAATGTATTTCTTTTATTTTCTTAATATATATTGATAAATTAACCTTATTTGCAAGAATTTTCTGAGTATGCTAAATGAATAAAACTCGTAAAAAGTTTGCGATTCTTCCCAAGCGAGTGATGTTTTTTATGCTTGCGCTGATTAAAACCTATCTGAGAGGTAAAACCGGAGAGGAGTCACTGAACGATTTGATGTTGCTAAGCATCTTTGTGGATATTGAGCTTTACTATGAGGACGTTATAAATATATGTAATGGCAAAAGTTGCAAGGCACATGGATTTTAGTTTATAAAATACTGTACCTAACTAAAAATGTATTTATTTATTTTGTTCATATACCTATATGTACGTGCATCCAAAAAACATATTACTATTACATAAAGAATAAATATAAACAAATATTTAGTTTGTCCGCGCTAATTTCATAAAGTAATCAACTGATTTACTTGAAGCCATATTTATAAATTTCCTTATATTTAAAAAATGTAACTGGATATTTTTTATTCGTTAAATATGTCTGATCTTAGATCACTGGTGCTGTTGAAAAAATATTCCCCTAGGTGCAATCTACGTCCTTGGGAGAGTGCAGGACATGAGCATAGAAGATGGGAGATAGTCTAGTCTTCCTCCTCGTCCATACAGCTTATGCAAAAGTCATTGAAGAAAACGTCAAGTCTTTTGGCGTGTCTGCCAATTAAACAGTGTCCAGTTACAACACCTATTACGGAGCCAAGTTGTTTTCTACTGAAATAGAGTACACCTTTTGAGTATCTTGGGTCTACTACTGGCCAGATTTTTCTGGTAGCCAGGCAAGTAGTGTTTCATGGAGTTTTGATATAACATGAGTTTGCATGTAGCGATAGACTTACCGATTTCTTCCATTAAAGGTAGAACAGCTATTTGGGTTCCATTTCTGGCCATTTCATTGGCTTTGCAATTTCCCAAAATATCTCTATGTCCCGGAACCCAAATAAGGTGAATGTTAAACTGTTCTGCCATTTCTCTGAGAGATGATCGACAGTTGCGGGCAATTAAAGAGTTTGTGGATACTGCGCCAAGTCATTTGAGGGCTGCTTTACTGTCAGAGATTATACGGATATCCGATGTGGATACCACGTTTTGCCTTAGCCAGGGTAACACCTCTCTAGTCGCCAGAATTTCCGCTTGGAACACGCTACAATCGGCAGCGGACGGAAAGAGAGACTAAGATTCAGTCTGTCTGAGAACACACCACCAGCCACTCCCACTTCGGTTTTTGAACCGTCAGTATAATAGCGGCTGACTCATCTTCTAAGAAAGTCTCATTACCTCGGATTGGGTGATATCGGGTTTTCTGACCAAAGATTAGCTGATGTGTGGTGTAGTCAAAGGCGTACCATTTATTGATAGCGGTATAAGTTTGTGAATTTTATATTTCCTGGTGAAGAGTACAAGTTCTATCTTGGCCGGGCTTATATCCAGACTACATTTGGTTGCCCAAGTTTTTAGTTGATTGAGAGCGTTTTGCGTTAAGTCTATTAGAGTTGGAGCGTGCTTACCTGATAAAAAGATCGCAACATCATCGACATAAGCTATTACCTTATATCCCTCTGCTGCCAGGTCTATCAGCATTTCGTTTGCCACTGTGTTCCATAGAAATGGGGATAAAACACCAACTTGTGGAGTCTCTCTGCTGACATACCTTCTTTCTGAGTAGTCCCCCAGGTATGAGTTGATTATTCTGCTGCCTAACATGATCCCAATCACATGTGTCAACAAGTCGGATACCTTAAGGTTTCACAGCGCTGTGATTATTGCCACTTGACTAACGTTGTTGAAAGCACCCGCAATATCTAGGAATGCTACCAGAATGTACTCTTTATGGTGCAATGAATATTCTATGCTTTGTACAAGCGTGTGTAAGGCGCTTTCAACCGATTTGCCCTTACAGTATGCGTCCTGAGCAGTAGAAACGAGATTGGTGCTAATTGTACTGCCTAAATGAATCTGCATAAGTCTTTCTAGAGTTTTTAAAAGAAACGAAGATAAACTGATTGGTCTGAGGACCTTCGAATGTACATGGGTACTTTTGCCTGCTTTTTTAGATAAGCATGACCTTAACTTCTCTCCATAGTAAGTTTAGAATTAATTGTATGAATGAATGAATGATTGAAAAAAAATATTATATACATATATATGTAGTATACATATGTAATAAAACAATCTAATACATGTACATGTCACAATTAAAAAATTCAACTCATGCATATATACAAACCAAAACATACATTTACAGGTGTATTGAAATTGAAGAAAAGAATATATATATAAAAAAAAAGAAATGTAAAACAAACACAAAATTAACCAATAAAAAAATCCAGATCCCTATTGTAGACTTGACATGATTTCTCCTTTTTTCCCAGGAGGGTGATGTGAAGGAATCACACTAGCGCAGCAAACACTTGTTAATTAATTATTTCATATCAAATCAAACTTGACACTTGCTTCCCATAATATGCATTGACTTAAGCCCTATTTTCTTCAAAGCCTTGTCTTGCCTTCTACATCCGGATAATACAAAAATACACATGAGCATATCTAGATCTCTAGCGTGTTTTTTTTTTTTTTGTTCTTTATAATTTTTATAATTTTGCACGCGCTCAAGGGATTATGAATAACCTTTATGTTTTTAAACACAGCGCGGCATCCGGTGAAAAGAGAGAAAGAAGGATAGAAAGATATGTGGTGCGACGCATTGAGATGGTGGCTGTTGTCTCAGATTTTATCCCCAGGGATGGCGGCTGAACTAATGCGGAGAAAATTACCGTGTCTTACTTATTTATGTCTCTTATAATTCGCATTATTTTATTTTATTTCGTTGTCATATATATGCTGCCTTCAATTTGGAGTCCCAAGTTGCCTTAAATCTCCCTCAACTTGATTACGCCAATGGAGATGAGGTCTGCCTTTTGATGTTTCTCGTACCCTCTGGCATAGCGTTGAATACCTTACGGGATGGAGCGTCGATGTTCATTCGCTTCATTCGTCAAAATTAGATTTAAATATCACCGTAATAATTTCTTATAATTTTGAAAAGTTACCACCTAAAAAGATGACTTAAGTCGAAAGATCAACATAAGAATGCATACATTTTTGAACTTTTGTACTGACCGCGCTACTTAAGTTTTAGTCAATTTAAAAGCTGCCACAAAGCCACTCAAATATCTTTTATTAAAGTATCTTTGATCGGACAGTTTCGTATGAATAAGCTTTCTTTAACTTTTACTGAAAGTGAAAGAGCACCCCCTATCTATGCTATTAATACGCACCGAGATTAAGCTAATTCGAAACCGCAGTGAGTGATTGAGTTGAGTCACTTTTCATTTAAAATCGGTTCAATCGGTAAAATCTAATGAGTGAGTGAAATGAAATATCAGATTACTCGCCTGAGATTTCAGCAGTGACTTGGGGAACGGCTTGGTGTATTTTTGTTTTTGGTTAAGTATTTGTTCTTTTCTCATAAGTAGTTGTTTTACACCTATTCATGTACGCAAAATAAAGATCACAAACACAACGAACTAGCCCAAAAAAACCCAACAAATTTGATAACAATATGGAAAAAATGATTTGCAATAATCTCTTACATTATTAACAACGTAGAACTAGTGCATTTGTACTTAATATAAATAATATGTAGATATAATTGTATAAATATGTGTATTTAATATAAATACTTCTTTTTAATTTAATTTATTGAGCATTTTCTTGTTTTGATTTGCTTGCTTATATTTTTGTTTGGTAATGTATGTATGTAGTACTGTAGCTAACTAAATTTTGTTATTGGTTCATGACATTTAGGTGATCGAAACTAAATTTGAAACTACTCATTTCACTTAAATAGCTGAATCACTTTTTGGCGGAAAGTTGGCAAGTAAGCCGAGTCATCTCACTTCACTCGCTGAAATAGCTGAATCTCGGTGATGGTTTATAAAGCAACAAATATAATTAGAAGGTATTTTTGGCCTAGTTGGTTACGATAGTAATTTTTATTTCCTGTTCGTGAATAAGTGTGAAACAATTTTTTTGGGAAAAAATTAGTGATTTTTAACTGCTTTCAGCTAACCTTTCCCAATCGTTCAAAAATTTATTCTGATAGTTTGGTGTCCAAGATAAATTGTCTAATAAATTGGTGAATGTGGCCATTTGCAGAAAGAAGAACTCTACGATCAAAGACTTAAGAGATTCATGATAGTCATCGGAACATGATATAACTAAACATCATAACGAATTCTTATTTTTATTTTTCGCTCGTTCTGCGCATCTACGTTTCAAGAGCCCATTGAGTTTGGCAACAATTGTAAACAAAAGATATCTGAAAAGAAAAAAGTGTAATAATAAATGTATTAAGGCGAGTCCATATTATGCCGAATGATGCCGATTGGCCTGTGCCGCGCCATTCATTCTGGTCGGCACGTTCGGGTTTCTGTCATCGGATCCATTTGGTTCGGTTTGATTTTTTTTTTAATTTATTTATTTTGAAATAATAGCCCATGGAGATATATCCCGTTAAGGGTCAGTATACATTAATGTAATTAAATGTAGTAAAAATAATTTTAAAAAAAACTAAACAAAATATTATTTTTCAACGCTCAAATTAAAATTAAAAAAGAAGCTGGTGAGCGGAAAAAAATTGATTTTTGAAAAGAATGTAATAACAATTCTTATTTTTTAAATACAAAAACTTCAAATTAATCTCAGAATAATAGAAAAAAAACGTTTGCATAAAACGTTATCAGGTAAAAGTTAAAATAGGATCAAAAACGCTATCACAAATTGGTTTATTTAAGATTTAAATACTATTTATGAATTTATTTTTAATGAAAACGTTATTATTCTTACAAAATGTTTTTTTATTTAATGTTTTGAAATAAGCAGATAGGTTATTATAGTTTATAATGGACTGATGTTGTATTGACGTGGTTTCATTAGATAAAATGTGAATAAGATTGGACCCTCTAGTTTCGTGTTCATGTACATATATTACTATTTAGCAGGAGCTCAGTTGTAGTGTATATCTGGTTCATTATATTGTTATGCATGATATTTAGCAGCTTATGCTCATAGACGAATGATATTGGTAGGATATTGTGAGTCTGATGAATGTATTTAGTTCTTTCCCTTGTTGGCTGCCGAAAAAGATTTTGTATTGCTTTATTTTGAACTATTTGTTGCTCCAACATTTTAGTTCTATTAACTGTACCCCAAACTTGGGATTCCATAAGTGAGAACACTGTGAAACAAAGAATCAAATATAGTCCTTCTAGAAAAGTCATCTAATGATCTAGAAATTCTTTTAAAAATCCCAGAAACCATCGATAGTCTCTTCTCCAGAAAGTCAGCGTGAGTTTTAAATTTGAGGCCTTGGTCAATATGAACTCCAAGATATACGAAATCTATTACTCTTTCTATTGGATTAGAATTATAATATATATTTACGTTTGTATTTGAGTAAAAAGCTAAATATTTTGTTTTATTGACATTGAGACATATTTTGTTTTGGACTAGCCGATTACATATTTGGATTAAGTCCTGTTGCATTTTCTCTTCTAGTTCTTTTTCAGATGATGATTCAAAAATCAAGCCAATGTCGTCTGCGAAATGGAAAAATCGTCCATGTAAAGCGATTTTTATGAGATCATTTATGTAGATAAGGAAAAATAATGGTCCCAAAATACTTCCTTGTGGTAACTTGCAAATTAGTTCTTGGACGTCGGAACTCTTGGTGTTGATGATTACATATTGTTTGCGGTTTTGTATAAATTAGTTGCTCCATTTTATTGCCTTGCTATCAAAACCGATTGGTCTTAGCTTATGAATCAAAATTTGTATGTTAACGGAGTCAGAGGCTTCTTCTAGGTCAATAAAAATGGCTGTCACTTTTCTCTTTTTAGACATGTATTGTTGAACGACTCTACAAAGGTCATAAAGTGCAATGGAAGTATTTGATTGATGGCGAAAGCTATATTGTTCATCGCAGAGTATATTGTTTTCAAGTAGGTGTATTTGAAATCGGTTTTTAAATATTTTTTTCAAAATTTTTTGAAAAAACTGATGTTAAGTCTATAGGTCGGTAGTTTGATATATTCGTCCTTAATCCTTTTTTATGTATCGGTATGATCCTAGCTATTTGAAGTTTATCAGGAAAGATGCCTTCGTCAAAAGATTTATTTATTAATCTTGCAAGTAATGGTGATATACAAGCAGAACTTCTTTTTAATTAAGGTCTTTTAAGAAAATTGTGTTTAAAGGGAAAAACCCCAAGCAAGGATCTTGAAAAGGCTTGAACTTTTATTTTGTAGTCGCGATAAATTACTAAGTAGAATAAGAAACACCTTATTGACCAAACGATTAGAAAATTAAATAATAAAAACAAAACAAAATTTGTAGGTATTACATTTTAATTTTTTTTGAAACTTGAATGCATTTCGAACCAACTGTGGTTCATCATCAACAATACACTAATTTGGGAAAAGAACGAAGAAAGAAAGGAAGGTAACAATCAAAGCATTACAAGGAAATAGAAGAAAGCTTTACATTTTTGAAAACAATTAGAGTAAAAGAGAACATTAAACAAAGTTAAACAAAGATGACATAATATTGCCATTGTCACTATTCATGGTGTTGTTGTTTTTGTGGATATAGAGGCTGGAAAATGTAAAGCTCATTAAACAAGTCACAAACCACCGACGAATTGATGCATATGCAAGCCTCTATATCCACAAAAACAACAACACCATGGATATTCGGATTTTGTTATTTGGTGGCAAATGAGATCTTATTTGGTTTGGTTTCGGCGTCCATACTTATTCGGCTTGGCTGATCGGCATCGTTCGGCATAATATGGACGCGCCTTTAAATAAAAACAAATCACTTGCATTCCCTTAAACAAAAAGAAGGGAAAATTGAGCCAGAAACATCAATTTGAGAAGATGCAAATTGTAAATCTTCATACCTTGCAATTCAAAAATGAAGTGTTACGTGGAAAATGTTGAGTGTTATATATATGTATGTTATGTATAACTTCTATTTATTATTATTCATAAATATATATGTATACCTATAATAATTGAAAAACAATAGCTCTATGCATCAACATACATACTTTCTGTAATCAGTAAAAGATTGTGTATGAATTTTAAATGCATGTTTTTATTTTTGTGGTTTTAATTTATATTTTTTTTGTATTTTCTTTTTATTGAGTTTTGTTTTCTTTTTTTTATTTATTTGTTTATTTATATATCGTCACAGAGCAATTATATCTCTTACAGGCTACACTATATAACTAAAGACGCATTAGTGCTAGCATATCATCACCCAAAATTCTGATGAACTGACCGATGAAACAATTATGCAGCTGCACTCCAATTTCCAGTTAAGTTCGTTAGGTCATTTACTTCATTGTATTATTCAAATGATTTGCCTATTAAGTTGAGTTGTAATTCTGTTTTAAAATAATAAAGTATAGTATCTGAGAATTAAAAACTCTCAGATACAAAAAAAAATAATTTTTTTATAAATTGTTTTAAATAAAACATTAACTGACGCCCGAACAGGGACCGTGGTCGTGTTTAAAATTCGTATCAATTTTAATCAAAAGAAAACTAAAAGTGAAAGTAAAACTTTAAGAAAATCATTAGAAACGGTTAGACTCTTAATTAATTAAAAAAGAAAATAAAGTGAAAGTTGTAAACTCAATAATAATAATAATAATAATAAGACTTTTAAAATAATTTTTAAGCAAACAAAAAGAAAGAATTAAAAAGTGAAGGAAGAGGCCCCGGAGTCACCTTTAAAAAATTAATTAAGGACAAAACGGAAAATTGCCGAACCTCCCACCTAACGAATTACCCACATGGAACCATAAATACAAGGACACAGTTGCAGCTCCCAAAAAATAATGATATTAATGTAAGATATTATTAAGTGAATTTTAATTTTTTTACAAATCATACAAAGAAAATTTTTAATTAACATTTGAAAACAAAGATATTTAAAGTAACATTTTTTTTTGTCAATATAAAAATAAAATAAATTTAGGGAAAAGACATACAGTGAGAATAAAATGCAATTAAATTAAAATTTTTTACATTGAAATCAAATTCAAATAAAATAAGATTTAAATAGATCCAATTAAAAAAAATAATAATAATTTAAAAGGAACATAAATTGAAATTACACATATCTAGTGTTTATCCTTATGTTTCTGAAATACGCTTAAAACTAAATTAAAACAAATTAAAATATTCGAAGGAAAAAAAACAAGAAGAAAACTTATAGTATTTATAGCTCATAAAACATATAATTTAATTATTGAAATTATACTTCTCTTTACTTTTCGGTAGAAACAAATTTTTTTTTCGAAAGCAATTCAAAATGAATCCTAATAATTTAGTAGACATCCCCCTCGCATAAGCCATAATCTCCCCATTGCAGACGCTCCCAACCTTCCTAACCCACCTAACGCTGCTAATACAGCCCCCCCCCCAACTTTTAATATGAATTTAATCACTTAACACGTTAATAGAATAAATCGTGAGACTCTTCTTCGAGAAGGTAGGACAATCCTACAATCTCTACTTAATCCCAATCTTGATTTTGCCAATGACACAGATCAAATTATTAATATCGGTAATGATGGAAATCTAGCCGATTAAGATAAAATTCCCGACGTAGTCAGAAGCCTACGTGCATTTTCTGGTCAACATGGCGAATTCAGCTCGTGGAAAAAAAGTGTCGAAATAATACTTTCAATTTATGAACACCTCAGAGTTACACCAAAATATTATGGTATCCTTAGCGTAGTCAGAAAAAAATAGTACGATTAGCTGATATAGCTCTCGAATCCTATAACACGCAATTAAACTGGCAAACAATATCAAAATGTCTCTCACTGCACTACGCAGACAAAAGAGACATCGGTACACTAGAGTATCAAATGACTACTTTGGTCCAAGGTAGTAATTCTGTCCCCGAATTCTACCAACATCTGTATCAACATCTCTCCCTTATATTAAACAAACTTTCATGCATGGACATGACACATGAATTCTTACCAATATACAATGCTACAGAGGTAAAACACTTGACACTTTTGTGCGCGGCCTAAAAGGAGATCTCCCACGACTCCTTAGCATTAAAGAACCTGTCGACCTACCTCTACATCCTCTACATCCTTGCCTTAAATTACAAAAAGTAGATTATCGAACTCAATACGCAAATAATAGCTAGCCAGCATATCATGCGTAAAGCACATCCACCACCTACACCATTATTCCCAAAACGACGGGACCAACCAACAGCCCATAACACACCATTCTATCCAGAATTGTTTCATAATCCTCAAGCAAGACCGAGATATCAACAAAACGGAATTCAGAACAGACCCGATTTGGTTCCAGCTTAGAACAGATTCCAAAATCATAGACAAGCCCCCAAGGCACCACAATATTATAATAACAAAAGCTATTAAGCACAATATGTCCCTAGACCACAACTCCCAAAAGAACCTATGGATGTGGATAGAAGCATCCATTCCAGACAAATAAATTATGCAAATCGACCACCCATTCGTAACTACCCAGTAAACGGAGAAAATCCATTCAATTCGCATCAATATCAGATGCGACCACAGAATAAGGTGCAAAGAATTTATAATACTAATAGTTACCCCGAAGCAGAAAATGAAAATCATTTTCCAGAGGAAACAGAACAAGAGCATCAAAATCCGGACGATTGTTCAGAAAATGAAAACAACTCTTCCTTAGATCAACATGAGGAGTTGGAAGACACCTGTTTTTTAGACTTAACCGCTCTTTACTCCCATATTTTAAACTACAGGTGAAGAGTGGAGAATTCTTAAAATTTCTAATTGATACCGGTTCCAATAACAAATAAGTTAAAAAAAACGAATTAAATCCCCTGTACTCAATGATAAGCCATTTTTCGCTAATTCCGAAGAGGTAACATAAAAATTACCCATCATACTTTTTGTAACCCCTTTGATAAAAATGGAAACAAATTAAAATTTTGTATTCTTCCCACCCTAACATCATTCGATGGAATCATTGGCAATGATTCTTTACGTGATCTCAAAGCAGTAATCCATACGGATAAAAGTTTTATGACCATTAATAATAATTTAAAAATACATTTAGAGCAATATAATTCTGAGAACATTAATAATGTTAATTTACGTACTTCACATCTATCGGATGTACAAAACAAAAAGCTTCACGCTATCCTAAAGAAATGTCCTAATCTATTTTCTGATCCAGATGAAAAGTTGACTTATACAAATACGGTGAAAGGAGAAATTAGGAAAACCACAGATACACCCGTGTATTCTAAAACTTACCCATACCCTATGGCTCTTAAAGAAGTCGTAGAAGCCCAAATAAAAGAATTACTCGATCAAGGAATAATTAGACCTTCCAGATCGCCATACAATTCGCTTGTATCGATAGTCCCTAAAAAGGCGGACGCTTACGTTGAAAAGAAATACAGAATGGTAATTGACTACCGAAAACTAAACCCCATAACTATTTCTGATAAATATCCAATGCCAGAAATAACGGAAGTTCTTTCACAATTGGGTAAAAACAAATATTTCACAATTATAGATCTGAAAAGTGGATTTCATCGAATCCCATTGAGAGCAAAAGATGTTGAAAAGACTGCATTTTCAATCAATAAGAGAAAGTATGAGTTTTTAAGACTTCCATTCGGTCTTAAGAACAACGCCTCAACCTTCCAAGGAACTTTGGACGATATCCTCAGAGAACATATAGGTAAACGTTGCTACGTCTATACAGATGACATTATCATCTTTGGAGAATCCGAGCAACAACACTTCAAAAATATAGAGTTAGTCTTCACGACATTAGAAAAATCTAATATCAAAATTCAGCTTGATAAGTCCGAGTTTCAAAAAAAAGAAATTGAATTCCTAGGATTTTTGGTTGGTACTCGTATTAATGGCATGGAACCGACCCTACTAAAATTCAAGCTATTGTGAATCTTTCCCCACAGCGAAACTTAAAAGAACTTCGCTCATACCTTGGTATGTCTGGCTATTACAGACGATTCATAAAAGACTATGTGAAGTTAGCTAAGCCTCTAACATCGCTCTTAAGAGGGGAAGATGGACGAGTGTCCAAAACCGCATCATGAAAAAAACCTATTCAACTTGATAAAACTGCTCTGATAGCTTTTCAAAATTTAAAAAATGCGCTCACATCCAAAGAAGTAATACTTACTCATCCAAATTGCGAAAAAGAATTCGAACTCACAATGGACACTTCTGATTACGCAATAAACGCTGTCCTATCACAAAATAATAAGCCAATCACATTTCTATCTCGAACATTAAATAAAACTGAAGAACATTATGCCACAAATGAAAAAGAAATGTTGGCAATAATTTGGACCTTAACAAGTTTAAGAAATTTCCTGTACGGATCAAGAAAAGTAAAAATTTATACAGATCATCAAACATTAACTTATGCTCTCAGTAACAAAAATAGTAATAGTAAAATGAAGAGATGGAAAGCCATCTTGGAAGAATATAGTTACGAACTTAAATACAAACCAGGTAACACTAACGTAATAGCAGACGCACTCTCAAGAATCCTCCCAATAACACATTTGAACTCGCTAACAATGACACAACACAGTTCAGAAAGCTCTTCTCACAATTTAATCCCTACAGTTGAATCCCCTATCAATGTCTTTCATAATCAAATAATTTAATAAAATCAAACCCTTATTTTCAAATTTTTCAAGAGACATTATAACCAAAAGAAAATACAGCGAAGAAGATATCATAAATATATTTAAGAGATATCTAAACCCCTATATAATCAATGGTATTTTAGCACCACAGCATATCATGGGAAAAATAGAAGAAATTTATCCTATTCACTTTAGAAATTACAAGATCAGGTATACCCAAACTCTAGTAAAAGATGTAGATAACGAAAATGAACAGGAAGAACTAATACTAACCGAACATAAAAGAGCTCATCGAAATAGCCAAGAAAACAAACTTCAAATTCTTCAAAAATATTACTTCCCTCAAATGAACACGAAAATCAAAAATTTAGTGAATCACTGCACAGTGTGCAAGGTAAATAAATATGACCGGCATCCAAATAATCAGGTAATCGAACCTACTCCTATTTCAAATTATCCACGTCATAAATTGCATATGGACATATTTTCAACAGAAAAAATCCTTATTCTTACAGCACTAGATAAATTTACGAAATTCGCGCAAGCCAAAATAATTGAGTCTCGTTCAATAGAACATATCAATAGACCACTTCAAGACATTCTATTTTATTTTTGTGTCCCAGAAAATGTTGTTATCGACAACGAAAAATCTCTAAACTCTGCTACTATTACTTTAATGCTTGAAATGAAGTTCAAATCAAAGTCTTTACGACACCCCCTTATAAAAGCGAAGTAAACGGCCAAGTGGAAATGATGAGATGCTTAAAAGCAGACGGACCGCCTCGTTCATTTGAACAACTCTTTGAGCGATCTGTCAATGAATACAACTTTTCAATATATTCCACTACAGGTAAAACACCCGTTGAGCTATTCCATGGCCGAATACCTTGACTAAATCCAGAAGAGTTCGAAAAAGTACGCAATAGCAATATAGAAATTCTCAAAGCAAAACAAGAACAAGATCTAAAATATCATAACAAAAAAAGGAAACTCATAAAGAATTACCTTCCTGGAGATATTATTTACGTCAAACACAATAAGAGATTAGGGCCAAAACTGACATTCAGATATAAAAAAAGAAATAGTAAAAAACACTATAGTTATAACACAGTCAGGTAAAACTCTCCATAAAAGAATCATTAGAAACTAAATCAAATATTTAACTTTCAGATTATTATTCGTCACAGTCAAACGATAAATCCAGATTTTAGTTTTCTCAAACGCGCAATTTGTAGCCCTACACGTCGGACAAGCAAAAATAGAAGAAGGTAGCTTAAAAATAATCCATGACGTTGACATTAACCAATACGAACAATTCATTGAAGACATTACCCCGACTCTAAATTTAAACATAACCTATAATCACACGTTATACCCCTTTATTTTACATGAAGTAATACAAATAAAAAATCTTATTTTTAACATAAAACCAAGAAAAGTAAGAGATCTCTAAATTTTATCGGATCTGCATGGAAATGGATTGCAGGAACTCCCGACCATGAAGATTTTCAAATCATAAAAAGAAAAATGTCAAACTTGTTAGCAAACAACAATAATCAAGTTGGTATAAATAAATTACGTATTGAAAGAGTAAATCATCTCACAAAAATCAATAATTAATTTTAATTAAAATTAATAATTTTAAACTTTATAAAAAAAGACAACTATATAAATAATATAATTGTAACTAAACTTCAATACAAAATAAAAATGATAAAAGAAGAATTACAAAATATAAATCATGCCATCAATTGGCCTAAAATGGGAATTATAAATTCTTTAATATTATCCAAAGAAGAAATAAAATTAGCTATAAGTACTTTAGATAAAGAAAAAATTCCTTATGATACTATTGAAGAAGCATTAAATTTTTCTGAAACAAAAATTGTAACAAATATGACTTCACTTCTTTATATTATAAATATACCAATGACAAAACAGTCAACTTATGAAAACCTATTGTTAAAACCTATAAAAAAACGAAAAGTAGCTCTTGATATGAAATATTGTAAAAAATAAAAATGAAATTTATGCGATAAATTATAATTGTAAAAGTATTAATTATATAACCATTTTAATACTAAAAATATTGTTAACATTAGCAACTCCACATGCATAGCTAGATTATTGAAAAGCTTAACTGCAGAATGCAACCTAATGAAGGGTCAACACATCCCACATATTGTAGAAATATCCCCTGGAATCATCTTACTTAACAACTTCAAAGGAACAATACGAACACAAAACATTAGCCAAAACCTTATTGGTACATTCCTCATCAAATACCATAACACGAATATTACTATTGATAACCAACAATTTTCGTCAAGAGAAGTAAGAAGTCATCACATTTTACCAGCAATACTACAACCCTCTCCTATAGAAAAAGAATACCACAAGCTATTATCACTTGAGAGGATAAATGAACTCCACATCAATAACAAAAAAGAAATCCAAATGATGCAAACCGAAAAACTAACGCATCATTTCCCAATATACGGATTGATCATTTTTCTCGGTATAATCTTTGCAGTTTCATTCATACTCGTATGTAAACCTTTGCTTACCAAATCCAATGGTTCAAAATTTACTATCCAGACAACTGAACGCAAATCGGAAGAAATTCCGATGTCTGCATCATTAACCCAGAATTAAGGCCAAAGATTACATCACAGCCAGTTCACATTATCCCAACAGTTCTAATGACCTACCATACTTTTAAATTTTATTATATCATCATCTTACATAATAATTGACGAGAATATTTCCAACGATTGAGAACAATCGTATCTAAGAGGGGAAGGCTTAAAGACGCATTAGTGCATAATAGCATATCATCACCCCGAATTCTGATGAACTGACCGATGAAACAATTATGCAGCTGCACTCAAATTTCCAGTTAAGTTCATTAGGTCATTTACTTCATTGTATTATTAAAATGACTTGCCTATAAATGCAAGTGAAGTTGAAATTAAGTTGAGTTTTAATTCTGTTGTTAAATAATAAAGTATAGTATCTGAGAATTAAAAACTCAGATACAAAAAAAATAATTTTTTTATAAATTGTTTTAAATAAAACATTAACTTATACAATATACATAATAACAAACTTTGAAAACTTAAGTACTAACCACCAATATGTTAAAAAGATAATAATTTTTTTAAAGCAATCTCTACTTAAGTACTTATTGAAATCGAGAACGTTACAAACTGAGTTTGCTTGCCTTAATCAACGTGTTATAGGCTCATTGTTCCCACAATTAACCCTATGAAAAGGTGGCTGAAAAAGAAACTGAGGACGAAGTTGGCGCATGGGTGCATAAAAACATATCGATGCGAGCAAAAAAGGTCAATTCATTTTAAAGTTAATGATGTCTCTAATAAACATTATCTCAAAATATGATCTTCTAGTTTCTAGAGATTGAATCCGTTATAACAAATATAGCGACTTATATGAAGGTATATCAATATTCCAACCCAAATTTCTCATCGACATTCTAGTAAATCTTTTTTGGATCCTTTCAATACGAATAGAATGAACAGCACAGAAAGGGTTCCATATGCTACAACAGTGGGTATGTTAAAAACCAAAATTGTTGTATTTGGGGTTCTGAGAATCCTCATGTAATTGAAGAGAGGCCATTACATCCACAAAAAGTCACTGCTAGGGACGCTCTTTGGTCCGACGATGGAACGAATATAACCGTCAATTCAGAGCGTTATGGTCATATGACAACCCTTTGTTTGCCTGCTATTGAAGAATACGACTTGGAGAATATGTGGTTTCAACAAGAAGGTGTCACATGCCACACAACTCGGCGAATATGGCTTTACTGCAAGAGACATTTCCTGGCTGCGTAATTTCTCGTCGTGGCGATATCAATTGGCCACCAAGATCGTGCGATTTGACACCACTCTGCATAAACACGAAAGACTTTGTGATAAACCATTAACTCTTGAGCACTTGAGAAATCACATTCGTCAAGTTATGGCTGAGATACCGCCCAATATGTGTCAAAAAGTGGTCAAAAATTACCTCAAAAGAATCGATGCTTGCAACAATTCGCGTGGTGGTCATTTAAATGATGTGGTGTTTCACACATAGTGTCAACGTTTAAACCTTATAATAAAAAAGAAATATCATGAAAAAAATATTTTATATGTGTTTTATTTACGTTTACTTTTGAAGCCGCAAAATGGATAACCCATTATAAGACCAAGCATATATTTAGCTTTAGCGACGATATAGTCGATGTGACTGGAGAAAGTTAATTTTATGTCGAAAATTATTCCGAGATTCTTTTTTCAATAACTCTAGCTAATGGAGTTCCACTATTGTTATATGAAAAGAGAATTGGGTGGGCTTTTCTAAAAAATGACATGCTTTGACACTTAGGTACATTAAGATGGTGATCGTTAATTATCGAGATAGGTCTTCCTGAAGATTTATGCAATCAAGAGTATTTTTTTATACAGATGTATAGTTTCAAGTCATGAACATACATTAGACAATAAATGAACAATTTAGGAATTTCATTTATAAATATTAAAAAAAGAAGTGGTCTATAATGACTTCCTTGGGGTACACCGGAAGTAACTATTAAGGGATCTGAAATATTCTGATTAAGTCTAATATGCTGAATTCTACCATATAGGTATGATCTTAAACATTTTAGAATATTGGAGTGAAATCCTACGTTTTTTAACTTGGCTAATAATCTTGCAATCTTTCGAAAAATTGGTATAGACAACATCGCATTGATTACCTTAATCCATGCTGTAATGGTTAAATAACTTCTTATAAGAGAAAAACTAATTTGTTGTAACAATTTTTTTCAAAAAGTTTGTGAATTGTAGACAACTTGCAAATTGGACGGTAATTAGTAACTTCACTTCTAGACCCTGACTTAAATATTGGAGTTATAAAGGAATTTTTCCATACGTCCAAGAAAACGGCTTCATAGGGAGATTGGTTAAAATTTATAACAATTGGAATAGCCAATGCGCTTGACACTTTTTCAAAACTATAGGTGCAAAACCATCAACTTCTGGTTGATTATACTTATTTAAATTTTGTAACTCTATTTCGACTTCGATAAGGCTCAACTGTAATTCACCAATGCTCATCACGTTGAGTAAACAATCTGTGTTAAGCCTATTACCTTCACCCGAGGGTTTATATACCCCGCGAAAAAAACTAGCAAAAAGTTTACAGATCTTTAAAGGATCACTATATGTTTCGCCTTGATAGTGCACCTAATTTGGAATACCAGTTGATCATTTCTTATTTACATATTTCCAAAAACAATCACTATTTTTTTAGTTTTGATTCAGTGCTTAAAACATAATGCCGGTAAAGAAATTTGTTTAAAGAATCGAAGTCTCTTTGTAATTTAAAATATTTGTTATAGAGAACAGCATCTTTATTTGAATTGCGATATAGCTTATATGTTTATTCTTTCTATTATTAACATTAATTAACCTTATGTTGTATCACTTTGGTTAAGAAGATGTTTTATGAGAAAAATTTTGTGTAAACAAATCAATTGCCCCTTTTAATGAATTTGTAAAAATATGATAAGCAATATCTAATTTATCGTTGTCTAAAACTGGATGTCTGTTAAATTAATAAATTTTGACATTTCGATAAAATTACATTTTTCAAAATTATAATAGGCAAATTTCAGAATAATTTTTCAAATATTGATAAAAACATAAACTCATAGAAGGAACTACATGATTATCAGAATTTGGTAAAGGACGTGAGTTGGGGCTGTCAACACTCACGCTAAACTCAGTATCCACAAAAACTAAGTCAAGGATTCGGTTTAAACTGCTAGCAAAATAATTAATTTGTTTCAATTCAAATTCAACTAAAGAGTCAACAACCACACTTTCACACTCATTTTTTATATTAAAAGGAATTAATATATTTTCGTCAGGTTCTTTTAACCAATTAATAAACGGCAAGTTTAACCTTAAAATCAAATATGTTGATTATCTTTAAGATTTTTTAGCATTTCTAAAAAATTATCAATATATATCTTATATAATTGGAAAGAACTTCTTAGTCGAGTACATATAATTTAAAATAACAAACACATCATGACTATTGTAAACGCTGACGCGCATAATCAGCTGCTCTACGTTAAATTGTGAATCAGAATCATTAGTAGACGGTAAATTCACTTGCATACACAGGAATGATGAGCGGACAGCCAACAGCACACCCCCTCCTCGGATCAAACCACTTGTTTGATAACATCGAGCTTTGCGAAACACATTGGGCCAGCGCACACGAGATGAATATTTCTGGGTGGAAAACCAGTTTCATACTTTACTTTACGCGCACACGAGATGAACTATTCTGGTGGAAAAAATGTATACATGTACCTACTTCATTTGTGTTAGTATTCCTGTCCTGACTCTCAAAGGCAGAAAGTTTTGTGTGTATTAGTCTTCCACCTCGTTCTTCCACTCAAAACTTGGCGGAACTTTCATTCCGTTTCGTTCCGCACACTTCGCTTCCCTCTCCAACAAATTCATTACTCTGGCTGAAGAAATCATCTCGTGTGCGCTGGCCCATTGAACAACTGGCTCTCGAACATTTCAGAATTAAAATAACTCTCAGAGAGCCTCGTTTCTGTGAATGCAATTTAATCATATTTTTGAGAAGAAGAAGGAAGGATTGCATTTAAGTTCTTAGGCCACTAACGTTGTGATAAACTAAGAAGAAATGTGAGTTGTTAGCATTAGAAGAATAACATGGGAGTGTTTAATATACTAAGTTCAATAGTATAAACCATCGCCTTCATCTCGGTTAAGGGCATTTAATACTATTTCCAAAGATGAATGCTTAAGGAAGCCTTACATGGATCTGCATTTGCAGACTTGAAGAAAAGTAGAGCGGGACCATAATATAAAACAAACATAAAAGCAAGACAGGGTACACACTAATTACTTAGTCGAACTCTGCTATAACTTTCTTGACATATCTCGCAATCACATGTTCGTAGACTTCAGTAATGTAGTTTTGAGAAGAAAATTTGAAAATTCGTTACTTGAACGGAACAAAGTATGGTGCAGATGAAAATGCTATAATGAAGATGAACATGTTCATCTTCACTATAATCTGCAATCTTCAGATTAATACTTCCTATAATCTTCATACATGAAGGTGATCACCATTTTGGTATTCGCTCTCTATCGCACAAGTATGATTTTTTTATTTTGTTTCCTCTTTTTTTGCAGATGTCGATGCAGATGAAGATGAAGATACATGTAAGGCATCCTTTAGTCATCATGTCTTTCAGCACGGTTTGGAAAGGCCACCTTCGTTAAGATGGTGTACCCAGGAATTCTCGTTACTCAAATGATCCTCCAAATCAGTCACTTTGTTTCTTAAGCGATTGTAAATGTATCCGCCGAAGATCTCTAAACCAACGCAATTTTTCAACCTGTTCCCTATTCATCCTTGCCGCCATGTGCTGTAACCATAATAATAGTGTTACATAGATATCGCACTCTGTGCAAATAAAAATGACACATTTGGGACTTAATAGTATGTATATATAATTATCTATAGTAATATCATGAAGCCGTTTTTATTTACGGTCTATTTGGACACTCAACGATTTGGCGCAACATTTTGAGAAGAGAGTAAGAGATTTAACTGAGAAATATTTTGCCATTTCAAGCAAAAAGAAAGAATAGAAAAATTGAAAAATTGCTTTTGCCATGCCAGGCCAGTTAGAAAAATATTCAGTGCGTGTACTCGTATGTTAATTTTACTTTGAGTTTCGTTTTGTTTTGTTTTGATGTGGTCTATTTTGAATTTTTGTCCGATTTTCTTAAAATTTTAAGAAGTTGAAGTTCAAGGCTTTTTCTGTGATGTGTAATATATTTACGAATAAACTCTAAATATACGTACGTACGCATACCAACCAGCTGCCTGAACCTACACCAGCGCGTTATGCTTAATCCGCGAGGATTGCAATTCCATCAGTCGATTTTGCAGAAATAATTTAATTAGTTGGTTGCGAGTGTTACCGAATATTCGGAATTTAAATATAATCCTTAAAATCTTTTTGTAAGTACCTCACTACATGAGATGCCGTTTTTATTATGAATGAATAATAAATACATAGGTACATATATTTTGTAAATAAAATGTAGGTATTTGTCCATTAAAATATGTATAAGGCGCCAGTTATAGCTTACATTGAAAACTTTGACTATCAAGCACTTAAACAAATAAAAACGTAATAAAATGAAGGTAATAAGACATACCTATAATATTTTTTTTTCAAAAAAAATATTTTATTTACTCTACCACTTTCTTGTAAATTCACTTTTGATTTTTCAATGATAGAAAGCGTTGTCAATGCAGCTGACACCATTGAAAAATCAAAAGTGAATTTACAAGAAAGTGGTAGAGCAAATAAATTATATTTTGACAATAATAACTATATATCTTATATATCTTATTCATATTTTGTTTTTTGATATCTTTCACTGATAAGAAAATATTAAGCTTTGAAGTTAGTAGTTGATGAAAGCAACTTAGCGCCAGCAGATCAAAGGTGTTTTTCATGCAATTTCATTTAGCTATAAAAAGTGTGACGGTGCGTCTATTGGAATAATTTTTTTCTTGAACAGAATTATTTGTGGGTAACAAGAAAACGGTTCCAGAAGTGAACTGGTTCATTAAATAATTTTTTTTATAGTTTCTTAAGTTCAACGTGAATAATTGGATTGGATTTTTTTAATTGAATTTTCAACTGGAATAAAACTAAATAGTTCCGTCGAGTTCCGAATGAAAATTATAAAAAGTAATTCTGTGGAGTGGCTTAGAGGTAAAACAAACACTTTTTGCGCGTTTTTGCGACACCCATACAATTATTTTGAATTTTCAGAATGGCCTGCCTAATATCGCGAAAGCAAATTTTTGAAATTTGGCGGCAAATGGATAAAACAAAAAGGATTGATGTGGTTAGAGCAGTTATTATAGATAAGTTTAAGCTTCCTCAGCTGTCCGAATATACTAATAAAAAACTTTATAATTCCGTAAAAAGTTTGCTGTCCAAAATTGGTAAAAAGCGGTAGGCATGTTAACCTATTTTTAGCTGCAAACTCAGCCTGGTAAGAGGAAACTTATATGTTGCACGACATATTGGACAGACAAATTTCAAAAAAAAAGTTCGGAAGAACTAGAAAGCCTTTTGAGGAATGCTGTGAAAAATCTAAAAAAACGCGAAGTTTAAAATTTAATTATATCAACTAGCCCTAGGGAAATAATAAAAGCTAGCGAAATTGTGCTTCGGAAAATGGGTAAACGGCATTCAGCAAATATAATAAAGGAAGCTTCATCCAGTAAAGGTACTGAAGGAAAAACATTATTTAAGAATCTCATATACCTCTCTCTCGCTCGATGAAGCATTTGCTTTAACGATTGCCATAAATCTTTCCAAGCATTAATATCAAGTCATATGCCAAAAAATCAACTCTAAATGCAAATACATTTTCTCTAATTATAAAAAGTGCTAAGCGCAAAAAGGAATAATATCCCACAGAAATTGAGGTCAGTGAAGCATATGCTAAGAGTCAACTTCAATCCTTGGTTGATTATACCATAGAACGACTTTGCTTTGGTCGGGAATTGGAAGTAAGTGAACTTCAAGGTGGTGAAAAATATATTGAAATTTTGATCAAATGGGGATGCGATGGATTTCAGCAATACAAATAATGGCAATACTGCAGACGTTTTTTCCGAGCTGCAGAAAAAAGTTCGGAAATACTGGAGTAAATCGGGTACTTATAGAACGTTTTCACATTATTTAAGAAACACTATGAAGTGAAAAATCTATAAATAAAAATGCATTTGAAAACTATGTATCTGAAGCAAGAAGCCTTTATTTAAAGGAGTGTTCATGGTATACTATTCCAGTGAGTATAGTGCTTTTTTATGGAAACGACATCATTACATCTTGTATTCTATCCACTATAACACAATTCCGTTCTTTTTATCAATCGATAACAACCAAGAGGAAGTTTTGGCTAGTGAAGATGTAAACAAATAATTTAACTACAATTGTATAATTAATTATTTAAGGAATATAATATTTTATTTTTTTATTTTATTTTTTTTTGTATTGTATGTATAATAATGGTATAAAAACAATGTCTTAAAGTATTATTCCAATAAACTTGAATTGAATTTAATTTTAAAACCCAAAACTTATTTTACAAAAAAAAAATCATGAAATCGATAATAGTTTCGTTATTTTTCGTTAAGACAATATTATTTCTAGGAGGCATCGTATAGTTTATCTATTATTACCGACCACTGTGCGTTGGCGATAAGAAAACAATGTACGAAAAGGTGTCTTGGACAACCCTTCACTTTTTCATATCTTGAATATCTAAACTTTTCAATTACATTTGTCTCTCTAAAAATGTCAATAATATCATTGCCGCCCTTTGGACATTTTGGGAATGCACTATTTCTAATGTTGATGAGTTGCCTTTGCATTTTACCGAACTGCAATTGAAGTACACTTTTTTGGTCTACGGCACATCAAAGATTAAACACTTGTCGAAAACCACTTCTCCTCAAAGTTAAGTCAGCACATTTTCTTTTGATATTTTTCTTAAGTTCAAATATTTGTTTGAAACCTTCATATGAGGGATGTAAATGCGGAATATTTTTATGTACGTAACAAAATTCCGATCCATCAAAGTCTATAACTATACTTGCCTTGCAAATATTTTCATAGCAAATATGTCTTTTTATCCTGCGCGCCGACCGGCGTTCGATTTAAATTTATATTATGCCTTTAGTAAAGGGACATATTATTAATTTACTCCCTTTCCTTAGTCCTTCATAAGGCTCAAATTCAAAAAATCTGTTATCTGTATGTACCACTCATTTTATACAAATGAATTTCAAGCATAGACCGCACTTCACAATAAACCGCACATTAATAATTTAATAAATGCTTACACCACTGAATACGATCAGGCAATCAACAAAATAATAACGGTTTCACCGTTAGAGAATAAACAAGAACAATCATTTTTCTCCTTCTTTAAACCTAATAATATAATTTTGCATAAGCAAATTTCCACTACATACAAAATTATGATCAATTTGGCCTTATTTCCATTATCAAAGCGAAATAAAGCCGAAAAAACCTAAAATTTGGATTTATTTCTATTTTGAAAGCGTAATAATTTGTCTTTATTTCGTTAACCAAAATAAAATAATACCAAAAATGAAACTGAAACAAGACCAAATTAAAAAAAAAGATTATTTTTGGCCCAATTACGCTTTCAAAATAGAAATAAATCCAAATTTTATCTTTTTTCGGCTTTATTTCGCTTTGATAATGGAAATGAAGCCAAATTGATCATAATTTTGTATCTATTGCAAATTTGCTTATGCAAAATTATATAATTAGGTTTAAAGAAGGAGAAAAATGATTGTTCTTGTTTATTCTCTAACGGTGAAACCGTTATTATTTTGTTGTTTGCTTGATCGTATTCAGTGGTGTAAGCATTTATTAAATTATTAATGTGCGGTTTATTGTGAAGTGCGTTGTATGCTTGAAATTCATTTGTAAAAAATTAGTGGTACATACAGATATCAGAGTTCTTGAATTTGAGGCATAATATAAATTTAAATCCAACGCCGATCGGCGCGCGGGATAAAAAGACATATTTGCAAGGCAAGTATAATTATAGACTTTGATGGATCGGAATTTAGCTACGTACAAAAAAATATTCCGCATTTACATCCCTCACATGAAGGTTTCAAACAAATATTTGAACTTAAAAACAATATCAAAAGAAAATGTGCTGACTCAACTTTGAGGAGAAGTGGTTTTCGACAAGTGCTTAATGTTTGATGTGCCGTAGACCAAAAAAGTGTACTTCAATTGCAGTTCGGTAAAATGCAAAGGCAACTCATCAAATAATAGTGCATTCCCAAAATGTCCAAAGGACAACAAAGATATTATTGACATTTTTAAAGAGACAAATGAATTGAAAAGTTTGGATATTCAAGATATGAAAAAAGTGAAGGGTTGTCCAAGGCACCTTTTCGTACACTGTTTTCTTATCACCAGCGCACAGTGGTCGGTAATAATAGATAAACTATACGATTCCTACTAGAAATAATATTGTTTTAACGAAAAATAACCAAACTATTATCGATTTCATGATTTTGATTGATTTTTCTTGTAAAGTAAGTTTTGGGTTCTAAAATTAAATTCAATTCAAGTTTATTGGAATAATACTTTAAGACACTGTTATTATACCATTATTAGATATACAATACAAAAAAAAAATAAAATATAAAAATAAAATGTTATATTCCTTAAATAATTAATTATACAATTGTAAATTATATAATTAAATTATTTGTTTACACCTTCATTAGCCACAACTTCCTCTTGGATGTTATCGATTGATAACAAAGAACAGAATTGTGTTATAGTATTATCATGCCACGTATTCCTTTTGAAACATGATATATGGACCTGAAGAAATCAACAGCCGATTTTAGAGATCTGTGTTTGTGTTCAATCTCGAATTCTTCCTTGTGTATCTATTTAAATTTTCTTGTGTCCCTATTTCTAGCCTCTTCTAAGAGATGTCTTATGGATAGAATACAAGATGCAATGACGTCTTTTCCATAAGAAAGCACTACACTGGAATAGTATACCATGAACACTCCTTTAAATAAAGGCTTCTTGCTTCAGATACATAGTTTTCAAATGCATTTTTATTTATAGATTGTCCACTTCATAGTGTTTCTTAAATAATGTGAAAACGTTCTATAAGTACCCGATTTACTGCAGTTATTTCCGAACTTTTTTCTGCAGCTCGGAAAAAACGTCTGCAGTATTTCCATCATTTGTATTACTGAAATCCATCATATCCCCATAATTAAATTTTAAACTTCGCGTTTTTTTTAGATTTTTCACAGCATTCCTCAAAAGGCTTTCTAGTTCTTCCGACCTTTTTTTTTAAATTGAATTTGTCTGTCCAATATGTCGTGCAACATATAAGTTTCTCTTACCAGGCTGAGTTTGCAGCTAAAAATAGGTTAACAAGCCTACCGCTTTTCACCAATTTTGGACAGCAAACTTTTTGCGGAAGTATAAAGTTTTTTATTAGAATATTCAGACAGCTGAGGAAGCTAAACTTGTCTATAATAATTGCTCTAACCACATCAATCCTTTTAGTTGTATCCATTTGCCGCCAAATTTCAAAAATTTGCTTTCGCGATATTAGGGAGGCCATTCTGAAAATTTAAAATAATTGTATGGGTGTCGCAAAAACGCGCAAAAAGTGTTTGTTTTACCTCTAAGCCACTCCACAGAATGATAATTATAATTTTCGATTCGGAACTCGACGGAACTATTTAGTTTTATTCCAGTTGAAAATTCAATTAAAAAAATCAAATCCAATTTTTCACGTTGAACTTAAGAAACTATACAAAAAATTATTTAATGAACCAATTAACTTCTGGAACCGTTTTCTTATTACCCACAAATAATTCTATTCAAGAAAAAAAATTATTCCAATAGACGCACCGTCACACTTTTTATAGCTAAATGAATTGCATGAAAAACACCTTTTATCTGCTGGCGCTAAGTTGCTGTCATCAACTACTAACTTCAAAGCTTAATATTTTCTTATCAGTGAAAGAGATCAAAAAACAAAATATGAATAAGTTACCCACTGTATTGACAAGTAAGCCACATCATTTTGAAACGGTTCGCATGACGTTGATTTTTGTATTTTGTTCCGCTAGATTGGTGAATCCGACCACTGTGCAACGGTGATGAAATGCCTCTTTAGACTCCCAGGAAATACCTCTTAGATGGTACATTTAGTATCGTCCCGGCTTGTGGTTACAAGCAGCTGCTTATAATCCATTTCGCATAAAATGACCATGTTAGTTTAAGATCAATCATAATTTATATATTTTTTTATAAACTTTCTCTTCGAAGTGAAAACTTCCTTAGCGGTGTTGTGCACTTTTTTGGGATGGGTAAAAAATGTTAAACTCGAGTCAGGAAACGTGCCCTAATCGAAAATTCGTAAGACATAGGATGGGTAAAAAATGTTAAACTCGCGTCAGGACACGTGACCTAATCGAACATTTATAAGACTGTGAGAGAGTAAACCGACTGCGCGGCGTAGGAGAGGAAATAATATCCTCCTCTCTTTCTACCGCGTGGCGAAAATGTATGCGTGCTCCTACTGTTTCGCTCAATCGGCGCAAGCGGCTTGCGCGAGTGTGCATGTGGGTTTGTATTACAGACTGCTACGCGCATCCAATGATAAATATTATTGATTTAATAATAATTAATGAAAACTCAAATTTAATTATTGCTTATATATTTATTTCAATAATAAAAACATTAAAAATGGTTGGTCATCCATTTTGTTTACTTGCTTGGTTTTGGGCTTTGGCTGGTGTCATTTTTTTTGCTTGTTTTACATTCACATGAGGGGTTTCCGAGAATATTCTTTTCATTCCATGTTTAACATGGAATAAAAATAATGCATTCTAAACGTTCCGGAGTGAATAAACAAAATAGTTTATTCGGAATATTCCATGGAATAAAGAAACTCAAAAATGGTATTCCGAATATTCTAAACATCCCAGAATTAATAAACAAAAGACGCTCAAGGTGTTTGAAATATGGAAATTAAACCAGCGGCGTATACAGGGGGGGTCCTGACCCCTCCGAAAATTTTCGTAAATAAAAAAATGTAAGAAATTGTTCACCTTTGTTTTTAAAATTGAGTTTATTTGCAATTGGATTGAAAAAAATTTAAATTTATAAGTCAAATTAGATAAATTCAATCAAATTTGCTAATTGGAATTACTGAAATTAATACAACCAACCCCTTTCCCCATAATGGCGTTTACATTACTTGCTCCACCGACTTTTTCTACGTTCCAGTATTCACATCTCACTCCCATACTCTGAAAACAAGATGTATTTTCCTACTTGGTATATGTACTTGTACATACATTACATACATATATACTTTTAACAGTTGAAAATGTTATTCGAAGAAGTGATGCCCGATAGCAAAGTTAACTTTCTTTAGTGAATTTCACGCCTAACATAAGCTTAAAACGGAAAAGTAAAATAAAATTAAAAAAATTTAATAAAATGAGTTCATAACGTGAGTTTTTGAGATTGAAGAAAACTCCAATAATTTCAACGCTCGAAGCTGCTGATTCCAATAAAAGTTTGGCAGCAGAGTTTTCTGTATCGGCTTTAACAATCTCTCCCATTTTCAAAGACCGAGATAAAATTAAGAAGAATTTTGAAGAATACAACTTAAAAATAAAAAAATCTATGTAGTCACCATCCCGACATAATAGAAGAAGAATTTATAAAATAAAAATGTCGACAGTAAAATCACAGATTACTTTGTAAATAAATAAAAGTTTCGCTAACGTAAAAGTTTGTCCACTTTTTAATAAAGAAAATCGATTATAACTAAACACCGGATAACGAACAAATGCTCCAGGCCTGTCGAATTCGTTATAAGCGATTTTGATTGGTCAAAATCGGTCTTAACGATACCGCTTATAGCGAACAGTTTAAAATGAATAATTTTAATATCTATCGCATTAAATATGATAAATTATGGGGATTTTCCTCTTTCTGTTTTTTGTATACTCCAATTTCAGTTTTTGAGACGAACAGTAATATTTTAAATAAAGAAAGGTTTAAAATGTGTTAGGTCAAAACGTAGAGTTTTTACGTTTATAAAAACTCTGCAATAATCTTAAGGCTCGAAGCTGGTGATTTCAATACAAATTGGGCTTTTCTCTTTCGTCAAAACAAAAAAAACATTATATACAGCCAATATCCTGACGTAGATGATGGATTGCTCAAGTGGTTCAACGCACAAAAAGACTTTAATACTCCACTAAGCGGAACAATTCTACAAACTAAAACAGAAGGATTTGCAAAACATTTTGCCACATTCTTGCTACAGAAATTGAAATACAAATTAATTTGAAAATTGAAGATGTACTTCAGGATGTTGAGATCTGTTGCTTTGTTGCCAGATACTTTTTCCTGATGCTATGAAGAATTTTTTACCAAAATGAAGATGAAAAGCTCTTCCCCTTTTCATCTCCATTTTCATAAAAAAAGTGTCCATACGAAAAAATCACAACTTAACTTGTAAGCAAATAAAAGTTTTGTTTCTTCTGTTGTGTGTTCTTCCTTCCTCTGTCTCTCTCTGGTGTATTGTTGCTTCAGTGGCTCAGTGAGAAGTATAAAATATAATATGTAATAAAAGTTTTGCTAAAGTAAAAATGTTTGTCCATCTTAAAAAAAAACAAAGAAATGGAAAATCAGTTACATTGAAACACCAGATATAACGAACAAATTCTCCAGTCCAACCTGATTCTTTTAACTTCTGAATTCTGATTCGTTACGAATCTTTAACTGCAGTAATTTTTGTGTAAGCATTTCTGCCAAACAACACAGATACATAAAAAATCGATTTTTTCACAGATTCATTCATACAAAATCGACGTTAAATGGTTGAAAGGAATTCGACATTAAATGAAAATATATATCTGGGGAAAAAAATCTACATCAAACTATTTAACTACATTGATGTGTTGCTTATTTTCATATTTTGCTGCCAAAACCCATAGAAAAAAATCTGAGTTTCGAAAATGGGTGAACAAATTTCAAGTTAACAAGCATGCATAATATTTATATACGGTTTTTGTACATATAACTTCTTGAATTAAATTGTTGATATTTTTTCTGTAATGTGATTATTTTTCACATACACAAAGTTGGAAAGCCTTAGTATATGTACAGTGCTACTTAAGAAACTTAGTAAAATTACCTTTAAGTTAAGCGTATTAGACGGTTTTTTTTTTTTTAAATAAAATTTTATGTTTACGGATGTACATACATAAAAGTACTTTAATTTTGTTACATAATATAATTCCTTTATTTATTCATATGTTAAAGGAAACTAAATATTTGTTTTTAATTACCACATTTTTTTGGTTTTATTTTACAGTTTCAGCTGATTCGGCATACTATAATTTTAATAAATTTTCCTTGGAAATTAAAATATTCTAAGGATTGTCGACTTAAGCAGTTGAATTTTTTGTTAGGAAAAGTACTAAATTATTTACTCTGAACCATTTATGCTACAAGTGGTTTTATTGGTATTTTCATAATAAATATGCTTCGGTATACTTCTTGTTGGTTATGTTACCAGAAAAATGTATAGCGTTTCTTTGATGTTTAATATTAAAATCTAGTTTTTGTGGACTGTGCTGAAAATTAAATCCAATTGAAACCATTTTATGACTTTATACTCATCGTTTTTTTTCACTGATTTTTTTGAGAGTGACCTCCCTCGAGAAGTGAAGCTGTATACGCCAATGAATTGAACAAAGTGAAATGTGACTCATAATACACATCTAGGTACAAAATGTAGGTAGATATTTCTGTAGATATCGGTTCTCACGGAATATTAAAGGCAAAGCAAGGCACAGATTTGTATAGCATCGTCCATTATGTTTAATAAATATAGGAAATTAAAACTGCAAATCTCAAGATGAAAAATGCACAACGGTAATGTTCAAGTTTTCACTTCAGCCGGCACTCCCAGAATACAAACCGTTGTTTTTTTTGTAATTGCCATTCGAAGTGGCTTAAGAAAGGTCTGGCTTCATTTAACACCCGCTGGTTTAACTTTTCTCAAGCTGGTAAAATACCAATTTTTTCCCAAATCATGCGCAAGAACAAAGATGTGCAACGTATTTTTAAAAAAACGTTGGCTCTTTTCAGGAGATCATTAAATATTTTGAAAAACAATGGGGGTGGCCGTGACGTGATAGTTGTGTGCTCGCCTGTCAACCTGTTGGTCGCAGGTTCGATTCCTGCCGTTGTCTATGTGTCTTATACTCCATTAAACACCAATTCTCAAAATTGTTATAAAATGAGTTGCTGGTTTGCTCATTACATGCTGTTCAGGCATAACACTAACAACATGTGATTGAGTATACTAGTATATGACAAAGGAACAAATAAAATAATGCGAATTATAAGAGACATAAATAAATAAGACACGGTAATTTTCCGCTGGTTTAACTTTTCTCAAGCTGGTAAAATACCAATTTTTTCTCAAATCATGCGCAAGAACAAAGATGTGCAAAGTATTTTTAAAAAAACGTTGGCTCTTTTCAGGAGATCATTAAATATTTTGAAAAACAATGGGGGTGGCCGTGACGTGATAGTTGTGTGCTCGCCTGTCAACCTGTTGGTCGTAGGTTCGATTCCTGCGTTGTCTATGTGTCTTATACTCCATTTAAAACCAATTCTCAAAATTGTTATAAAATGAGTTGCTGGTTTACTCATTACATGCTGTTCAGGCATAACACTAACAACATGTGATTGAGTATACTAGTATATGACAACGGAACAAATAAAATAATGCGAATTATAAGAGACATAAATAAGTAAGACACGGTAATTTTCTCCGCATTAGTTCAGCCGCCAGCCCTGGAGACAAATCTGAGACAACAACCAGCTCTAGTTTCAGAACATCGCGCCACACATCTTTCCTATCCTTCTTTCCCTTCTTTCACCGGATGCCGCGCTGTGTAAAAAAATATAAAGGGTATTTATAATCCCTTGAGCGCGTGCAAAATTATAAAGAAAAATGGAAAAGGTATGTATGATGTGTTTATAATATTTTTTTTGCAGTTTATTGTGTAATCAGATTTCGAAAAATTCAAAACATGAGTAGCTACATATCTATAGCGAGTTTTTCTAGACATAAATTTAGAAAAATCTCATCATATAATATCAGGTTTTTGAATTTTTTTAAAAATGTGATAAAATAATCTTAAGAAATCGTGCGATTTTTAACGATTATTTGATCTCATTTTTAAGAATTTTCAAAAAACTGATATTACATTATAGACGTGAGATGTTTCAAAAAATATTTATTTAGTTTAGTTAAGTTTAGCTTAGTTTATTTCATCAATCAGAGTTTTACAACCTCTTATAGATTACGCTTAAATAGATAAATATAATACAAATATATAGTAATACTAGCAGGACCTGGCGCGCGTTGCTACGCCCAAGATAAAACATGTATTTTGTAATAAATCAACTGAATGGCGATGCTTTAAAGGGATTTTATTCATAATGCTAAAGTTGTACATCAATTCAATGCAATAGTGTATACAACATTTTTTGTTTGATTGTGTGGTGTATGTATAAATAAATTTTTTGGGACTCCCACTCTGGAACATGCTACGTATAATTGTCCATGTGAAAAGCACGGTTCCTCCAAATTCACACCACACACTTGAAGAGTTTGTCATTGAACTTTATTAATGGTCATAGTAAAGGATAAACGTACGGGAAATTGAAGACGTTTGAATTCAAATGGCATGTCCGTTGGTATTAATGGGATGCGCGGTATTAGTACAATTTCACCTTTTGCTTTCCCAGTGAGAATTGTTGCTTGAATTAAATGTGGCATCAATTTCTTCACTGAAAGTCTCGTCCCATTACAAAGTTTTGGTGCATTAAGATTTCGGAGAATTATAATCGATGAACCAACTTTCAAATTCAAATAATGCGGTGGCATGCCTGGTGGTTCCAAAGAATTTAAAAATTCGATCGGATAATTGACTGCTTCTTCATCATTCATAGCAGTATCAATAAATTTATACGTTTCCGAATCACCTGGCAATTTTTCCTGGATGTGGAAATTGATTTCATTGACATTGATATTTTTTGGTGTTAAAATTGCACGTTCTCGTAACCAATCATGGGTATTGTAATTTTGTATTATATTTGGAAAAACTCTATCAATGATTTCTTGTTTTGATGATACAATTATGCAAAAATTATTCGGTAACGTGATAATCCCATTTTGATTACTTGCAATATTTCCATCGCCAATCTTCAGCAATTGCTTTGAAAACTCACTTGCTGATGAATCATTTGGAGACGCACACGCATATTCGTCATCAACGAAAGCCTTTGTACGTGTGCCCACAAAAATGAATTTTTCAAACATGCATTAATTTCATCAGCAGGTGTTGATCTAGGAAAAACAGGCAACGTTTGACGGAAATCACCAGATAACAATATTAGTGCACCGGCAAACAGCTGTGAACTCCGTCTTAAATCTTGTAATGTTCGATTTAAGGCTTCCAAACATTTTTTATGGGCCATTGGACACTCGTCCCATAAAATAATGGATGTTTGTTGCAAGACTTTAGCCATTCTAGAACTCCTTGCAATATTGAATGTTGGTGTTTCAATTGCTTGCATGTTTAATGGCAATTTCAAGGCGGAATATGCTGTGCGGCCGCCATCAACTAATGTAGCTGCAATACCGGAAGACGCAAGTGCCAATGCGATTTTTTGTTCCGACCGAATTGTTTCCAGTATCAATGAAATCAAAAATGTTTTTCCAGTGCCGCTAGGTGCATCCAAAAAATACAATCCACCAGTGTTATCATTGACAGCTTGCATCACTTTGTCATATGCATGTTTTTGTTGATCATTTAATTGTGGAATATAGGTTTTTTTTTTTTTTTTTTTTTTTTTTAATTCATTTTTATTTCATATTAACTTATAACTATCTTAAAGCTAGACAAAAATGTTTAAAACTAGCCTTATTATCAATTACTTACAACTAATTTACTGGCCCTCTAAATTAAACAATAACTCTTAGAACTAATGTCTTTCGACCTAAAAACCTATTTTAATTAAATCTATTTTTTTTATTTTATTTTATATTTCAAGGAAACTTTTACAAAAATAGCTTGGTATCTTATCATTTTTTTATTTTTTTTTTGTTTTATACTTATACACTAAACCTAAATATATATTAAAAATAATTAAAACTAAATAAAACTAACTTATACTAACTAAACATAACTTAAACTACTTAAAATATCTAATAATACTTAAAACTACGAGTACGAGTAACAGCCACAGCAGCATTTTTTTTTTCGTTTTTTAATTTTTTTTGTTTATTTTTTATATGCATGCAGACACACAACAACATGCAACCCACCCATACATGTACATACGCACATACATATACGTTCGCACATACATGTACAGACACGCATATACATGTACGTATGCCCCCACATACATACATATTTTTAATTTTTTTTTTTGGTGCCGCCCTAAATCTATGTAAGTCGGCCAAGATATACCATCTTCATCGACTTTAAATATCACGATGCTAATCAGAGAGCCACCAGAACTGGTTCTCCTGTTTCGCCCTATCCCGATCGGACACAGTCCTACTGAACCTAAGGCGCTCTTCTCCACCTTGAGCGATGACGTCTCGACCATACAGGAGTCGCCTATCCACAGTTTACCGGCTGACGTGGTAGATGAGCGGAACCGCCCCGCCATTTTGTATCAGCCCCCGACTGTCTAAATAGAGGAATGCCTCGGGAGGGATGTAACCACTTAACCGTGCACTCTCAAAATATTCGTTATTGGGGTAATAAGTCCCAAAACTTAAGCTGTTAGTTGAGGACATCGCTCTTGCAACGTGACCCCGAATCAGCTTGAACAAAAAATTATCTATTCTGTTTATGTTGGCTCCGTTGCGTTGTATAGAACCTGGTTGCAATAATATCTTGTATACTCCGACTCTGTAATCCAAGGCAACGTCTAAGACATTGCCTCTCAAACACCCGAATCTTTTCCATTTGAGATGGGGCAACGTTGAACCACACCGGGCATCCGTAGGCAATCATCGGCCTGATGAGGGCCATGTAGCAAATCACCTTCACCCTGCTGTCAAGACGGCTGCTATAAAACAGTCGTTTTGTCAAGGCAAAGGCTCACCTAGAACTGGCCAAAGCAGCACATATATGTCTGTCGAAATACAGGTACTGATCCAACCAGATGCCAAGGTACTTTACTACACTTTTACTCGCCAGTGGATGTCCATGTGGCCCTACGATCACCAGCTTGCGCCAGTTCTTTCTCGTATCCCTTGAGGCGCCAGACAACGGAGTCTTAAACAAAATAGTTTCTGATTTCTGGAAGTTGATTTTCAACTTCCAGTCATCACAATATCACTGAATCTTGTCGAAGTCACTCTGTAATAGACTTTTGATGACCTCAACTGTATTAGGTGTTCTGAACGCAATTAGATCGTCGGCGTACGCAAGTGGCCAATTGCCTGAGTTAGACTACCTATCAGATCGCTGGTGTAAATGTTGAATAGAATCGGCGAGTTAACCGCTCCCTGCTGAAGACCATTATTAATATTAAAAATTGCGGTAGAAGTTACATTGCCACTCTTGACAACAAACTTTCTACCATTTAGCATGTCATAAAGCATATACAATAGAGGCTTACTTATACCTAGTCTGATTAGCTTTAGATAGAGACCTTCTAACCATACGGTGTCGAAGGCCCTCTCTAAATCAACCAGACAGGCACCCGTACACTGCTTTTTAGTTTTGTTCCATTGGATATCAGAAACTAGTTTAGACGCGGCATGAATTGTGTCATGTCCCGCCTTAAAACCGAACTGATTATCCGGGATGATATTTTTGTCCTTGCCCCGCTTGAACAGGGCTCTATTAATAACCTTTTCAAATACTTTGCTGATACTCGGAAAAAGACTTATCGACCGGAGATTCGCCGAATTGGAGTTGTCCTTTCCTTTTTTGGGAGAGGGTGCACCACAGCTGTCTTCCACCGCACTGGATAATATGCATTATTCAGCGCGTTGTTAGTATACGTTTGTACGAATACACGGAATTCATCACGATCGAATTGCTGTTCGTGTTGCAATTCTCGTTCAAATAAATCATGCATTGGACGATTTGATGGAGCCAATCCTAATTGCACTAATGCTTTATTTGCAATCGTAAGGCACAAATCTTCGATCATTATTAAGGCTTCATTATACATTTCCAATGGCCGCAGCAATGCAGGATCATTGGAACGATGTCGAAGTCGAATCAAAATGTCTTCAGCCATGAAATCTTTGTATTTATTCCACAATTCCAGTGGATTTGATGGAAAACATGTTGATATTATGTTCGCAAATAACATACGAATTTGATTTGGTGGAGATGCAATTGATGCATCACGAAGCGTAGCATCTCAATGCGTATCATCTTCCAGCAAATGCAAGTGTTGACATGCTTCACGGTATGTGACCACAATTGACCATTGACAGTTCGTAAATGTTGGAATGATTGAGGTCCATGTACGTTCACCAACAAAAGTCGCAAGTAAAAACATTCAACATTAGCTGGACTAACTGTATAAATGCGTCCCAAAGCATCTGTTCGAAAAATACCTGGATAACCATTAACAGATGTGCCTTGTTTGCGACGCTGAAAATTTTTTGTTGATGCATTCCATGTGAAATAGTGAGGCACTTGCGAATATAACAAAGTCCTGACAAAATCATCCGTTTCACATGACTGGAAATAAGCTGTCTGTGTAGTTACTGGTGGCTCTACTGCTCTTTGTTCGGCATTTGCAGCAGTGAAGTAAACACGTTGGCCGTTTTCAAGATGAACTGCCAAATGTACAACAACCGGATGTCTGTCATGAACTGGGAACGATAGAATACGCCATACAGCTTCATTCGTACTAATATAGCGCCCCATTTGGTACTGCATTTCATCATGATTATTTTCAGGAGCCACTCCAAAAACAGCCATATCGCTGCTTTTAGTCACATACTTGCAAATATATTTGATTGATTTTACAGAATTGCAATATTCTACATTAATGTGAGTGTTGAACTTTTTTGACAGTATCGGTGAGTACGGAACTATCCACCGGTTATCCATTTCAACGTCTTGATTTTGAAGTTTAATTTCAGTTAATTTGCCGTTGTCTTCAGTTGATCGTCTACGATACTGTGGATATCCATCATCTCCTGTAATTGTTTCAGCAATCAATTGCTTTGCAAAACGTTTCGAACATTTGCCATCAATCATACAAGGTGAATTTCGATTAATATCACCACAGGGACTGTGAATCATATTTTTCGTGACAACTTCGAATAATCCTGGGTCGATGGTTTGATCTGGAATTTCGGCCGATATGACGGTATCAATCATATCAGGTGTTATTTTGTGTACGAACCAAATCAAAATATGTGCGTGAGGTAAGCCCCTTTTTTGCCACTCTATGGTATACATAAAGCACCGCACTTCTCCAAATACACGGAGTTTGAGAATCAGATCCATTAATTTTTTCAATTATTGTTGGAATACACGGGCCGTTATGTCATGTCGATCTTTTGGCACCTGACCATCAAATAAGCAATCAGATACATGGACCCACTTCGGATTGCATGTGAATGTGATGAATAGATCCGGTCGGCCATAATTTCGTACATATGTCATCGCATCTTGCGTATATTCATGCATATGACGTGGGCCACCAACATATGATGATGGTAAGATTGTTAAACGGCCGATATCATTCACATTTGCATCATTGATCATTGCGTCACGCAAATATATGTATTCCTCTGATCTTAATCGGGCTTGATTGTGACGGATGAAATTCAATCGCTCACTTTCAATTTTGGTGTACATATCGACGATATATTGATGCGAAAGTTGATTGCATCGCAAAATAAAATTGGTTTCTTGAGGGCGAATCATCAATCGATACGAATAAAAATTCATCGCACTGACTTTTTGTTGATTCTTGACCTGCAATGCAAAAATTAATTAGCGAATGATAATGATTTAAAAATCACATTTAAACGAAAGTCAAATGTGTACGTACCAGTTGTTGGATTTATCATTGGTATGTTGATATGATAGCCATCGTCCCCTCTCCAAAACAAAATGGGGTATGTCAATGCATCATAACAGCGATGGAGTTCTGAAATACGTTGTAATTGCTCATTTCTACGATACAAAACAATATCTCGTAGCCGAAACTGTTCACCACCCACAATAATGGCTACTTCATCAATCGTTGGTACAATGAATCGTCTGGCATGCTCTCCAATTGGTGTTTTATCGGCTTTTATTATGATTTTGTGGCCATCGGTGGCCATCCGGTCGAGTGCCACTTTAAACAATTTCACCAATTCATTGTGTTGATGGAAAAATGTTTGCAATTCATTCACGATTCAGCGCTGATTTAATTCACGATTCTCATCACCAATAAAATATATTTGCAAAAATTGATGATCGCCATCTGGGAATGGTAGCAAAGACCCAGCTCTATGGTATATTTGACCTTGAATCTGTAACGTTCGAGATATATATATAGACGACGGATTTGAATTTGTAAAAGCATGGAACACAGGAACGGCACATGAATTAAATATGATATGGCTTATTCCATACGAAGAAATTACCTTAAACGTTGGCATAAATCCATCTCTTATAATATTTGTAGCTCCAAAAGATGTCATTTGAAAGCATGAATTGTATTTTTGAATATTTCTAGCGGAAGTTCTAGCACGGGCAATTTGACTTTCCCACCAGCACAGCACATGCCAGGCGTTTCGTTTCTGAATTAAAATGCTTTGCAATGTATACATTCTATATTCATCTGGCCAATGTACGCATGCGTGCTGTAATCAATGGTGGCATTGTAATTGAAAGCCGCGCGTTCCATTTGACGTATATCATAAACGGACGTACGCCCACGTACGGTTTCTGGGTCCTTCACTATTAACCAAGTGCGTTCTCCGTCTGTGTCGTTGTGTTTTCATTTCATTTCGTCGAACGCGATCTTCTTGACTTTGTGATCTTCGATTTAACGCTGTAGCATTTGATTGACTTGAACGTCTGCCAATGTTTGTTCGTCTTGAACGTGGCATTCTTTCAGTACAGTGTATTACTAATTGAATTATTTCAAGAAAAATATAAACATATGAATGTGTGTGCGTGCAAATATGAATTCACATACACACACTGGACATAACCTCAATTGTGCAAATAAAAAAAACACTCGCCGGCAAATGCAATCCAATTGAACCTGTGAAAATGAAGCAACGCTTTTATATATATAAAAATGAAACACTAAAAATACAATTGAAAATATTTCAATCGATAAATACTACACTCTACGATTTATCGACTGGATTTTGGTACAGTGTATTAAAAAAGGAACACATGGTTAACACTCACCAAAATATGTCTGTTCGCAATGAGAGAACGATATAAAATAACTCAAAGCGCATAAGAGAACTGTCAACTGAATTCCAATGACAGCTAATTAATATTAACATAATGCACTTACAACTACATTTGACAACTGTGTACAGATATACAGTCATACAGTACAACAGAAACGCTTATCAGCGGCTGTGTATTTGTTGTTGTTTTTCCCATACAGGCATTTGTATGAGAAGAAAGCATTACTCACATAAAATGTCGTAACTCAGGAACGGCTGCACCGATTCCAAACAAGCTTCACACATGCCACCTCCTCATATGTAGGAACCAACTATAAAATTTTTGTGTCAATCGGTTCGGCGGTTCTTGAGTTATAAGATTACCAAGGAAATGTAACTTCTTTTTATATATATAGATAACATAATGCACTTACAACTACATTTTACAACTGTGTACACATATACAGTCATACAGTGCAACAGAAACACTCATCAGCGGCTGTGTATTTGTTGTTGTTTTTCCCCTACAGGCATTTCGTATGAGAGGAAAGCATTACTCACATAAAATGTCATAACTCAGGAACGGCTGCACCGATTCCAAACAATCTTCGCACATACCACCTCCTCATACGTAGGAACAAATTGTAAAATGTTTGTGTCAATCGGTTCGGTGGTTCTTGAGTTATAAGATTACCAATGTGTAACTTCTTTTTATATATATAGACTAGCGGGACCCGGCGGCGCGCGTTGCTACGCCCAAGAAAAAACATGTATTTTGTAATAAATCAACTCAATGGCGATGCTTTAAAAGGATTTTATTTATAATGATAAAGTTGTACATCAATTCAATACAATAGTGTATACAACATTTTTTGTTTGATTGTGTGGTGTATGTATAAATAAATTTTTTGGGGCTCCCACTCTGGAACATGCTACGTATAATTGTCCATATGAAAAGCACGGTTTCTCCAAATTCACACCACACACTTGAAGAGTTTGTCCTTGAGCTTTATTAATGGTCATAGTAAAGGATAAACGTACGGGAAATTGAAGACGTTTGAATTCAAATGGCATGTCCGTTGGTATTAATGGGATGCGCGGTATTAGTACAATTTCACCTTTTGCTTTCCCAGTGAGAATTGTTGTTTGAATTAAATGTGGCATCAATTTCTTCACTGAAAGTCTCGTCCCATTAAAAAGTTTTGGTGCATTAAGATTTAGGAGAATTATAATCGATGAACCAACTTTCAAATTCAAATAATGCGGTGGCATGCCTGGTGGTTCCAAAGAATTTAAAAATTCGACCGGATAATTGACTGCGTCTTCATCATTCATAGCAGTATCAATAAATTTAAACGTTTCCGAATCACCTGGCAATTTTTCCTGGATGTGGAAATTGATTTCATTGACATTGATATTTTTTGGTGCTAAAATTGCACGTTCTCGTAACCAATCATGGTTTTTGTAATTTTGTACAATATTTGGAAAAACTCTATCAATGATTTCTTGTTTTGATGATACAATTATGCAAAAATTATTCGGTAACGTGATAAACCCATTTTGATCACTTGCAATATTTCCATCGCCAATCTTCAGCAATTGCTTTGAAAACTCATTTGCTGATGAATCATTTTGAAGACGCACACGCATATTCGTCATCAACGAAAGCCTTTGTACGTGTGCCCACAAAAATGAACTTTTCAAACATGCATTAATTTCATCAGCAGGTGCTGATCTCGGAAAAACAGGCAACGTTTGATAACAACCAGATAACAATATTAATGCACCGCCAAACAGCTGTGAACTCCGTCTTAAATCTTGTAATGTTCGATTTAAGGCTTCCAAAGATTTTTTATGGTCCCATAAAATAATGGATGTTTGTTGAAAGACTTTAGCCATTCTAGAACTCCTTGCAATATTGCATGTTGGTCTTTTAATTGCTTGCATGTTCAATGGCAATTTCAAGGCGGAATATGCTGTGCGGCCGCCATCAACTAATGTAGCTGCAATACCGGAAGACGCAAGTACCAATGCGATTTTTTGTTCCGACCGAATTGTTGCCAGCATCAATGAAATCAAAAATGTTTTTCCAGTGCCGCCAGGTGCATCCAAAAAATACAATACACCAGTGTTATCATTGACAGCTTGCATCACTTTGTCATATGCATGTTTTTGTTGATCATTTAATTGTGGAATATAGGTTTTTTTTTTTTTTTTTTTGTAATGCATTTTTATTTCATATTAACTTATAACTATCTTAAAGCTAGATAAAAATGTTTAAAACTAGCCTAATTATCAATAACTTACAACTAATTTACTGGCCCTTTACGGGCGCTCTAAATTAAACAATAACTCTTAGAACTAATGTCTTTCGACCTAAAAACCTATTTTAATTAAATCTATTTTTTTTATTTTATTTTATATTTCAAGGAAACTTTTACAAAAATAGCTTGGTATCTTATCATTTTTTTATTTTTTTTTTGTTTTATACTTATACACTAAACCTAAATATATATTAAAAATAATTAAAACTAAATAAAACTAACTTATACTAACTAAACATAACTTAAACTACTTAAAATATCTAATAATACTTAAAACTACGAGTACGAGTAACAGCCACAGCAGCATTTTTTTTTTCGTTTTTTAATTTTTTTTGTGTATTTTTTATATGCATGCAGACACACAACAACATGCAACCCACCCATACATGTATATAGGCACATACATATACGTTCGCACATACATGTACAGACACGCATATACATGTACGTATGCCCCCACATACATACATATTTTTAATTTTTTTTTTTGGTGCCGCCCTAAATCTATGTAAGTCGGCCAAGATATACCATCTTCATCGACTTTAAATATCACGATGCTAATCAGAGAGCCACCAGAACTGGTTCTCCTGTTTCGCCCTATCCCGATCGGACACAGTCCTACTGAACCTAAGGCGCTCTTCTCCACCTTGAGCGATGACGTCTCGACCATACAGGAGTCGCCTATCCACAGTTTACCGGCTGACGTGGTAGATGAGCGGAACCGCCCCGCCATTTTGTATCAGCCCCCGACTGTCTAAATAGAGGAATGCCTCGGGAGGGATGTAACCACTTAACCGGGCACTCTCAAAATATTCGTTATTGGGGTAATAAGTCCCAAAACTTAAGCTGTTAGTTGAGGACATCGCTCTTGCAACGTGACCCCGAATCAGCTTGAACAAAAAATTATCTTTTCTGTTTATGTTGGCTCCGTTGCGTTGTATAGAACCTGGTTGCAATAATATCTTGTATACTCCGACTCTGTAATCCAAGGCAACGTCTAAGACATTGCCTCTCAAACACCCGAATCTTTTCCATTTGAGATGGGGCAACGTTGAACCACACCGGGCATCCGTAGGCAATCATCGGCCTGATGAGGGCCATGTAGCAAATCACCTTCACCCTGCTGTCAAGACGGCTGCTATAAAACAGTCGTTTTGTCAAGGCAAAGGCTCACCTAGAACTGGCCAAAGCAGCACATATATGTCTGTCGAAATACAGGTACTGATCCAACCAGATGCCAAGGTACTTTACTACACTTTTACTCGCCAGTGGATGTCCATGTGGCCCTACGATCACCAGCTTGCGCCAGTTCTTTCTCGTATCCCTTGAGGCGCCAGACAACGGAGTCTTAAACAAAATAGTTTCTGATTTCTGGAAGTTGATTTTCAACTTCCAGTCATCACAATATCACTGAATCTTGTCGAAGTCACTCTGCAATAGACTTTTGATGACCTCAACTGTATTAGGTGTTCTGAACGCAATTAGATCGTCGGCGTACGCAAGTGGCCAATTGCCTGAGTTAGACTACCTATCAGATCGCTGGTGTAAATGTTGAATAGAATCGGCGAGTTAACCGCTCCCTGCTGAAGACCATTATTAATATTAAAAATTGCGGTAGAAGTTACATTGCCACTCTTGACAACAAACTTTCTACCATTTAGCATGTCATAAAGCATATACAATAGAGGCTTACTTATACCTAGTCTGATTAGCTTTAGATAGAGACCTTCTAACCATACGGTGTCGAAGGCCCTCTCTAAATCAACCAGACAGGCACCCGTACACTGCTTTTTAGTTTTGTTCCATTGGATATCAGAAACTAGTTTAGACGCGGCATGAATTGTGTCATGTCCCGCCTTAAAACCGAACTGATTATCCGGGATGATATTTTTGTCCTTGCCCCGCTTGAACAGGGCTCTATTAATAACCTTTTCAAATACTTTGCTGATACTCGGAAAAAGACTTATCGACCGGAGATTCGCCGAATTGGAGTTGTCCTTTCCTTTTTTGGGAGAGGGTGCACCACAGCTGTCTTCCACCGCACTGGATAATATGCATTATTCAGCGCGTTGTTAGTATACGTTTGTACGAATACACGGAATTCATCACGATCGAATTGCTGTTCGTGTTGCAATTCTCGTTCAAATAAATCATGCATTGGACGATTTGATGGAGCCAATCCTAATTGCACTAATGCTTTATTTGCAATCGTAAGGCACAAATCTTCGATCATTATTAAGGCTTCATTATACATTTCCAATGGCCGCAGCAATGCAGGATCATTGGAACGATGTCGAAGTCGAATCAAAATGTCTTCAGCCATGAAATCTTTGTATTTATTCCACAATTCCAGTGGATTTGATGGAAAACATGTTGATATTATGTTCGCAAATAACATACGAATTTGATTTGGTGGAGATGCAATTGATGCATCACGAAGCGTAGCATCTCAATGCGTATCATCTTCCAGCAAATGCAAGTGTTGACATGCTTCACGGTATGTGACCACAATTGACCATTGACAGTTCGTAAATGTTGGAATGATTGAGGTCCATGTACGTTCACCAACAAAAGTCGCAAGTAAAAACATTCAACATTAGCTGGACTAACTGTATAAATGCTTCCCAAAGCATCTGTTCGAAAAATAGCTGGATAACCATTAACAGATGTGCCTTGCTTGCGACGCTGAAAATTTTTTGTTGATGCATTCCATGTGAAATAGTGAGTCACTTGCGAATATAACAAAGTCCTGGCAAAATCATCCGTTTCACATGACTGGAAATAAGCTGTCTGTGTAGTTACTGGTGGCTCTACTGCTCTTTGTCCGGCATTTGCATCAGTGAAGTAAACACGTTGGCCGTTTTCAAGATGAACTGCCAAATGTACAACAACCGGATATCTGTCATGAACTGGAAACGATAGAATACGCCATACAGCTTCATTCGTACTTATATAGCGCCCCATTTGGTACTGCATTTCATCATGATTATTTTCAGGAGCCACTCCAAAAACAGCCATATCGCTGCTTTTAGTCACATACTTGCAAATATATTTGAATGATTTTACAGAATTGCAATATTCTACATTAATGTGAGTGTTGAACATTTATGACAGTATCGGTGAGTACGGAACTATCCACCGGTTATCCATTTCAACGTCTTGATTTTGAAGTTTAATTTCAGTTAATTTGCCGTTGTCTTCAGTTGATCGTCAACGATACTGTGGATATCCATCATCTCCTGTAATTGTTTCAGCAATCAATTGCTTTGCAAAAGATTTCGAACATTTGCCATCAATCATACAAGGTGAATTTCGATTAATATCACCACAGGGACTGTGAATCATATTTTTCGTGACAACTTCGAATAATCCTTTGTCGATGGTTTGATCTGGAATTTCGGCCGATATGAGGGTATCAATCATATCAGGTGTTATTTTGTGTACGAACCAAATCAAAATATGTGCGTGAGGTAAGCCCCTTTTTTGCCACTCTATGGTGTACATAAAGCACCGCACTTCTCCAAATACACGGAGTTTGAGAATCAGATCCATTAATTTTTTCAATTTTTGTTGGAATACACGGGCCGTTATGTCATGCCGATCTTTTGGCACCTAACCATCAAATAAACAATCAGATACATGGACCCAATTCGGATTGCATGTGAATGTGATGAATAGATCCGGTCGGCCATAATTTCGTACATATGTCATCGCATCTTGCGTATATTCATGCATATGACGTAGGCCACCAACATATGATGATGGTAAAATTGTTAAACGGCCGATATCTTTCACATTTGCATCATTGATCATTGCGTCACCCAAATGTATGTATTCCTCTGATCTTAATCGGGCTTGATTGTGATGGATGAAATTCAATCGCTCACTTTCAATTTTGGTGTACATATCGACGATATATTGATGCGAAAGTTGATTGCATCGCAAAATAAAATTGGTTTCTTGAGGGCGAATCATCAATCGATACGAATAAAAATTCATCGCACTGACTTTTTGTTGATTCTTGACCTGCAATGCAAAAATTAATTAGCGAATGATAATGATTTAAAAATCACATTTAAACGAAAGTCAAATGTGTACGTACCAGTTGTTGGATTTATCATTGGTATGTTGATATGATAGCCATCGTCCCCTCTCCAAAACAAAATGGGGTATGTCAATGCATCATAACAGCGATGGAGTTCTGAAATACGTTGTAATTGCTCATTTCTACGATACAAAACAATATCTCGTGGCCGAAACTGTTCACCACCCACAATAATGGCTACTTCATCAATCGTTGGTACAATGAATCGTCTGGCATGCTCTCCAATTGGTGTTTTATCGGCTTTTATTATGATTTTGTGGCCATCGGTGGCCATCCGGTCGAGTGCCACTTTAAACAATTTCACCAATTCATTGTGTTGATGGAAAAATGTTTGCAATTCATTCACGATTCAGCGCTGATTTAATTCACGATTCTCATCACCAATAAAATATATTTGCAAAAATTGATGATCGCCATCTGGGAATGGTAGCAAAGACCCAGCTCTATGGTATATTTGACCTTGAATCTGTAACGTTCGAGATATATATATAGACGAATTAAAATGCTTTGCAATGTATACATTCTATATTCATCTGGCCAATGTACGCATGCGTGCTGTAATCAATGGTGGCATTGTAATTGAAAGCCGCGCGTTCCATTTGACGTATATCATAAACGGACGTACGCCCACATACGGTTTCTGGGCCCTTCACTATTAACCAAGTGCGTTCTCCGTCTGTGTCGTTGTGTTTTCATTTCATTTCGTCGAACGCGATCTTCTTGACTTTGTGATCTTCGATTTAACGCTGTAGCATTTGATTGACTTGAACGTCTGCCAATGTTTGTTCGTCTTGAACGTGGCATTCTTTCAGTACAGTGTATTACTAATTGAATTATTTCAAGAAAAATATAAACATATGAATGTGTGTGCGTGCAAATATGAATTCACATACACACACTGGACATAACCTCAATTGTGCAAATAAAAAAAACACTCGCCGGCAAATGCAATCCAATTGAACTTGTGAAAATGAAGCAGCGCTTTTATATATATAAAAATGAAACACTAAAAATACAATTGAAAATATTTCAATCGATAAATACTACACTCTACGATTTATCGACTGGATTTTGGTACAGTGTATTAAAAAAGGAACACATGGTTAACGCTCACCAAAATATGTCTGTTCGCAATGAGAGAACGATATAAAATAACTCAAAGCGCATAAGAGAACTGTCAACTGAATTCCAATGACAGCTAATTAATATTAACATAATGCACTTACAACTACATTTGACAACTGTGTACAGATATACAGTCATACAGTACAACAGAAACGCTTATCAGCGGCTGTGTATTTGTTGTTGTTTTTCCCATACAGGCATTTGTATGAGAAGAAAGCATTACTCACATAAAATGTCGTAACTCAGGAACGGCTGCACCGATTCCAAACAAGCTTCACACATGCCACCTCCTCATATGTAGGAACCAACTGTAAAATTTTTGTGTCAATCGGTTCGGCGGTTCTTGAGTTATAAGATTACCAAGGAAATGTAACTTCTTTTTATATATATAGATAACATAATGCACTTACAACTACATTTTACAACTGTGTACACATATACAGTCATACAGTGCAACAGAAACACTCATCAGCGGCTGTGTATTTGTTGTTGTTTTTCCCCTACAGGCATTTCGTATGAGAGGAAAGCATTACTCACATAAAATGTCATAACTCAGGAACGGCTGCACCGATTCCAAACAATCTTCGCACATACCACCTCCTCATACGTAGGAACAAATTGTAAAATGTTTGTGTCAATCGGTTCGGTGGTTCTTGAGTTATAAGATTACCAATGTGTAACTTCTTTTTATATATATAGACTAGCGGGACCCGGCGGCGCGCGTTGCTACGCCCAAGAAAAAACATGTATTTTGTAATAAATCAACTCAATGGCGATGCTTTAAAAGGATTTTATTTATAATGATAAAGTTGTACATCAATTCAATACAATAGTGTATACAACATTTTTTGTTTGATTGTGTGGTGTATGTATAAATAAATTTTTTGGGGCTCCCACTCTGGAACATGCTACGTATAATTGTCCATATGAAAAGCACGGTTTCTCCAAATTCACACCACACACTTGAAGAGTTTGTCCTTGAGCTTTATTAATGGTCATAGTAAAGGATAAACGTACGGGAAATTGAAGACGTTTGAATTCAAATGGCATGTCCGTTGGTATTAATGGGATGCGCGGTATTAGTACAATTTCACCTTTTGCTTTCCCAGTGAGAATTGTTGTTTGAATTAAATGTGGCATCAATTTCTTCACTGAAAGTCTCGTCCCATTAAAAAGTTTTGGTGCATTAAGATTTAGGAGAATTATAATCGATGAACCAACTTTCAAATTCAAATAATGCGGTGGCATGCCTGGTGGTTCCAAAGAATTTAAAAATTCGACCGGATAATTGACTGCGTCTTCATCATTCATAGCAGTATCAATAAATTTAAACGTTTCCGAATCACCTGGCAATTTTTCCTGGATGTGGAAATTGATTTCATTGACATTGATATTTTTTGGTGCTAAAATTGCACGTTCTCGTAACCAATCATGGTTTTTGTAATTTTGTACAATATTTGGAAAAACTCTATCAATGATTTCTTGTTTTGATGATACAATTATGCAAAAATTATTCGGTAACGTGATAAACCCATTTTGATCACTTGCAATATTTCCATCGCCAATCTTCAGCAATTGCTTTGAAAACTCATTTGCTGATGAATCATTTTGAAGACGCACACGCATATTCGTCATCAACGAAAGCCTTTGTACGTGTGCCCACAAAAATGAACTTTTCAAACATGCATTAATTTCATCAGCAGGTGCTGATCTCGGAAAAACAGGCAACGTTTGATAACAACCAGATAACAATATTAATGCACCGCCAAACAGCTGTGAACTCCGTCTTAAATCTTGTAATGTTCGATTTAAGGCTTCCAAAGATTTTTTATGGTCCCATAAAATAATGGATGTTTGTTGCAAGACTTTAGCCATTCTAGAACTCCTTGCAATATTGCATGTTGGTGTTTTAATTGCTTGCATGTTCAATGGCAATTTCAAGGCGGAATATGCTGTGCGGCCGCCATCAACTAATGTAGCTGCAATACCGGAAGACGCAAGTACCAATGCGATTTTTTGTTCCGACCGAATTGTTGCCAGCATCAATGAAATCAAAAATGTTTTTCCAGTGCCGCCAGGTGCATCGAAAAAATACAATACACCAGTGTTATCATTGACAGCTTGCATCACTTTGTCATATGCATGTTTTTGTTGATCATTTAATTGTGGAATATAGGTTTTTTTTTTTTTTTTTTTGTAATGCATTTTTATTTCATATTAACTTATAACTATCTTAAAGCTAGATAAAAATGTTTAAAACTAGCCTAATTATCAATAACTTACAACTAATTTACTGGCCCTTTACGGGCGCTCTAAATTAAACAATAACTCTTAGAACTAATGTCTTTCGACCTAAAAACCTATTTTAATTAAATCTATTTTTTTTATTTTATTTTATATTTCAAGGAAACTTTTACAAAAATAGCTTGGTATCTTATCATTTTTTTATTTTTTTTTTTGTTTTATACTTATACACTAAACCTAAATATATATTAAAAATAATTAAAACTAAATAAAACTAACTTATACTAACTAAACATAACTTAAACTACTTAAAATATCTAATAATACTTAAAACTACGAGTACGAGTAACAGCCACAGCAGCATTTTTTTTTCGTTTTTTAATTTTTTTTGTTTATTTTTTATATGCATGCAGACACACAACAACATGCAACCCACCCATACATGTACATACGCACATACATATACGTTCGCACATACATGTACAGACACGCATATACATGTACGTATGCCCCCACATACATACATATTTTTAATTTTTTTTTTTGGTGCCGCCCTAAATCTATGTAAGTCGGCCAAGATATACCATCTTCATCGACTTTAAATATCACGATGCTAATCAGAGAGCCACCAGAACTGGTTCTCCTGTTTCGCCCTATCCCGATCGGACACAGTCCTACTGAACCTAAGGCGCTCTTCTCCACCTTGAGCGATGACGTCTCGACCATACAGGAGTCGCCTATCCACAGTTTACCGGCTGACGTGGTAGATGAGCGGAACCGCCCCGCCATTTTGTATCAGCCCCCGACTGTCTAAATAGAGGAATGCCTCGGGAGGGATGTAACCACTTAACCGGGCACTCTCAAAATATCCGTTATTGGGGTAATAAGTCCCAAAACTTAAGCTGTTAGTTGAGGACATCGCTCTTGCAACGTGACCCCGAATCAGCTTGAACAAAAAATTATCTATTCTGTTTATGTTGGTTTCGTTGCGTTGTATAGAACCTGGTTGCAATAATATCTTGTATACTCCGACTCTGTAATCCAAGGCAACGTCTAAGACATTGCCTCTCAAACACCCGAATCTTTTCCATTTGAGATGGGGCAACGTTGAACCACACCGGGCATCCGTAGGCAATCATCGGCCTGATGAGGGCCTTGTAGCAAATCACCTTCACCCTGCTGTCAAGACGGCTGCTATAAAACAGTCGTTTTGTCAAGGCAAAGGCTCACCTAGAACTGGCCAAAGCAGCACATATATGTCTGTCGAAATACAGGTACTGATCCAACCAGATGCCAAGGTACTTTACTACACTTTTACTCGCCACTGGATGTCCATGTGGCCCTACGATCACCAGCTTGCGCCAGTTCTTTCTCGTATCCCTTGAGGCGCCAGACAACGGAGTCTTAAACAAAATAGTTTCTGATTTCTGGAAGTTGATTTTCAACTTCCAGTCATCACAATATCACTGAATCTTGTCGAAGTCACTCTGCAATAGACTTTTGATGACCTCAACTGTATTAGGTGTTCTGAACGCAATTAGATCGTCGGCGTACGCAAGTGGCCAATTGCCTGAGTTAGACTACCTATCAGATCGCTGGTGTAAATGTTGAATAGAATCGGCGAGTTAACCGCTCCCTGCTGAAGACCATTATTAATATTAAAAATTGCGGTAGAAGTTACATTGCCACTCTTGACAACAAACTTTCTACCATTTAGCATGTCATAAAGCATATACAATAGAGGCTTACTTATACCTAGTCTGATTAGCTTTAGATAGAGACCTTCTAACCATACGGTGTCGAAGGCCCTCTCTAAATCAACCAGACAGGCACCCGTACACTGCTTTTTAGTTTTGTTCCATTGGATATCAGAAACTAGTTTAGACGCGGCATGAATTGTGTCATGTCCCGCCTTAAAACCGAACTGATTATCCGGGATGATATTTTTGTCCTTGCCCCGCTTGAACAGGGCTCTATTAATAACCTTTTCAAATACTTTGCTGATACTCGGAAAAAGACTTATCGACCGGAGATTCGCCGAATTGGAGTTGTCCTTTCCTTTTTTGGGAGAGGGTGCACCACAGCTGTCTTCCACCGCACTGGATAATATGCATTATTCAGCGCGTTGTTAGTATACGTTTGTACGAATACACGGAATTCATCACGATCGAATTGCTGTTCGTGTTGCAATTCTCGTTCAAATAAATCATGCATTGGACGATTTGATGGAGCCAATCCTAATTGCACTAATGCTTTATTTGCAATCGTAAGGCACAAATCTTCGATCATTATTAAGGCTTCATTATACATTTCCAATGGCCGCAGCAATGCAGGATCATTGGAACGATGTCGAAGTCGAATCAAAATGTCTTCAGCCATGAAATCTTTGTATTTATTCCACAATTCCAGTGGATTTGATGGAAAACATGTTGATATTATGTTCGCAAATAACATACGAATTTGATTTGGTGGAGATGCAATTGATGCATCACGAAGCGTAGCATCTCAATGCGTATCATCTTCCAGCAAATGCAAGTGTTGACATGCTTCACGGTATGTGACCACAATTGACCATTGACAGTTCGTAAATGTTGGAATGATTGAGGTCCATGTACGTTCACCAACAAAAGTCGCAAGTAAAAACATTCAACATTAGCTGGACTAACTGTATAAATGCGTCCCAAAGCATCTGTTCGAAAAATACCTGGATAACCATTAACAGATGTGCCTTGTTTGCGACGCTGAAAATTTTTTGTTGATGCATTCCATGTGAAATAGTGAGGAACTTGCGAATATAACAAAGTCCTGGCAAAATCATCCGTTTCACATGACTGGAAATAAGCTGTCTGTGTAGTTACTGGTGGCTCTACTGCTCTTTGTTCGGCATTTGCAGCAGTGAAGTAAACACGTTGGCCGTTTTCAAGATGAACTGCCAAATGTACAACAACCGGATGTCTGTCATGAACTGGGAACGATAGAATACGCCATACAGCTTCATTCGTACTAATATAGCGCCCCATTTGGTACTGCATTTCATCATGATTATTTTCAGGAGCCACTCCAAAAACAGCCATATCGCTGCTTTTAGTCACATACTTGCAAATATATTTGATTGATTTTACAGAATTGCAATATTCTACATTAATGTGAGTGTTGAACTTTTTTGACAGTATCGGTGAGTACGGAACTATCCACCGGTTATCCCTTTCAACGTCTTGATTTTGAAGTTTAATTTCAGTTAATTTGCCGTTGTCTTCAGTTGATCGTCTACGATACTGTGGATATCCATCATCTCCTGTAATTGTTTCAGCAATCAATTGCTTTGCAAAACGTTTCGAACATTTGCCATCAATCATACAAGGTGAATTTCGATTAGTATCACCACAGGGACTGTGAATCATATTTTTCGTGACAACTTCGAATAATCCTGGGTCGATGGTTTGATCTGGAATTTCGGCCGATATGACGGTATCAATCATATCAGGTGTTATTTTGTGTACGAACCAAATCAAAATATGTGCGTGAGGTAAGCCCCTTTTTTGCCACTCTATGGTATACATAAAGCACCGCACTTCTCCAAATACACGGAGTTTGAGAATCAGATCCATTAATTTTTTCAATTTTTGTTGGAATACACGGGCCGTTATGTCATGTCGATCTTTTGGCACCTGACCATCAAATAAGCAATCAGATACATGGACCCACTTCGGATTGCATGTGAATGTGATGAATAGATCCGGTCGGCCATAATTTCGTACATATGTCATCGCATCTTGCGTATATTCATGCATATGACGTGGGCCACCAACATATGATGATGGTAAGATTGTTAAACGGCCGATATCATTCACATTTGCATCATTGATCATTGCGTCACGCAAATATATGTATTCCTCTGATCTTAATCGGGCTTGATTGTGACGGATGAAATTCAATCGCTCACTTTCAATTTTGGTGTACATATCGACGATATATTGATGCGAAAGTTGATTGCATCGCAAAATAAAATTGGTTTCTTGAGGGCGAATCATCAATCGATACGAATAAAAATTCATCGCACTGACTTTTTGTTGATTCTTGACCTGCAATGCAAAAATTAATTAGCGAATGATAATGATTTAAAAATCACATTTAAACGAAAGTCAAATGTGTACGTACCAGTTGTTGGATTTATCATTGGTATGTTGATATGATAGCCATCGTCCCCTCTCCAAAACAAAATGGGGTATGTCAATGCATCATAACAGCGATGGAGTTCTGAAATACGTTGTAATTGCTCATTTCTACGATACAAAACAATATCTCGTGGCCGAAACTGTTCACCACCCACAATAATGGCTACTTCATCAATCGTTGGTACAATGAAATTTGACTTTCCCACCAGCACAGCATATGCCAGGCGTTTCGTTTCTGCACTTAAATGCTTTGCAATGTATACATTCTATATCCATCTGGCCAATGTACACATGCGTGCTGTAATCAATGGTGGCATTGTAATTGAAAGCCGCGCGTTCCATTTGACGTATATCATAAACGGACGTACGCCCACGTACGGTTTCTGGGTCCTTCACTATTAACCAAGTGCGTTCTCCGTCTGTGTCGTTGTGTTTCCATTTCATTTCGTCGAACGCGATCTTCTTGACTTTGTGATCTTCGATTTAACGCTGTAGCATTTGATTGACTTGAACGTCTGCCAATGTTTGCTCGTCTTGAACGTGGCATTCTTTCAGTACAGTGTATTACTAATTGAATTATTTCAAGAAAAATATATACATATGAATGTGTGTGCGTGGAAATATGAATTCACATACACACACTGGACATAACCTCAATTGTGCAAATAAAAAAAAACACTCACCGGCAAATGCAATCCAATTGAACTTGTGAAAATGAAGCAACGCTTTTATATATATAAAAATGAAACATTAAAAATACAATTGAAAATATTTCAATCGATAAATACTACACTCTACGTTTTATCGACTGGTATATCTGTATATCTGTTCGCAATGAGAGCACGATATAAGAGAACTCAGAGCACATAAGTGAACTGTCAACTGAATTCCAATGACAGTAAATTAATATTAACATAATGCACTTACAACTACATTTGACAACTGTGTACACATATACAGTCATACAGTACAACAGAAACGCTCATCAGCGGTTTTGCATTTGTTGTTGTTTTTCCCATATAGGCATTTCGTATGAGAGGAAAGCATTACTCACATAAAATGTCATAACTCAGGAACGGCTGCACCGATTGCAAAGAAACTTCATACATATTACCTTCTCATATGTAGGAACAAACTGTAAAATTTTTGTGTCAATCAGTTCGGCGGTTCTTGAGTTATAAGATTAACAAGGAAATATAACTTCTTTTTATATATATAGATAATATAATACGAACAGTAGGTTTAAATAATATAATAAAAAGTATTTTTTGTAATAAGTTAATAAGAGAACGTTTTAGTTAATAGGACAATAAAACAGTCATGACATTTCTTTTGAATGTAATTCTAGAACAGATTTTAAAAATATCTGTACAGTGTAATACGCTATTGGTTTCTCTGCTGCCACGTGATATAGGTTAATTTTTCGCATAGTTGCTTCAATAGAATTCATCATGCAGATAAAACCTCATTCGGAGCTTTCTGCAAGGGAAGTAAAAGTTAATTCGTTCAACCAGGTATGAACAATTTATATGATTACTTAAAGTATCTTTAATCATCATTATTGAAAAGTATTTTCTTCTCATCTCAAGAAAGCAGACATTATATGAAACTTTTCTATAACCCTTCAATCCTTGATGAATGTGTATTGAATAGGGATTCCAGACAACACTACAATATTCTAGATTAGATATGACAAAAGCTGAATAAAGACATTCGAGCGTATAGGGATCAGAAAATTCTTTTGTATTCCTTCTTACAAAACCTAACATCTTATACGCCTAATTAACTGTATACTCAATATGATAATTAAAACACAACTTACTATCGAAAATAACTCCCATTTTGATTTACTTTATCAAGAACACTATTGTTCACTGAATAATCGAATATTGGCGATTTTCTCCTAAAGCACATAAAACTTTGACACTTAAAGACATTCAAAAAAAGCAAATTTTTGCTACACCATAATGCCAACTTTTCAAGATCGCGTTGTAGTAGGAGACAATCATCAATAGATTTAATGATCTTGAAAATCTTAACATCCTCTGCATAAAGCAAATTGTTTGAAAATTTGAAAGTGTCCGGTATGTCACTTACAAATAGTATGAAAAACAAATATGACTTCCCTGGGGAACTCCTGAATTCACGTTAATAGGTTTGGATTTTAATTTACCTTAACGGATTGGATCTGGCCCCTCAAATATTAGCATATCTATTTTAAGAAATGAGAATGAGATCCTAAAACCAACAGTTTATGGACAAGGGCCTCATGATTTACCCTATCAAAGGCTTAAGTAAAATCGGTGAAAATTATATCTGTCTGTAACCCATTAGCAAATTCTTTGACTACAGAGTTACATAAAATTGTCAGACTTGTAGCTGTCGATTTACCCGAAATGAAACCATGTTGAGATTCAGCAATTACATTTTTGGTTATAAAAAAAGGTTTATCACAAAAAATCTTCTCTAAAATTTTGGAAATAAAAAATAACTTACAAATTGGTCTGTAATTACTTACTGATTTAAAATTAGGGGAGATAAAAGATGATTACCATTCATCAATAAATTGACCAGTTAGAAGACACCTATTCAAAACTAAGCATAGTGGTAACGCAAGGGAGATTGCACATTTTTTTATGACCTTAGGAGATATGCCATCCGGTCCAGAAGATTTTTTTTGTAGGGCTTCAAAAATGTCCATTTCATTTAAATAAATGCTTCCAACATCAACTACATTAGTGGGAGAAAACTTTGGAAGTATACTAGGTACCGTCTGCGACTACACAGATTCAAAATAATCAGCAAAAAGATTGCATATCGTGGATAAATCCCTAGATATTCTTACTGCATACAATTGGATAATCCTGTTGAGTTTTTCTTTGTATGGACAAGGTTGCAAAAACCTTTGCTATCTACCTTGATTTCATTTAAGATGAAATCATTGCATAAGAACGTATTTAGCACATCAAATTCTTTCTGTAAATTTAGATACTAAGATACCTTTTTGTAGTTCTTATAAGCCTTGTTTTTTTTTTATTTTTAAGATTATATTTTATTTCTTCACTAAATGTGTATACTATTTTTTGTACAGAAAATACATTTTTGAGATTACAATTAATTTTTTTTATAATCATTCGTTAACTCCTATTTTTTGTGTTTGTTATAAATAAATATATTATAAGTAAATGTGTGGACGTATAAATGTCTTTTTTCCTTTTTTCTTGTGTTTTTGCAGAAGATTTAACAAGGTGTGGTGATTTTGTATGCCAAATTATCTTTATTTCGATTTGTTAATTGAAATAAGGTCAAGCTCCGAATTTGGCCTTATTCCGTTTTTGGAAACGTAATAAGACCAAATTTTTAGAATTTGGTTTTATTTCGTTTGGCATCATCTCACGTTACCCGAAAAGGACATCAGTTTTATTTGTTTAAATGCATCAAAATTGATAGTCAAAGTTTTCAATTATGAATTTCAATGCAAGCTATAACTGGCGCCTAAATATGCAGTTCAATTTGGAATGGACTTTATCAATTTAAAGTGATGTGAATATACTTAGGTATAAACATATATTCTTTTGATGTTTTACTTGTACATACACATTAGGGTGGTGCTTATTTTCAAAAGTTAAAATTTTTTATTGTGCACCCTATTTTTTTGTTCCTTGACATCTTAAAACATTACCCTATTTTTTTACGACAACGTTAACACGTGCCGCACTGAGCTTAAAGTTCTCGCTATGGTACCAGTACTTTTACTGTACTGGTACCCATGAAATTTTCTATGACTCTCTTGTAAGTATGTTTTTTTTCTCTGAGCAAGCGTAGGTGTCACTTCACTGCACTTCATTTAATCTGTCAATCAGAAATTTTAATAGCATTAATTAATGGGGTTTTCGATTGGCCATACGGAACACGTTCGCCCAATAAAACACATGAAAACCGTTTGACTGATTCTGAATTGTATGTATCACTGCATTTGTGAAAATTAATTTTCATTTCAGTTTTCATTTTCATTTATTTCAAAAAATATAGAGTTTCAAAGATACATTTAGATTTAGAACTTTTAGAGCATCTAGAATTAAATAACATATAATGTATAGGCTCTAACATAATAAATTGCAATGCAAAAAATAAAATAAAAATAATCTTAAAAGCTAAAAGTTTAATTCAGGATATATAAATTTATATCAAGAAAAGAAGCTACATATATGCAATGTACAAAGTATTTAAAATATCTAATTTATTATTATATTTGATTCGAAAAGTGCAAGAATAATTTCCTTTTAAAAGCGGCCGGTGCGGTAGTTCTTTGCAATTCACTTCGAAGCAAATTCCATACGCGAATTGCAGATACATAAAACGAGCGTTCTGCTATGACCCGTGTAAAACGTGGGATATTTAACTTGAGTCCTCTTTGAGACTGTGCAAACTGTAGCATTTCACTGAGGTAGTTAGGACATCCATTGCGGATGACATCTGGAGTTTTAGAACTAGCCTGTAACAAGGTACCTATCATGATTCATACCAAAGATAATATGCTGTAAATGTGAAACACTTGAGTATCTTTGAATACAGTAAATAAAACGAATACAGTCATTAACAGTTACATTTAGCTTACGCTTACACTCGCAGTCCAAAACCGGATAGACTGTGCAGTTGAAAATAAAATAAGGCATAGTAAGTGATTTAACGAGATGCTTTTTCATATCAGATGTTAATAAGTTTGAGGAAGATCTCAACGTACGAAGTCCAGAGTAAATAAGTCTAATAGTGTCTGAGATTGCTCTACAGCAGCTAATATTATTACTTATTCGGTACCCCAAGTATTTAACATTTTCCAAATAACCAATGATTTCGTCATTAAGAATAACAGAGGGAAAATCATCTAGATTCAGCTCATTTCTAGAGCATAACACGGCAATAGACTTCGCCGGATTATGTTTCATACTATTATCATTTGACCAAATGAGAATATAACTTAAATCTTCATTTAATCTCTCAATACAGTCCTCCATAAGTCCAATTCTACGAAAGATGTAAAGAATCACATCATCAGCATATAAATGAATTTGACAATAACGAACCACGTGGGGAAGATCATTAATATATAGTGAGAACAATAGCGGACCCAATACTGAGCCCTGGGGTATATCCATATTTGTTATAATCAGGCTAGAACTCACTTCAGTTTTAATTCGCTGTACTCTATTTTTCAGATAACTGCACAGTAGCGCAAGTGAACAGCCATCAAAATTAAAGTTCCGCTTAAGTTTAGAGAGAAGTATAGAATGATCAATACAATCAAAGGCTTTAAAAAAATCAAGGAGTACCATGACACCAACATTTCCAGCATCTAAAGCATATCGGAAGTCGGACGTAACTTTAATTACAGCAGATTCACAGCTGTGCTTACTGCGGAAACCAGATTGCTATTGTGAAAGTAAATCTCATTTAGATACGCCTGAATTTTATCATGAATTATTTGTTCAAATACTTTACCCAACAAAGAAAAAATACTTTTGTTTTTTAAATTCAAAAAAACACATCAAAATTACACAAAACAAATCAACCCGATGATTTTGAAGTTTTATCTTTCTTTGAAGAAGGCTCGTGAAAACTTATTGTTGGTCGGTTCAATTAAAAACCAAATTCTAGGCTCTAAATTACATTCTTAACGAGATGTATTAAGTGTTTTATTTAATAATATGCTTAGTGTAAGCCTAAGCTTATTAATTGTTGTTAGTTTGGTCATAGACGTGTGTGCAATATTTTGGAAAAAGACAAGAATTCAAACACGTGATCGATTTCATTGAATACAGCAATTCGCCCATTTCACACTCTCATGGTCATAGTTCAATTCACAAGAACCTTTTCAATTAAGATGAAAAAGTAGACCAGCACCACTAGAGTAAAGGAATCTGATGACCGACCTTGGCAGGTCGTGAAATATCTATAATTCCAGCCAAACATAATTGAGAAAAGACTTGTTGGTAGTACACTCAAGTTGTTGTCGGGCATTCAAAGTCATCACATTCTCGTCTCTTAGTCTAGTTTGACAGTTTAATTTTTTTTTCATTAACTAAAGTAAATTGTGCCGGCACATCAGGTTTTCTTTTAATTGTTTGTTTATAACAAAATAACTAAATATTTTGTCACGAACTAAAAGTATACTAATGTGTAAAATTTCGAAAGAATCGGTTAAGCCATTTATGAGATAGTCGAAAGCAATAAAAAACCGTCCTAGGCAAATTACCGTTCTTAGACATTTTTAATTTTTTTTTCTACCATATGATCGGTCGAACCTAAAAAGCTACACTGATTTTTTTAAATGAAGATCGTTAGAGCCATTTTCAAGAAAAATAGGCCTTAACGTAACGGTTATATGGCAGGTACCGTTTTTGAGCTAAACAAACGAATTTGGACTAAGGAATGGCTAAAAATAACCTCCAAATTTGTTTCGTTTAATTTGTTGGACGAATTGAAATTGACTAAAAATTATCTTAGGATGGACGCAGAAAATCGTTGAAATACCACAACGAAGGGACATATAGCTCTTCTTTACCTGACCCAGATATTTCATTTTGTCATTTTTTTAGTTCACTGAGAAAACATGTTCTAATGGAATTAATGTTCTTTTTTAATGACTCCACATTGGCATTTCGCACTATTTCTCGAAATTTATCCAAAATAATTTCGTAAGCTTTTTGTTTTTTTAGTTTTGTTTTTATAAGCTTCACTTTTAGTTTGCTCTGTCACTGGTAAACCCCGATATAATTAAAAAAAATCACTCCAAATTTCGCACTTTCCGCTCACAGCCATATTTCTTGTTTTTTTCTTTTCGTTTGATGCGCACAGGTTGACAACTTTTCTTAGAATGAAATTTCCTACTGGCATGACAAGCATGTATTCATATTCTCCAAAATATATAAATAAATAAAAGTATGAATAAAAAAATAAATAAATTAACAATAAATAAATTAACAATTATATAAATTATTAACAAATAAATAACTTAACGAATAATAAATAAATAAATTTATAAATAAGCAAATTAACAATTAAATAAATTAACGCATAAATAAATTAACAATTAGATAAATTAACAATTAAATAAATTAACAAATAAATAAATTAACAATTAAATAAATTAACAAATAAATAAATTAACAAATAGATAAATTAATAGATAAATAAATTAATAAATAAATAAATTAAGAAATAAATAAATTAACAATTTAATAAATAAACAAAAAAAAATACATAAATAATAAATTAACAAATAAATAAATAAATAATGAGAGAAAAAAAATGTTTTATTAATCACAAAATAAATAATTTATTAAAATTAGTATCACAGAATCAGTCTTATTATAAAAAAAAAAAAAAAAAAATATGTAAACTATAAAGCTAGGTTTGAAATTAGAACGTTATCAGACATTACACAAGAAGTGACATAATTCTCATTAAGTTTAACAATTCTGGATGTTACCAATTAAATATTTGAAATCTCGTGAAGTACAGCTGTTGAGAAAGACCATGGGAGTTTAAGCATCATTTTTAAAACTTTATTTTGAGCTATTTGGAGCCTGCGGATGTGACTTGATGCACAATTCCCCCATGCCGGCGCCCCATAAAAAATAATTGCTTGGAAAACTGCTTTATAAATTAAGAGTTTATTTTTGTTACTTAATTTTGATTTACGATTTATAAAAGGATAGAGCGTTTTAATAGTTATGTTAATCTTCTTAATTACTTCTTGTATTTGCACTCTAAAAGTTATTTTTGTATCTAGGTGTACACCAAGGTATTTAACATTTGAACACCATTCGGTGCTTAAGCCATCAACATGAAGATTGTTGCTAGGCAGGAAACAGGGTTTTCTTTTTCGAGTAAAAAAGATAGCCTGTGTCTTTGAAGCATTTAGTTTAATCTTCCAATCGAAAAAATAATCTTGTATAACATCAAGTGCAGACTGCAAGTTCGTTTCAATATTGAAACCAATCGAATCTGATGAATAGATGCAAGTGTCATCGGCGAACATTTCTTTTTCGCAGTTAGTGAGGCATAGAAAGTCGTAGTTGAAAATAATGTATAATATTGGGCCCAGCACTGATCCCTGAGGTACACCTGCTACAATATCGTAAGTACTAGAGTACCAATTATTAATAGAAACTTTGTAATTTCTTTCGGATAAAAATGATAGAATTTTTTTGATCAAGTAGATTGGAAAATTAAGTCTAGAAAGTTTATGTAATAAACCATCATGCCAAACTGTATCGAATGCCTTCTCAACGTCAAGAAGAACCATTCCTGTACTTTTTCATCTTCTAAAATTAGTTTTAATGTATTTAGATATTCTATCAACTTGATGGACTGTACTATGGTGAGCCCTAAAGCCAAATTGTTCGAGTGGTAATATGTTATTTCTTGTTACTTGAGAAAGAATTCTAAAACAAATAAAAATCTAATTTTAATTTTCCAATTAATTTTATTCTTTATTTTAAATCAATTTATTTAGAAATTTTTTTCTCATTTGTTAGTTTTCCGTTTCAGTAGTGCTTTTAAGGGCTGCGATTTTTGTTCTTCTTAAAAAATTCAAAATTTTATAGAAACAGTTAAATTATAATTTCGTGTTATCATGCTTTTTGTTTTATTTGCATCGGCCAGAATATTGTTAAAAAAAAAATAAAATTTAAATAAAGCCATGTACTTTCCAAATATACATATATACTTGTATGGAAGAACTAATTACAGAGGTGTGCGGCTCGAATTCACTTGTGATGGTTGATGGAAATAGTAGATATATGCGAGTGCAGTATCTGCCTTATACGTTAAGAGTATTCATGAAACCGTGTAAGCCTCCCACATCGGAAATTGGAAAAGCTTACCACACATGATGCATGAACGCACCTAAAAATCAACTCGTAAACGTGGTTAATGATTTTTTTCTTCCCATATTTTAACTGGACTAATAACGGTTCGTTTATTACTCTCATTTAAAACGTCGGCCAAAAATAATACGAGGAAGAGAGATAGTTATACTAAGACTATGACACACAAAACGTCAAAATTAAATGTCAAAAGCTTTCTACATTTAAAAAATTCAGATGGGATGCTTCCCACATAAAATTTTGAGGAAAAGTTCACCATTTTTTAGTAAACTTTTTAATTTTGACAGCTCATTTACCATTTTACCACTTTAATTTATATCTCGCTGTTGTTTTCAATCCTGAAGGTTTTATTCATTTCGTCGAAAAGTTAAAACAAAAAACTTAAATGTAGTTTAAACTTAAAAGCGTTTGCTAAATCTTATTAGTGGCGTCAAAATAAAGAATAAATAAATTGATATTTGATCTAGCCTTATTAATTGTATTCCGCTCATCCACAAAGAAATCTAATATAATTGCCTTTTTTTTCTGTAGAAAACAGAGAAAAAGAAATTTTTGGTTTGTGTATGGAGTTCTTTGGAAAAAAATCGATTAAACACTGGTACTTATTAATATTTGTGATTTCCGCTGGAAGCTTGTTGGCGCTCGTGTGGTTCTAGCTGAGGAGAGATCCAATGCGAAGTTGGTTCTTAGCAGTCCATATCTAGTATAATGCATCCAGCATGCTGGGCAATGCATTTGATGGAGCGTTCACATTTTTAAATTCGAGTCAATCAAGCCATGCATGTCCAGCATGTTGGAGAATGTGAACCCCCCATTCACAAAACAAAACGCTCAATGGTATGTATTATGAAATTTAATATTCTAATAAGAAACTTTCAATAATCAGAAAAATTAACCATTTTTTCTTTTCCTTCCACAAGTAGATATTCGCCTAAAAAGTTCTGAGAAAATGGCACTGGCTTCTCGCAGCGTTGATACCGGTCACACACCAAACCGTGCAACAGAAAAACACATATCTAAACGTTACATACTAGAGACACCTGCGCAAAATTTTAAACGATTTAGGAAAATGTTAAAGCCACTTTTAGCAATTTACTAAGCTATAGAGATGATTGGGCTAATTTTAAACGATTTTAACATTTTACTAAAGTTAAAATCACGGAATGGCTACTTTAACATTTAGCAATTTTCTAAATCCATTATGAAATCTGATAGTATATCAGCTTTGCACGCAGGGTACCCATGTTGAAGTCGTGCTGGTGCACATTTTTTTTTCGTAAATAATGAAGTAAAAATGATGAAAATAGAAAAAACTAATACCTTATTAGAGCACTTGTTGGGTTTTCATCAACATATAATTAATTTACAACGCATAACAACAATAATTGGGTTCATCAAAATTCAAACCCTACAAATGCTCAGGTTTCTGCTTAATTAGCAATTTACTAGTTTAGAAAAGGTTTGAAATCTTGCAATAGTTATTAATCAATAAGCACTTAGGAAATTGCTAACTAGTAAAATGTTAAGCCCTTAACAATGGGTTGTTTAAAATCGATTAACGAAGGAATAGAAAGTATTTATACACATATGCAAAATTAAACATATATTTTATTTTGAATATGTGTGTAGTAGAGGAAATAATTATTTGCATTTATTCTTTCTTTTCTCTCGCTGCATCTTGAGTAATAAAGCACATATAGATATCGCAAATAGAGTTTTAAAAGATTTAAGTTCTTCTTCATCGAACCTTATGGGTCGAGTAACAATGTTTTTTTTTTGGATATTTTCGTCAAACGATGCTAATTATTCCCATGGGGACTTGGGCTGATATCATAAAAGCTTGCCCTAAATCATCTTTTATTTGGAATAGTGTCCAAAAACTTCAACTTCAACCAATATGAAGTAGAGCTTACTAAAAACACTGACAGTGCTGAGTTCGCATCTCTTCAGCTAAAAATTGGTAATGGAAAATATACTACCTCAATCTTAGGTTCAGATAATATAATTCAATTAAACGAACGTTTCGGAAAAATCGTTCACAACACACAATAACTTATACAGTGCGTCTATGGAGACTTGAAACCTTTGCAATCGATACCTTTTTCTTGGTTCTGCGAAAGAGCTATTGTTTCACCAAAAAATACTTCAGAGGATGAAATAAAGAACTATGTGCTCCTAAGCTTAAAAACAGAGTCATATCAATACAAAGCAATTGACAGTGCTGTCGATGACAATGACATAGTAAACTACCGTCAAAAATTTCTCAATTCTCTCCACCCTGCAGGTCTTCCATTCTACCATTTGAATTTAAAAGTTGGCCCACCGATTATACTAATAAGAAATCTCAGTCCCCCAAAAACCATGCTTTGGCATGACAATCAACAAAAATCAGGGTCAATCATTTCAATTCATTGGGGTACATCTCAGAGAAAAATGTTTTTTTTTCCCATGGTCAACTGTATGTTGCACTCTCTAGAGTAGGCTCAAAAAATAAAAGGTTTTTACTTCTTCACGAAAATGCTAAAACGCATAACGTTGTATACCCAGAAACCTTGAAATAAAACAAATTTAATATGCGCTAATATCTTATTTTTAATCATTTATGGGATAACACCAACTCCTTTATTAGGTTAATATAAGTTTAATCATATTATTAACTTTTTACTAAAAATATGACACAAATCAAAGAAAAGGCCTTGGTTGAGTTTTGATACAATATAACATTTATAGTAAAACTAATTATTCTTAGCCTTTGCAAAGCAACGCGAGCACGGGTCTGCTAGTATCTTAATAAATAAAGACACCCCTGAAGAAGACGGCAACCACTGTCGAAACGTTTGGAAAATAAAATGGAAATTGCTTTCATTTATTCATTATAACGACCAGTAAGGATGAGAATCATTTTTTAAAAAATTCTCCAAAGTCCACATAAATCTCGATTTTTTTTAAAACAAAACTTGACATATCTTAACTTCACACATCGCAAGTAAAAAATACCAACATCTAGCATACACATAATACCCAACCTGGTATGAACTATAACTCTCCTATAGCTTGAAGCAATTCACTTGGGGATTCTACTGCACAGCTCTTTTCAAATTTCTTTGCTCATCTCATTAATTTTGAAAGACGCACACATTCACTTTCTAGGCAGGACTTTATTTACATGGGGATGATCGTGGTTTATTGTGCATGTCGTATATGTCTTACTGTCTTTTATACGAAGCGGCTGTGTTTTTTTTCTGCTCTTCTTAAAATTTCTATAAAGATGAATTCAAAGTGTTATAAATGTCTTAAAGTCATATCCGATTTGTTTTTCCTAACATGTGATTTATGTGGCAAAGACTCAAATTTGGACTGCTGCAATATTAGCAAAATAGACATGAAACTTATAAAATCTAATAAGAATTTATTTTTTAAATGTGATAAGTGCTTGCATATTCCACTGCAAATATGTATCAACAAAATGAGAGATCTCTCAGTGTATTTATTGGAAAATTCTCAGAGTGCAGTTGGCAGTTGCACAAATACTAATCCTAATCCGCCAAAATTGGATACGAGTCGTCATGTTCGTGATAAGACTCGTGCTCAGAGAATCTCCAAAGTTAGTGAGACTGAAAAACGGGTTTCGATTACTGCTGGAAGGAAGATTGATCTTGCGGGAACATCCACTCCCCAAGATCGCAATTCTTTAAAAAATAAAATCCTAACTAAAAATTCTCTTTCCCCCGCTAAATCATTTCTCACAACTACACAAACAAAATCAACTCCAAATTCTACCGTCAGGAGCCAGATTAATACCGATGCTTGCAATGAGATCGGTTTGGTGTCTCTTTCTACCACATCAGATGTTGATGCTAAATCTACCCAAGCTACTGATGTTGATTTCAATGATGCGATCGAAGGTGATGCTGTTGCTGCTGCTGGTGGTAAATATGGATGTGAAGCAATTGGTGAAAATGATGATCCTGCTGAAATACGAGTTGCTGAAACACGTGTTGATGTTGAAAGGGTTGAAGTTGCTAAGGATGTTGCTGTTGTTGTTGTTGATGCTAAAGTTGTTGATAGTGTTGTTGTTAATGGTGTCGAAGATGATACTGCCGACGCTCCTGCAGCTGTTGCTGGACATATTGGATTTTCTGGTAAGCACAACCAAAAACAAAAACAGCTGGTAGGCAGCGATGTTAACTCTGTCGCATCGCTTCCATCTGTATATAGGCTTCGGTTTATTCACATCTCTCGATTAATGAATACAGTCACTGAAAAAGATGTTATAGATTTTGTTGCACACAAACTAAATTTGCCATCGAATAGCTTGGTTTGTTCTAAATTAATTTAAAAAAATGCGGATGTTTCATCGTTCCATTTTATAAATTTTAAACTTGGAGTCCCTGCGGGATCTTTTAATGATGTGCTTTGTGAGTCTATGTGGCCAATAGGAGTTCAAATTAAACAATTTATAAGCCGTTCAAAAAACGATATTGGCAAAAAACTGGAGGTCGCAAAAACAAACAACAATTTTCCTGCTTCTGAAACCAATAATTACTTTTCTATGTATTATCATAATGTTGGAGGTATGAGAACAAAGTCTCATGAATTTTTTACTGCTGCTGCTGACTGTTCTTATCACGTTATTGCCCTAACCGAAACATGGTTAAACGAAAAAATTTTCACTAGTGAATATTTCAATTCTGATTTCAACGTTTTTCGTAAAGATCGTTGTTACGAACGGACTGGCCTAAATAGAGGTGGCGGTGTTTTATTAGCTGTAAAATCTATTTACTTAAGTAAAGAAATTAATTTATCTCAAGATTCTGTTGAACAAATTTGTGTACGTGTAGATTTACCCATTCACTCCAATCTTGAAATGATTCATGTGTACTTTTTAGTTTCTTATATTCCACCTTTATCGCAATATGCAATTTATGACACTCATATCAAGAATATAACAAATATTGTTAAAAATATCGATGAAAATTGTTATTTCGTAATCGTTGGAGATTTTAATTTGCCTAACGTAAAATGGTTGTTCTCAAATTATGAAAAAAGAATGTTTTCTGTGACTTGGTGACATTACCAAAGATTTTGAATATAATGTGATTGATAATATAAGTGCTTTAAATACATATGTACCAAATTAATAATATTCCTAATTCTTTAGGACGTATTTTAGATCTTATTTATATTGATAGTAATTTTGAAGCTCAATTAAATGAATCAAGTTTTAAATTATTGGAAAATAGTATTCATCACAATGCACTTGAGATTGTATTTAACTTTTCTGTTTTAAATGAATCAAAATCATCGAATATTGTTCAAAAGTATGATTTTAAAAATGCAGATTATGTGTCAATGAATATTTACTTAGAAACTATTGATTGTCAGCCAATTTTTAAGTGCTCAAATCTGGAGCTAGCTTTTACTATGTTTCGGAACATTCTAGAATATATTATTTCAAATTTTGTCCCTTTAAAACAAGTTAAAAATTCTAAGAAACATGTTTGGTTTAATAAAAGTTTGTCCAGGCTTAAAAATGTCATGAATAAATTGCATAAAAAGAGTAAAATTTTTGCTTCATTTCGTGAGCAATTCAAACAGGTAAGGAGAGAGTACGAATTTTTGAGAAAATTTATTTATAAGCAGTACATTTGCTCTCTTGAATCGAACATTAAAAAAAATCCGAAGTGTTTTTGGTCATTTTTAAATACAAAACGTAAATCGCTTGGGATTCCATCTAACGTTTCATACAAAGGGGGCCTCAGATAATATGAATGTTACTTGCAATAGTTTTGCATCATTTTTTCAGTCAAATTTTATTGACTTGAAATTAAATTATGATAATCTGGAAAACTCACCTTCAGTTGTTGACGTTGGTAGTCTATATTTATCTGAAGATGATGTACTAGCAGTTTTATCCTCTCTTGATGAGAATTTTTCCGTTGCTCCAGACAACATTCCGCCAATTTTTTTGAAGGCTTGTAGATTTAAACTTGCGGTTCCATTGTGTTTTATATTCAATATGTCTTTAAATCAATGTGTATTTTTGGATACATGGAAATATTCATTTATTACTCCTCTGCATAAATCCGGTTCAAGAAGTGCTGTTGAGAACTACAGACCTATTGCAAAACTTCAGTTGATCCCTAAAGTTTTTGAAGCAATAGTAAAAACAAACTGAATTTTTTAGTTCAAAATCATATATCTCAGCACCGACACGGTTTTATGAGTGGAAGGTCGACATCGACAAACTTATCGATTTTTACCAGCTATTGCCTTGATCATATGGAAAAACATTTTCAAATTGGCACCATCTACACAGATTTTTCAAAGGCTTTTGATCGCGTTCAACATAATGTACTAATAAGGAAACTTGAAATGTTTGGTTTTCATTCTGTGCTGCTTAGTTGGATTAAAAGTTATTTAGAGGACAGAAAACAATATGTCAAAATTGGTTGCGAGTTATCTAAGGAAATAGTGAACTTTTCAGGTGTACCTCAGGGTAGTCACCTAGGACCGTTACTATTTATTATTTTTATTAATGACTTGCCCAGCCTCCTCTCATTTTCAAGATGCCTTTTGTATGCTGATGATCTTAAAGTTTTTAGCTGCATAAAATCGTTATCTGATGCAAATAATGTCCAAGCTGATCTAAATAAAATTCTTCAATGGTGTAAGATGAATGGACTCTTTTTTAACAATAACAAATGTAGTGTTGTGACTTATTCAAAAGTACTGAATCCTTTCTGTTTTGAATACAAGCTTGATAGCCACTCTTTACAAAGAGTAGATTATCAGAAGGATCTCGGAGTGATTTTCGACTCGAAAATAAATTTTTCGCTTCACATCGATCATATAATTTCTAGAGCAAACTCGATGTTCGGTTTTATAGTCAGAAATTCAAAATGTTTCGAGGATCCTGATACAATTAAAACTCTTTACACGAGTATTGTAAGACCGTTGCTGGAGTATTGTAGCGTTATATGGAATCCTTACACTAAGTCAAGTATCCTTCGTATAGAAAAAGTTCAAAAAAGATTTACTAAGTTTGCCTTACGTAAAACTTTTGGTTCTTTCAGTGTTTCATGTTATGAAAGCAGATGTGTTCTCATCGACCTAAAACCTCTCATTTTGAGAAGAAAATTAAATTCTGTACTCTTTGCTTATGATGTTCTCAATTCTATTATTGATTGTCCAGTGCTGTTGTCAATGTTTAATATGTATGCACCTGCTCGTAGTTTGCGACCAAGAAATGGCGATTTTTTATATGTTCTATATCATAGTACAAGTTATGCTAGGCACAGTCCAATCACTAATGCGTGCATTGATTTTAATGAATTTGATTATGCAATTGATTTAAATATGAATAGAAATGAAATTAAAAGAAAATTGATAAGCTTATTGCAAATACTATAACGTATATTTAACTTAATTAATTTATCTTTTTAAAATTGTATATACATATATTGAAAGTTAATTTTAATGGGTAGTCTTCATAAAGTCTTGTAACTTGAATGACGGTAAATAAATAAATAAATTATCAAAAAAGTATTTCATCTCTGGCATTGTACTCAATGGATTTTTGTGCATAAGACAAGAAAATATAAGTAGCATTCCAGTAAACTAAGAATAAATAGTTTTTAAAAATTATTTTTTTATTAAAAAAAATAAAAAAGAAAAGTTGAAAGTTTTTAATTTATCTAATTAGATGTCTTATTAGGAAATCTAAAGAGAGAAACATGTTCATCTTCATTGTAGCGTTTTCATCTGCACCATGATGTGTTCCGTTCAGGTAACGAATTTTAAGTTTTTTTTACCATTTCACCTCATTTTACTTAAAAACAACGAAAAAGGCCCAAATTTTCTTCACACAACTACATTTCTGAACGCTAATATGTGTCAAGAAAGTTATACCAGAGTTAGAGGAAGTTATTAGTGTGTACCCTGTCTTACTTTTATGTTTGTTTTATATTATGGTCCCGCTCTACTTTTCTTCAAATCTGCAGATGAAGATCCATGTTTAGCCTCCTTTATTCGTAGTATCATTTTATATACTATAGCCGTGTTTTTTTGGCAAGAACTATCCGCAGCAAAGCAGAATTTACGCACACATTCCAAATACTAGAAACTGTTTTCGATAAAAATTAAAGCAAAAGTCTGCTTTGAATAAATTTATGACATTTATTCCATTATCGAATGATATAACCAGAGATAATAGTGTTACATATGCATATATCGCACTCTTTGCAAAAACATGACACATTTTTCAATTGTATAAAAACTATCCAGCCTGTTTGAAAACAGCGAAATGCAACACGATATTTCTAAAAGCGGAGCAACCAGTGTGTTGCAATCCTAAAATACAATTTTTACTTGCGATCATAGGTACTATAAGTCAAGTTATTTATTCGTAAAAAAATGTTTTTTTTTCTAACAATCAAACATGATCATAGAGAACACCAAAAAACTGGGTTCCCCAATTCCGTCTATCTGTCTATCTGTCATTCTGTCAGTCTGTCTATCTTTCCTCGAGTCTACAGCTTAAACGGTTGGTTAGATTTGCTTCAAACTTAGTATATATTGTTTTTTCGGCTACATGCCCCCACGTTTTTTTTCATTTTTTTAAGACGACAAATAACAGTAGCTTTTTTTTGGCCAAAAACAAAAACCTTATTTTTCTCAAAAACGGTTCTAACGATTTTTATAACAAAAACTCACTTCATTAATGACGGGAAAGGGAACCTTTTGATAATTTCTTTTTGGAAAAAATTGTTATTTTTGGTACCTCTAGTAGAACCATTTTTCGATTTTCTCGTAAACAGTTAGTTTGATTTTTTTCATTTTTTTACGCAGAAGCTCTTAGAAAGTTTAAACACTATTGTATACCAACATTTTTCAAAAAAAAAAAATTTTCGCAAATAATTTTTTTTTTAAATTCAAAATTTCGAAAACGACTCACTAGATTTTTTCGAAACTTGGTATTTAGTGGCTTTCTGACATTTTCGTGAATAGTTAAAAATAACTATTTTTCTAAAATAAAAAACAATGGTACCTACCATACAAATGTTAAAAAACCGTTAAGAAAAAAAATTATTTCTCGAAAACGTATCCAAGAATTTTTATAAAAAAAATTGTGTGTTCTTAACTTATATCAGTGAGTACTTATTAACAGTACTTCCCTTAGAACCACTTTTCGTATTTTCGACGTTCTCAACATTGGAGTAACTGATTAAAATACATTTTTTTATACAAATGTCCCCTAAAATTGTAAATAAAACTGCATACTCAAATTTTCAAAAAAAAAAGTTTTTTATCATAAAAAGTAATGAGCTGCTGAGTAGACGTACTTTGATTTTGGTGACATTGTTTCAAGTATTTTTTTTTATCGAAAACGCACTCAATCGCAAACAAAAAATAGTTGTGCCTATATTCCTGTGCCTAATGATTCTTAATATTCTTTCGGTCTTCGGAAACAGTTGTTATTTTTCATTTTAATCAAAAGTTAAAACGGTTTTATTTTAATCGCAATTTTTTTTTCCTTCCTGTTCAACCCAAAATATGTACATAAAGTGCTTCTTATTTGCGGGTTCTCTGCACCCATACAAATCGTTTTACATATACTCACCCGTGTAACACACATGAAAATTCGCTCTATTACATAACACCCATCGCTTCATCTAAACGCACCAACCCCCGCACCAAAGCTCCGTCGCTGAAGATTCCCCACGATGTATTTCATCCCCCCTCAGCACACTCACTCCAAAACCTAGAGAGATGCATTCATAATTGGTATTCAGTTCTTACCCCACGAAAACTTAAAATCCATTTTTAATCTTATTTGTGATACCATTAACATAAAGCCACCAACTCTGTCCAACATTTACCGTACTCGCCCGAAACCGAACTCATTGAACTCTGCGGTTAAAATTAAATTTAATTCACCTTATGACAAAAATTGTGTTTTGACGTCCAGCGCGAACTTCCCAAAAAAAAAACAATTAGAATCAACTTTGTCTCTAAGACATTCACTTTGTTATTGACAACACCTCTAAGCCCGTTCCCCCGTCTGCAATCTATATACGTGAAAGCTTGACACAAAATAATAAATGTTTTATGCAACGCGCCCTCGAACTTAGAAAAAGTAAATATATACTGTGTTCTCTGCTCGTGGAGTGGTTTATGTCAAAGCTAATCCAAGTAATTCAGCTATTCCTATAGACTGCATTGATAGTCTTGAAGAAGTTGCCAGATCATCAGTTCCGAATGATAATTCATTTTTTGTATACTTTTCTTTTTCTATAATTATTATTTACTTTTTTTTCATATATTCCTTTTTTTCTATACATTATTTTTCTCTTTGCTTGTTACTTGTTATACTTTTAAAGTAAATAAAATAAAATCAAGTTATATCAGTTTGCTATGCCATATACCCAATCTTTGCGTTCAATGGTTAGAGGTCTGAGCAAGCAAAAATGCGGACTTCGAATTTGTCACGTTAATGCGCAAAGCCTGCTTCCGGAGATTGATGAATTTCGCGATACTTTTGTTGGTTCTGACGTGGATGTTATTTGTGTGACCGGAACGTGGTTGAAGCATGATCTATGTGATGATATTTGTAGCTTAGAGGGTTATCGTGTTTTTCGCTTCAATAGGAAGCACGGTATTGCGGGAGGCGTTGCGATTTATGTTAAGAGTTCTATCAAAAGTAAATTTTAACTTTCAGCCGCTACCGATAGCCTTATTGAATATTTATTCGTTAATATTATAGGTAGGGAAGGAAATTTATTTTTAGGTGCTGTTTACAGACCTAATAGATACTTAGATTTCTCACCCCTGCTGACAGTATTGAAAGAAATATCTCTGAGCTCTGCTAATATTGTTCTTTGTGGAGGCTTTAATTGCAACTTGCTAAGCCCTAATATTCTGACAGAGAATATGCGAACCTACAACTTAAGACCGGTGAACACAAGTTCTCCAACTCATTATTTCGGTGGAGATGCGACATTACTTGATTTGATTCTTGTAAGTGACATCAATGAAGTAGCTTTTTATAACCAGCTTTCAGCCCCTGTATTTTCAAAGCACGATTTGATCTTTTTATCTCTCGATTTAGTCTTAATTACGAAGGTACTCAATTCACTTTTCGTGATTTTCATAATATATATGTTCAGGAACCAGATTATCGAACCCGAGAAATAAACTGGGATACAATTTTGTACATGCCGTTTTGCAATGATCAGATAGGGTTCTTAACCCAAAACATCACTCGCCTTTTTGCTGTTCATGTTCCTCTAAGAACGAAAACTATTTAACCAAATAATAAACCATGGTTTCCACGTAACATAAGACAACTAATGGAACAACGAGATCAAGCTTATAAAACTTGGAAAAGGTATCGATTGGATGAGTTACGGCGTGCGCATTGCTCACTTCGTAATAGAGTCGTTTTGGAAATACGTGCCAAATCCAAACACTTCTTTCAACAACTAAGTTTATCAACAAACGGCCGTGAACTATAGAAAAACCTCCGTAAAATTGGCATTGGCAAGCCAAGAGTTGTACTAACTGACGATCTTCATGAAAATGCCCTTAATAAAACATTTGTCTCTGTCCCTTCAAGACAGGTCCCTTTTGCTCAATATCGAAAGTTAACCCTCATACATTAATGCTATTGGTGAAAGTCAGGGTGGGTTTGGTTTTTCTGCGGCAGATAGTGCAGATGTTCTCGAAAGTCTGCTTCCTATTAAGTCAAAGGCTATTGGACTTGATGATATTTACCCTTCTTTTTTGTACATGATTCTGCCTATCGTGCTGCCTCATATAACCTTTGTTTTTAACACCCTTTTGATGTCTGGAACTTACCCAGATCTTTGGAAGGTGGCCAAAATCATACACTTCCCAAAAATGCTAAATCTGATGAATTCAGGCCTATAGCCATTTTGCCTTTTCTATCTAAAGGTTTCGAGAGCATTGTTCAAAAGCAAATCAATGCTTATTTTACTGCCAATTCTATGCTTACGCCAAAACAGTCTGGTTTTCGTAGGAAACACAGTTGTGTCACCGCACTTTTGAATGTCAGTGACGATCTTAGGCAAGCACTGGATAAAGACGAGGTGACATTTTCGGTTTTACTCGATTTCTCACAGGCATTCGACACTGTCAACCACATCAATATTTATAATAAGCTTATACATAACTTCAATTTTTCAGCGGGTGCAACAAAATTGATATACTCTTACTTGAGTAATAGAAGACAAGCAGTGGAAGTTGGAGACAGAATTTCTAATTTCCTTCCCCATATTACGGGTGTACCTCAGGGATCAATTATTGGGCCTCTTTTGTTTTCAGCATATGCTAATTAACTTCCATCTTTGATGGCCAATTGTTCTACACATATGTATGCAGACGACGTCCAGCTATATTTCAGTTGTCCTCTTGGTCTTATTGAGCATGGAGTGTTTTGTGTTAATGGTCTGGATCAAATGGTTTCTTCTTGAACCCTAAGAAATCCAAATGCCTCGTCATATCCAGAAAATGTCTAGATCTTTCTTATATGCCACAGATAGTATTAAATAATTCTCACATCGAATATGTTGAAACCGCGAAAAATCTTGCAGTAACTTCCAACCGCTTTTAAACCTGGGATAACCATGTTAATGTACTCATCGGTAAAATATATGCCGTACTTCGTTCTTTACGGGTAACTCAAGCTTTTACACCGTTAAAAACTCGTTTGCTACTTGCAAAGACATTGGTTATTTTTATTTTAATATACGGTTGCGAAATTTTCTGTAATTGTAACTACATTTGCAAGCGTAAACTTAACGTCACATTTAACTCTACGATTCGATATGTTTATGGGTTACACAGATATGACAGAATATCTATTTTTTCGAAGAGCTTCTTGTGTATGCCTTTTGTAAAATATCTCGAATTTCGATGTTTAATTTTGCTTTCAGTTATACTCTTTTCTCGCCAACCACAGTACTGCTTTAATAAAATTAGAACTGCAACCTCGCATAGATCTTGTCAATTAATCGTCCCTTGTTTTTCATTCCTAACATCTGAGCGTCAATTTTTTGTAAATTCCGTGCGTCTTTGGAACTCCTTACCACGGAATGTAAAAGTAGAGCTAAACCCAACAAGCATTAAGAAGGCCTTAAAATCTTATTTTTCAACAACTTTGTAAATACTTTTTTTAAGAATTTAAAATTAGATTTACAATATTATAAATCTGTAAATTTTGTATGCAGTTTTATAGCTCTATTCTGTAAAATTAGCTTTAAACTATTTTATAAGATTTTATATCTTACAGTTTGTAAGCAATTACGAAATAAATTAAATATAAAATAAAAAAAATGAGTTTTTCGATTTTTAAAAAATAAATAATTTTTTTTTTTGAAAAATGGATTTTTCAAAAACCAGTGACAGATTTTTTTTGTAAATTTGAATTTTATATGTATTTTAATAATGTCTTCAAAATGGAGTTTCAATTTTTTTTTCTAAAAAAACATTTTATACATAAAAAAATTATTTAGGTATTAAAAGACCTCGAAAGATTTTTGAATTTTTTTTGATATATTCTTATATCTTATATATAAATATATCCATGAATTCAAATGACATCTTTGTTTTCCATGAAACTATAACGACTAAGCAATATAAGAACATTTTATTATGTGTATTTTCCATTTATTTCTACCTTATTATTATTCCATTTTTACGAATTTTTGCGTACGTCACTTAATACTGAATTCAATGTAGGCCCTCATATATTTATATATACATATGTGCTTTACAAATCACATAAATCGTATGTATGCATATTGCACCTAAATTATGAAGTGGTATGTTGTAGCTACCTACCCATCTACATCCTTCTTTTTCATTATTATATGTACATGTTTAAATACTTAGGTTTCATCTAAATGTATATGTATATGTATAGATACATTTTACTCTCCGAACTTACATAATTAAAATCCAAAACTGAGATTTAAAGATACATTTGTAGGTAGTAACTATGTAACCATTCCATCCATTCCACAATTAATTATACTGAGAATCAAGTTAATCTTACCCACATAGGCTTTAAACATGCATAGGATAACTACACTAAGTAAAACTCAATGGTTAGTTACATTAAAGTTGTTTCCTACAAGAGCAAGTTCGTGCGATCCAGTCGTGCATATTATCTTATTTCATTTCGCATTTCGATACAAAACTTTTGAGTATAATACTACGTTTTCACCTACCACTTAATCCAGATTTAAGTGGATTAACCATAAATCCTCTTTGAAATCTTCTAAATCTTGACGATTTCCCATGCAAATCTTAATCTCCTTAAATGAAGATTAGAAAATAATCTCATTGAAATCTTCTTCGAAGTAGAAGATTCTCAAAAGAAACAAACCTTATTTCATAGAACGCGACTATCCTAATGTCATATTTTCTCCATTGACATTCAACCAAAAAAAAAAAAAAACTGTCCAACAATATTAAATTTGTTTTTGTCAGGTATAATTTGTCGTTGCCTTAAGATTCTGTTTTTGTTTATAAATAAGTATAAAAATAAAAAATGCAATAAAGCTACAAACACCTAAGCGGTCGCTGCCTCGGATTTGTAATTGAAAATGTTTTAGATATCCTACAGTAATACTTTGAAGTTGTTCTTTCCCAAATATATCAAAACGAAACCCGTGCAAAGGGGATTACAGTATTTATGTAAATATATCTATTTGCTGTAAGATGTTGGGATAACAACATTTTAAAGTTATTACTCATTTTTATTTATTGAAATTAAATTCGTTCACTGCACCGAAATTATTATTCTTCTTCCCAATTATTTTGTGTTTGTCTTGTTGTATTGACTTTTGAATGACAATTCATAGTGAAAACGTCAAGCTAATCTTTTTTTCACTGGTGAAAACACTTGAAGATTAATTTTTAATCTTCTCAATTTAAACCGGATTATCTTTAGGTGAAAACGTAGCATAATAAGGGGTTTTCCAATCAGAGGTGTTATTTTGAATAGCCCGCTAATTCGGTAGCTGTTAACTTTGAAGCTGTCATTTTTTGACATTTGACAAGTAGAAACTACGCTATTAATAAAAATGGAACGATACACGCTATACATACTTGATTTCGTTTAACTTTTTTTTCCCGTTCACACACAAGACAAGACAGAGTCTTTGAGCGTGATTACAGCATTGTATATAAATACATCTCTATAGTACTACTATGGAACATGAAAATTGGGTTCTTCTTGAATGATCCAGATGTCGTCTGTGTCGCTGTTTTCAGCTTTGCAGAGATTAGTTCGTGGACGCGGGCAGAGAAAGAAAGGGGGAAAAAGAAGAGTTGAGGTAGTTTAATTTCGTTTCCTACAACATTAAGGAGTATAAGAGAGAAAACCAAATGTGATTTCTTTTTTCACATCACATGTTTTATTTTTTTATCTTTTAAGTGGATGAGGTAAATAGGAAAACAAAGTTGATCATTCATATATACGATAACATTTGAAGGTATTTTGTTTCTCGTTTTATTTGTGTTTGTAGCAAATTTATTAATTTTGATGCTTTTTTATTCATATACATAGTCTTTCATTCTTGAATTACGTACTTACAATGCTACTCACTTACTTTAGTTTGGTACTGAATATTGTTGTAGTTTCATTGCGTTTATACATCTCATGTATAGGTATACAATGGTTGTTTGTATGTTTGTTTATGGTTTGGATTTTATTTATTTCATTCTAGGTACCTATTTGGTTTTGGTGATTATTGTATGGCCTTTGTTTCAATAAGTAGGATTCGCTATTAAAACCATTACTTTCTTACCTCGTAAAGAATGATTTCGGATTGAAAGTCTTTTTGTGACATTGTGTGTTTTGCTTGGGAGCTATACAAAAAAAAAATCTACCTTCCTATTCAGTTATCAATATTTTTAATTAATTAATTAATTAATTTTAATTAATTTATTTTGCCTGTAGGTAGGTAGGTACGCTGCCACAAAATAAATATTTAATTGACATGACAACATTTGAGAAACTTCAAAACAACTACGTATGTATTGTGTTGTGTGTAAGAATCTGTACAAATCCGAGCGCTCAAAATGCTATATAAAAATCCTAAAAAGCTAGGTAAGTTAAAAAAAGATAATTATTTTGACGAATTTTAGGTACCTACCTATTTTATTTATAGTTTCAGACTTGATTTCAATACTTGTCCAAAAGCAGCTCAGTCAAACTTTCAAAAAATCGAATCGGAGCTAAAAGATAAGTAAAAGCCAAATGTAGGTACTTACATACATACCTACTTAACTAATTTTTTTTAAATAGGTTGCATGTGGGGCAGGTGGTGCTTTGCTGTTGGTTCAAGCTGTAGGTACTCTCGTACCTACCTATTTACAAGTCCACAAAACAAAAATTTATATTTATTTTATTTTTAACCTAATAAATAAATAAATATTAAATGTAGCTAGGTGTAGGTATATTAGAATTTATTGGAAAATAAAAACATGAACAAAATTAAACAAAAATCGGCATTTTTACTTATGATATATTAAGGTGGTATATTTGGTGTGGGTATGTAGGTATTAATGTACAATTGGATGAAGTACCTACATAATACAAAAAAATCTGAATTTAGGTTTTCATCAATCTCAGAACATATACAATAATAGAGGCTGAAGCGATTTTCTTCAAACATTGTAGGTAGGTGCATACTGCATACACACTTTCATTCCAATTTCATCATTATGAAAATGCAATCGAGTGTTAGAAGAAAAGCGAACGTTTTTTTATTTCATTGATTTTCGCACATTGAGTGAATATTATACTGAGCTATTGCTCTTATTTATTGGTCGAAAATCGAATTCGATTTTTTTGAATAAAATATTCAATAAATGTGTGACAATAGTTGAATGAACTACGTAAGCTTTCAGTGGAATACTCCATTGGGTATTCAAAATGACGACAATATTAACTTACGCAGGCAAACTCTAAGTTCTTATGCATTGATATAAGATAATGTTAATTTGGTTTTAAGCACAATTGAATTGAAAATATTGACATAATTTAATTTGGTTTTAAAAAGGTATGAATGATAAAATAAATTATTTTTTAACAATTATTTCCAATACGATTTTATAAAGTCATAACGAGTGTTGTAATAAATTATATATTGGGTCAAAACAATATGGGTACATAGGTACAAAAATACAAAATCAAACTTTCGAGTAACCAGATTCAAAAGTTATATCATTTGTTTTAAGTTAGGTAATGTTGCGATGTGCAATAATATTGAAATTTATTGGATTTACAAATTTAATAGTAACTTTAAAGAAATCGTTACGAGCCTATACGAGTATGTTGTTATGACACATGTTATTATTTTTTTTTTGGAAAATCAAAATGTATTGAAAAATGATATGCCTTCAAAACAACATCATATGCATGGATAACTCTAACGTTTTGATTAAAATTAAAATTAGTTAAGTAGTGCATACTTATTTACATTTACATCCGTTAACATATTTTGCAAAATAATTGCCGATGCTAAAACATAATCTTTAATGAACTTATCATCTACCTACTTTTTCCTTGCGATTATAGGTACTATAAGGCAAGTTATGTATTCGTCGAAAAAAAAAGTTTTGAGATAACAATCAAACGTGACATTACGATTATAGCGAAGACGAAAAAAGATGGTCTAAAAATTCTGTCCGTCTGTACGTATGTCTGTCTCTCAGTCTGTCTGTATGTATGTATAGAAACCAACAGCAAAACGGGTTAGCCGCATTGCTTCAAACTTGGTCTATGGAGTTTTTTATGTATTGTGTAGAGGGGAAATTGAATTTTTTTTAGCTCAAAAAATAACGGTACCTGATTTTTTCTGAAATTTTCTTTTTAAATTTATATTATTAAATATTTAAATTTTAGGAGGCGCTGCCGCTGGGCGGCGGATGCGATGTTACTTTCCATTGTTTTTTTAAGGCCTTGAAATATTTAAAAAGACCACACTGAATTATAAAATTCAAGGAATAGTTACATGAGTATGTAGGCACCTAAGTACAATATATATTTAAGTCTAGATTATGGATTTTATTCATGTAACTTAGGAGGGTAATGTATACCTATACCTACATAGATGGAACCTATGTAGGTAAATATGTACATACCGTGAATATCAAAAGTAAGTAACCACCCATATGGTTTGTTGAATAATATACATTATAAACAACAAATTAAAGAAAAATCGATTTCCAACAATATAAAACTAAAGCTTTATTACAGCAGTAAATCAAAATAAACATAAAAATTCCAAATATATCTAATTTTCACTAATAAAAAAAATATTCCATATTTTACATGTAAAAAGAAAATAAATATCTATTATTTTTTTAATAAATATATTCAATTAGTACTTCGTTTGGCTCTCTTTAGACTTTATAACTGCTTTAACTCTACCTGGCATGCAGAACAAATTATTTTTAACATCAGAACATATTTGGCACAATTCTTCAACTAAAGCCTTTTTTAAATCTTCTTTGATCTCTATAGTCCTTTTACGAATTTGAGTGTCCAACTGATCCCATAAATGTTTATGGTGCTTACATCCGGCGATTGTGAGGGTGATCATGCTGTTTTGGAGTTCGATAAGGCAACCATTCTTTAACGAGCCGCGAGGTATCCTTAGAATCATTGTCTTGTTGAAAGATCCAATTGCTAAGCAAACCTAATTTGTCTACGCTCGGTTGCACGTTATTCTTTAGGATGTTAAGATTGTCTTGTTTATTCATTGTTCTTTTAATGAAGACAATATTTCCGACCCCAGATGCCGCCATACACCCCCACGCCTTCACTGAACCACCAATATGTTTCACTGTGTTTCTTACATTTTGTTCACTAAATTCTTTATTAAGCTTTTTAGCTTTTTTAGTTTTCAAGTACGTTTGAAATTTTCCAATGTTTTAAATTTTTCAAATTTATGAATATTTTTTCACTGAAACAAGGTTTCTATTAACAATTTGGCCATTTTCCCTATATGATGTTCCTTTTTCTTCAAGTCCACAATAGATTTTTGCGTTTCCAATTAAATTTCACTTCTCATTGACAAAAAGTAATTTTGCACTACTGTTAAACTTTTAAACACAACTACAGCTTACAATCTGAAGTGATGTTAAAAGAAAGATGTTTAAGTTTTGTTTATATTTAATGAGTGACAAATGTACTAGTTTTATTTTGAATTTTTATTTTTATTTACTGCTAATAAATAAAGCCTTTGTTTTATATAATTGAAATTCCATTTATGATTATTTATTTTTATTAAATTGAAACGCAAAATTAAAGTAGTAATGTTATTAATAAATGTGGGTAGATGGTCCGAATAAAAGTTTAATTTCAAAAAAAAATCAATGATAAAATATATTTTTGTTTTCTTAAAAGTGGACTGCACTATTCTAAGAACACACTCATATTGTATTTTAATTTTGTTCTTTTGTGACCTTTAGTCCAAATTATGCGTTTCGCCCAGGTACTACAGTTGGACTCATCAGTTAGATGCTGTAGTACCCTTCTAAGACGCAAAACTTTAATCGATGGCTACAAATAAAATGATGACACAAATAAAATTTAAGGCTTCCAAACACTGTGAATTATATTTTTCTAGGGGAATTCGGTCGAATTCAGACACCTAGAAAATAATGGCCGTAGTCTAGCTTGTTTAATTTTAAGGAGAAATGTAAAAACAACACAAGCACATGTGCATACGTAGGTATTGCTTTTGTTCTTTTTTTGTGGACTCTGCTTTCTTTGGTGCAGGTATTTTAACCACTCTTTCCATTTTTTTTGGGTCAACATTTAACCCGTTCCGATCAACCACATACACTACAAGTTTTGGAGAGGTGCTGCAAAAGTTTCACTTCTCTCGACCTACTTTTAATCCTGCATCATGCAATCTCCTAAAAATTTCATATAAAATTTCGAGATGTTTCTCGAATGTATCTGGTACGATAATAATATCGCCCAAGTACACAAAAACGTAAGGCTCCAATTCTGGCCCTAAAACACTACCTATAAGCATCTGCTACGTAAAAAGGGCCATAATGTAACCCGGAAGGCATTCGCTTAAGACGAAAAAATCCCCTACCCGGTACCGTACAGGAAGTAAATGTGCGAGATTTCTTCGCCATCGGAATCTGTCAATACGCTGACTTTATGGCAAGCGATGTTAAAATTTCGCGTTCCTAAGTTTATCTAAAATGGATAAAATGATCGGAAGTGGATGAGCATCTCTTTCTGTAACACTATAAAGTTTCCTATAATCGACACAAATCCTAAAGGTACCATCATTCTCCTTGATTAAAACTATTGGAAAAGCCCTTGGAATATTGGGCTTCTCAATCACACCCTCTTCTAAGATCTCGTTGAGAGCCTTATCGATATGGTGACACCGGATATTACCTTTGTTCGATGGGCTCGTTCGACGTCCTAATTATAAGTTAACACCAGAAAGATTATAAAACCAAAGATGATTTATGATCATTCCCACACTTTTTGCTGACGCTAGTTCTGGAGCGAATAAGCACCGCATTCCATCACGTAGCGAAGATGTAAAATAATACCACCTGTGGGAACGTCGTACAACATCAGCGACAGATGCACGGATGCACTTGGGGATAGTCTTAATTAGAATTAAAGAACTTTATTGTATTCAGTTATTAAGTGAATTGCAAATAAAGAGGTTCATACCTCAAAAAAATATTTTTTTATAAAATAAAAGGTAAAATAGTTTAATTGGCGCCCGAGCAGGGACCACGGAGTGTTTGTGAGTGTATCATCGCGAAAAGTGTTTAAATAAATCGGTCATGGGCTGACAGTGTCCGTTAAAAAAAGGAAAAAAAAAACTTTCCCTGCGTTTAACAGTTTTAATAAACCCCTGATTACGATTGACTTTATCGCGAGTGCGCGTTCTAAACAAACAAAAAGAAAAACTCCGTGGTCCAAACAGCGAAAGTGAACTCGTGTTGTGGTGAAAGGACTTAAAAATTGTCAGAGGGTCCCGTAGTAACTTCAACAAAAAGAAGACGAACCGGAAGCTGTGGAAGCTTGCTGCACCACCCGAGATGAAGCTGCTGTTATTCCTAATGTAAGATAGATATTTAAGTTATTAAATAATATACCTATTCAAACTAAATTTGCTAGAGTTGATCATTTCATTTTTTTTTATAAATTTTAAAAAATTTACCTTTTATTTTAATACATAATAATACAAAGTGAAATAACACATAGCGAATAAAAAAAAAAAAAATAATTAAGGTTAATTAAAGATTTTATTATTTAAAAACAAAAAAATAAAAGTGAAAATTAAAGTAATTTAGAGAAGAATTAAAATAATCAAATAAAAAGAAAAAATAAGATATTTCAAAATATAGAGTAAAAATTAAAATTGTTTAAAGAAAGCTTAAAAGAAATTCACCAAACAAATAACTAAAGTTAGTTAAAGATTTTATTGTTCAAAAACAAAAAAAAGAACTAAATAAATCATGCCTGATCTAAGATCCGGTAGCACTTCTGTTGTCCCAAAAAATAAACCCAGCTTCACTGATCCTAACAGAATGAGTACTTCTGCTATACCTAGCAACCTCCGTCCTATTTTTCCGGTTCCTACGAATACTACAGCAGTCACTATCGACTGTGATAATCCTAACGAATCATCCCTTTCAACACAATCCCATCCAGATCCCGCACATGACGTTAGAGCTACTCCCGAGCTAGATGTGCTTATTTCAAACATAGTCCACCGCGAATTCGAACGCAAAGGCCGCGAATTACTTCACAATGCATTGCATCCAAGTTCGCATAATTTATGGGGAGTGGATCAAGGCATTAATTCCGAGTATAGCAGTAACTTGTCCGATATGGACAGGATACCAGATGTGGTACGTTGCCTCCGCGAATTTTCCGGCGCTGCAGGAGAATTTAGCTCCTGGCGCAAGAGTGTTGACCGAATTTTACAAATTTACGAACCCTTAAAGGGAACACCAAAATATTACGGCATACTCAACGTAATACGTAATAAAATTGTCGGCAATGCCGATGTGGCTCTAGAGTCATATAACATTGCTCTAAATTGGAATGCAATATAAAAATGCTTGACCATGCACTATGGAGATAAGAGGGACCTAGGAACATTAGAATTCCAGATGACCTCACTTGTTCAAGGGAACCATTCAGTGCAGGACTTTTATCAAAAGGTGTACCAGCCCCTATCCCTAATATTAAATAAAATCTCATGTATGGATATGGGTCCTGAATCCCTTCATTTGTTTACACGCACATACAGAGACAAAGCGCTGGACACATTCATCAGAGGGTTAAAGGCCTATTTGCCGAGATTACAGGCAATTAAAGAGCCTATCGATTTGCCCCAGGCACTCTATCTCTGCCAAAAATTACAAAATCAAAATTATAGAGCAGATCACGCCTACGGCACCCTCAACACTCCAAAACTTTGCAAAACCAAAACCCACGTAGAACAAATAATTCCGCAAACTTTCAGGGAAGGCAAATATTCCATGCGCAACCAAATCCCATACGGTTTAATCAACAACCACGACCGACGTGGCAATACCAGCCCCACCAACAAAATGTACCCAGATATCCGCAACAGCAACAGTACAATCCTAGACAACCATTTATGCCTAAACAACTTTTTACTCCTTTAAACCAATTTATTAAAACAGAACCTCCAGATCCGAGCTCCCGATTGAGAACAAACCAGTTCTCACGGCCACAACAATCCGCAATGAAGCACCTGCCATCCAATACACCAAGGATACAACCGAATTACCACATCAGTAATGAATACGATCCACCTTTACAGACTGAGAGCTCGACTCCTCAACCAGATGGAAACCTCCAATCCGAGGAAGAGACTTACGCTCAATTGTGCGAAGAATTCGTACAAAGCGTCGGTCTTGAGCAACAGGAAGATCCCGTCGAAAATTATTCTGTCGAGTACCCCGAGAATTCTGTCGAATACAGCGACATACATTTTGTAGGTTAAATCAGTCCTCCTTGCCATATTTTGAATGCAAGACGAGGACTGGTGAAATACTTAAGTTTCTAATCGACACCGGCTCCAGTAAGAATTATTTAAGAGCAGATTTAGCGAAAACACCCACTCCAAATGAAAACATTTTTTATGCAAAATCAATAGCGGGCGATGTAAAAATCAGCCATCACACTTACCTTAACCTATTTGGACTAAATAATATTAAAATAAAATTTTTCATCCTACCTTCTCTTAAGGCATTTCATGGCATTCTGGAGAATGACAGCCTTAAGTCCTTAGACGCTATTATTCATACGCAAGGTAGCTTTATGACTATCCTAAATAAAGTAAATATAAAAATTAAACAATTACATTCTCCTTCAGTTAACTCGATATCGGTAAACATTGAAGACTTAACAGATCGCCAAAAAAATCTTCTGGATTCAGTCGTAAGTAAACATCCAAATTTATTTGCTGAACCAGAGGAGAAGCTAACTTTTACGACCAAAGTCGTAGCAGAAATAAGAACTTCAACGGAAGAACCCATCTACACTCGTTATTACCCCTATCCTATGTCCCTAAAATCTGAAGTTGAAAAGCAAGTTAGACAGCTACTTGATGACGGCATAATAAGACTTTTACGGTCGCCCTATAACTCACCGGTATGGATAGTCTCCAAAAAAAACAGATTCCACCGGTGCAAAACAATATCGTATGGTTATTGATTATCGCAAATTAAATACCATAACGATAGCTGATCGATATCCTATACCCGACATAAACGAGGTAACCGCCCAATTGGGAAAAAATAAAGTTTTCACTGTCCTTGATTTGAAAAGCGGCTTCCATCAGATTCCTCTCAAAGAATCCGATATAGAGAAGACTGCCTTTTCGATCAATAACGGCAAGTTTGAGTTTACCAGGCTACCATTTGGCCTCAAAAATGCTCCCTCGATTTTCCAGCGAGCTCTCGATGACATTCTCCGAGAGTACATAGGAAAGTCTTGCTATGTGTATATAGATGATATAATCATCTTTAGTGAAGACTAAGACCAGCAAGTCAACCACATCGAGCAAGTTTTTAATACACTCAGCAAAGCCAACAAGAAAGTTCAACTCAGTAAGTGTAAATTCTTCAAATCACAAGTTGAATTTCTTGGATTCCTCATTTCATCTGAGGGAATAAAAACCAATATGGACAAGGTAAAAGCTATCATTGATTTCCCTATCCCGACAAATTTGAAAGAGCTTAGATTTTTCCTGGGACTATCGGGATATTACCGTCGGTTTGTTAAAGGTTATGCGCAACTTGCGAAACCCTTAACAATCCTCTTAAGAGGCGAAGGAGGACGTATGTCCAAAAGCCAATCAGTCAAAACACCTATAAAACTTAATCAAGAAGCTATAGACTCCTTTAATAAACTAAAAAATTCGTTAATTTCCAAAGATGTAATTCTAGCACACCCTGACTACAATAAACCTTTTGATCTCACAACCGACGCCTCAAATGTGGCCATCGGTGCTGTTTTGGAACAAGAAAAGAGACCGCTAACATTCATAAGTAGGACGCTTAACAAAACGGAACAGAACTATGCAGCTAATGAGAAGGAACTATTAGCTATTGTATGGGCTTTAGGTGCCCTAACAAATTATCTTTATGTACACGCAAAAGTCAGAATCTTCACTGATCATTAACCACTGACTGGTGCGCTGAGCAACAAAAATAACAATGGCAAGTTGAAAAGATTGAAGGCTATTTTAGAAGAGTACAACCTTGAAATAGCTTACAAGCCAGGGCGAACGAACGTTGTTGCAGACGCTTTGTCTAGAGTTCCAAACTTATCTAATGTTAATTCTTTATCCGTATCTACAACACAACATAGTGGTGTTAGCTAAGGTCATAATTTAATACCAACAGTCGAAGTTCCAGTTAACATATTTAAGAACAAAATCCTCTTTCAAATAGGCAAAACTCCTAGCCAAACTTTTCGCATAATATTTCCCACTTACCATAGACATGTCATAACCGAACCAGTGTTTAATCACGAGAATCTCAAAGATATTCTGAAAAGAATTCTAAATCCTACTGTCATAAATGTGTATCCAGGCCGAAGAGTTTATCTTGGGCATGATACAAGCCTTATACCCCGAACATTTCAATGGATACAAAATCAGATTTACACAATTGCAAGCTCAAGATGTGACTAACGAAACTGAACAAGAAGAAATTATCATAAGAACGCATAAGAGGGCTCATAGGAACGAACGTGAAAATAAATCGCAAATTTTACAAGAATTTTATTTTCCTTCAATGACTAATAAAATAAAGAAAATTATAAAGAAATGTACTATATGCAAGGAAAATAAATATGATAGACATCCGAGCAAGCCTGAGCTGCAGGTAACACCAATTCCTCAGTACCCAGGTCAGATTGTCCACCTGGATATTTTTTCCACTGAAAATAACCTCGTTGTAACCTCTATAGATAAATTTTCAAAGTATGCGCAGGCAAAAGTCCTCAAGTCAAAAGCCGTCGAAGATGTTCGGCAACCTTTACGGGAAATACTTTTTTCTTTCGGCATTCCCAAAACGGTAGTAATAGATAACGAAAAATCTTTTAATTCAATCTCAATTGGATACATGCTAGAAGAGGAATTGAAAATCGAAGTATACATAACACCGCCATATTGCAGCAGCATTAATGGTCAAGTAGAACGATTTCATTCGACTCTCATTGAAATAATGAGATGTTTGAAAACAGAAGGCGTTCACCGTTCCTTTACGGAACTCCTGGAAAGAGCGGTATATGACTACAACTGTTCTCTGCATTCCACAACTAAAAGCAAGCCTATAGAAGTGTTTTTCAGTCAAAGAGTAGCCTCAGACCCCGAGTTATTAGAAAAAGCAAGGAAGGACAACATAGACAAACTAGAACAGAAGCAAGCCTATGACCTTAAGTATCATAATAAATCGAGGCAATTGGCTAAAGAATATTCACCAGGTCAAATCGTGTATGTTAAACAAAATAAACGGGTAGGATCAAAATTGAACCGTCGTTATAAAAAGGAAATAGTAGACCAAAACAGAAATACAACTATTCTAAGCAAATCCGGTAAAATCATTCATAAATCCCTAATTCGAAATTAAATTTTATTACAGATTCTGGTAACGCCCATCAATTGTGATGTCAAGATGCTCGACTACACAAATGCACAACTTATCCAAATAGAAATGGAAAACGCAAAAGTGAAAACTGGCACGTTCAAATTAATTCACGTCGTTGTATTCAGGAATACCGAATGGCGTTAAGTGATCTAGAAAGGACTATGTCTCGTTTAGAAAACACCTCCAATCCTTTCTTTCCCCTCCTATCCAACCACGTAAACGAAATTCAGCATCATGTTGATCGGCTTGTTCCTAAGTCCAGAAATAAAAGATCCTTAGATTTTCTCGGCTCCGCCTGGAAGTGGATCGCCGGAACACCGGACAAACATGATTTTAAAGTTGTCAAAGAGAAAACAAACAATGTACTAGCTAACAATAACCAGCAAAGAATAAATAAATAATGTAATAGCCAATAAGATAAATGAAATAAATAATGTTACAAATCAGGTATTAAAAACCATAAAGGCAGACAAAAGCACCAGACTAGAATTTATGATAAATGTAAAATCAAAACTGGAAGCATTAAAGGAAAAAGTAAAAAATGTAGAATATGCTGTCCAATGGGCTAAGGCCGGAATAATAAATACATATATTCTGTCTAATTTAGAAATTAAGTCAATAAAGAAAATATTAAAAAAAGAAAATATGCCTTACAGCAACATTATAGAAGCAATAGAATTTTCATATATAAGAATAGCTGTAAGTAGCGAATCGCTATTATACATTATAAGTATACCCACTACTGATGAAGAAATTTGTAATAAAATACTGATTAAACCCGTCAAAAAGGGCAACAAAAATTATAAAAACAGAATTTAAAGAAATACTAAAATGTAAAGAAAATTTGTTTGCTATGATCGAAAAATGTAAAACTTTTAACTCTCTATCTATCTGTAAACAAAATAATATACTAAATATAAGCAATGATGAATGTATTAACAACCTACTCTCCAGCAAACCCCATATGTGCATCGAAGTAAATAATCAACACATCCCCCATATAGAGCAACTAGCTCCCGGAATCATCAAGAAAAAGAAATTTGGCCACAGAAGAGATTGGTTTGAAGCAAATCGAGGAAAGAATAATGGATGGCAATGAAACTAACCCTATACCAACAGCTAGAACAATAGGGGTACCTGACCTTTCACAACATCTAAGAACATCGGTATCGAATGAGGGCATTCGATTTTAAAGGGTGGAGAAGTTAACACCAGAAAGATTATAAAACCAAAGATGATTTATGATCATTCCCACACTTTTGCTGACGATAGTTCTGGAGCGAATAAACAACGCATTACATCACGTAGCGAAGATGTAAAATAATACCACCTGTGGGAACGTCGCACAACATCAGCGACAGATGCACGGATGCACTTGGGGATAGTCTTAATTAGAATTAAAGAACTTTATTGTATTCAGTTATTAAGTGAATTGCAAATAAAGAGGTTCATACCTCAAAAAAATATTTTTTTATAAAATAAAGGTAAAATAGTTTAATTTATATGTTCTACCATTTTTGTCACTCTTCAGCATGTCCCTGAACAAATCTTCAGCTAAAGAATTTAACTTAGCCCTTTCATTTTAAGGAGAAATGTGAAAACAATACAACCGAATGTGCATACGTAGGTATTGCTTTTGTTATTTTTTTTGTGGACTCTGCTTTTAATTTTAATTTTGTTCTTTTGTGACCTTTAGTCTAAATTATGCCCAGCTTTCGCCCAGGTACTACAGTTGGGCTCATCGGTTAGATGCTGTAGTACCCTTCTAAAACGCTAAAATTTAATCGATGGCTACCGACACAAATAAAATTTACAGCTTTCAAACACTGTGAATTATATTTTTCTAGAAACATGGAAAATAATGCCTGTGGTCTGGTTTGTTTAATTTTAAGGAGAAATGTAAAAACAATACAAACGCATGTGCATACGTAGGTATTGCTTTTGTTCGTTTTTTGTGGACTCTGCTTTTGATTTTAATTTTGTTCTTTTGTGACTCTTAGTCCAAATTATGCGTTTTGCCCAGGTACTACAGTTGGACTCATCAGTTAGATGCTGTAGTACGTTTCTAAGACGCAAAATTTTAATCGATGGCTACCAACACAAATAAAATTCTCAGCTTTCAAACACTATGAATTATAGTTTTCTTGGGGAATTCGGTTGAATTTAGACACCTAGAAAATATCGCCCTTGGTCTGGCTTGTTTAATTTTAATGAGAAATGTAAAAACGATACAAACGCTTGTGCATAGGTATTTATTGCTTTTGTTCTTTTTTTGTGGACTCTGCTTTTAACTTTAATTTTGTTCTTTTGTGACCATTAGTTCAAATTATGTGTTTCTACCAGGTACTACAGTTGGGCTCATCAGTAAGATGCTGTAGTACACTTCTAAGACGCAAAATTTGAATTGATGGCTACCGACAGAAATTAAATGTATAGCTTTCAAACACTGCGAATTATATTTTTCTAGGGGAATTATCATTCGCGATGCACCCGAATCTAACAGTCCTGAAAATTTAATCCCGCAAGCGACCTAACTAATTGTGACGGCGGCGCTCTTGACCTACTGGCCGAAGAGTCCGTTTCCCGTTTCCCGAACGTCATCTACAATTCCAATTTCAACAACCACATCCAAAACAGCGCCTAGGAGCAGAATAGTTACTTGAAAAATGGTCTTCCCTATTGCAGTTGAAACAATGAATTGGCCTATTATTATTGGCGGTTAAATTACGTTCAACTGCAACCGTTGCTTCCTGAACTGAAGCAACGTATGCAACCTCAGACTCCAAAGCTAGCCTTTTGCGACCTGAAGGAGAAGGAACGAAAGACTCTACATTCGCTCTAATTGTCTCAAGTTTTCTACGTAACGCCAGTTCATTGACTGATTTAATATCAGGCAAGCCCAATTGTGTCTGGTACAAAGGAGCTATGTTTTTCATGAAAATTGTTGATTTCCTATTCTAATTCAACGGCTCAGACAATCTTTTAAATAGGGTTTGCATGCGACCAATGTACATACACATTGTCTCACTACACTTTGTTCACCGCCTGACCTCATTCAACAAGAGATCATTATATCTGGAGGGTAAAAACTATAATTTCAATTCCCCAACCAACTCTTTCCATGTTGTGATCGAATCCCTAATCGCCCTAAGCCAAAGCAGAGCCTTCCCAGTAAAAAGATCTACCGCCGATCTAAAAATCCTTTCCTCCAAATCAACGGGTGATTTCCTAAATTCTTCAACCCTTTCAATCAAACAATTAACAGATGAACCGCACTGCTCACCTGAGAATTTAAAATTCCATTTTTCAATTCGCTCAAGAAACCAGACACAGGGTATGACCTGTAGTTGGAGTCCTGAGCTCGCTCGTTGGCAGACATGTTCAGGTGACACATACACGATGAAGGCACAAGAAGTTTTTCAATTAAAATGAAAAAGTAGACCAGCACCACTAGAGCAAAGGAATCTGATGATCGACCTTGGCAGGTCGTGAAATAGCTATAATTCCAGCCAAAAATAATTGAGAAAAAACTTGGTGGTAGCACACTCAAGTTGTTGTTGGGCATTCAAAGTCATCAATTTCCTTAATAGTAACAATTATGAAAATTTTATGATAATTGGCCATTTAAATAGTCGTATAGGTGACTACCGGAACCCAATTAATTTAAATAACGGCAATTTTTCAATTGAAAGAAAATCTTTAGATAATTGTCTCAATGAGAATGGTAAATATCTAGTGGAAATGGTTGAAGGCTTTGGATTGCTTCTATTAAATGGAATAAGTTCTAACGACTCAAACGGTAACTTTACATTTATTTCTGCTCAAGGTTGCTCTGTGATAGATTTATGTCTTATCAAAGGCGATTGGTTAGATATAACAGGAAACTTTGAAATTCTTCCAGAAAATTTCTCGCAACACCTCCATATTCTCGTAACTTGTGGTTTAGATAATAACTTTATAAGACTACAGTCGACAGAAAACACTCTCAGATTAAAATGGAGAGATAAAAACGTAAACAATTATAAAAGAAAGCTTAATCAACATATAGCAATCTTACCATTCATAGAAGCGACCAATTTAGAAAAAATATCTACTTCGATACTTACTACGATTAGACAATCCTCAAATTTCAATAATAAAAATAGTGTTAGGAACACTTTTTATTCCAAATGGTACGATAATGACTGCAAAAAAGCTAGGAAAAAATCTTTTGCATTTTTGAAACTTTTCTGAAAAACAAATAACCCTGGCACCAAATATTTGTATTTACAAGCAAACCAAGAACACGAACGAATCTGTACTCTAAGAAAGAATAGAAACCTAAAAAACGTAGCTTCGAAACTGAGTGTCTGTAAAGATTCAAAATCTTTTTGGAATCCTGTTCGCTTTTTAAATGGTCAGAATAATAATAATACACTCTCGATTGATGTTAATGTTCTCGTGGCTTATTTTGGAAAACTTCTGTTGCCCAATCCAAATTTTAGCATGATTAGTTTTGCCATCCCAAATGTTACCATACCAGAATTAGATTCCTCATTTAGAAATGGAATTAAGATCATCTATAATGAAAATGAAAAATAACAAAGCATCTGGCCCTAATGGTATTCCAGCTGAATTCTATAAATATGCTACTCCAGAGTTTTTGGAATACATCTTAAGTTTCTTCAATAGGTTATACAACGAGGAGATAGTTCCTGAAAACTTTAGGTGTTCCAAAATATCATCTATCTTTAAGAAATGCGATCTGGGTCAGCCGGAAAACTATAGGGGTATTGCTGTGTTAAACTCATTGAGAAAATTATTCTCACAATTACTTTACTTAAGGCTTACAAATTGGGTTGAGCAAAACAATAAAATCAGTTGCTGCCAAGCTGACTTTCGCGTAAGCCTTTCGACCATAGATCAAATTTTTGTGTTAAACACAGTGGCTAGGCGATTTATAAAAAGAAATTTTTGTATGCTTTTTTGCCGATTTAAAGGCTGCATTCGGCACAGTCAATAGAAGGTCATTGATCTACAAGCTTTCAGTAATGGGTTTATCAACAAATTTCATAACATTCTATGCTTGAAACCTCTAATGCTTTTGTGCAGAACGGCCCTAGGAAATCGAGAGACTTCAAATGTGAAACTGGTGTTCCCCAAGGCTGTGTTTTAAGTCCTTTGTTATTCTCTCTATTTATTAATGATGGTGAAAATCACATCCCAGGAGGTATTGAAATAGGTGATGTAACTATTAAGGTTCTTCTTTATGCAGACGATCTTGCTATCCTGTCAGATAGCCCGCTTACTTTACGACTTCAAATAAATAAGTTAAAACAATACTGTGATAGTTGGGATCTCAAAGTAAACAGCTCGAAGTCGAAAATTATGATCTTAAGATCACACAAAGATCTAAAGGTTATGGCCACAACTGGACTCTAGGGAACGATATTATAGAAGTCGTGGATAAATTTAAAAATCTGGGATATGTAATAACATATAACTTAAATACGCATTCTCATGCTGAAGAAAAAATAAAAGCTGCTAAAGTTGCTTTAAACAGCATGTGGTCTAAATTTTCTTAGCAATATTTTTGTAGACTCAGTTTCAACACTCAAAGTATTCAATTCTACAGTGAATAGCTGCCTCTGCTATAGAAGCGAAGTATATGGGTATGAACAGCTAGAAGAACTAGAAAATGTTCAAAGATATTTCTTTAAACGAATATTCCGGTTACTTAAAAACACCTCAAATTATGCCATCCTTGTGGAGTCTGGCTTACCTCAAATATTTCTGAAAAACTTAAAGGCAATGAGGATTACATTGTAAAGGTAATGAATAGATCAGACCAAAACCTCCAAATTATGCCATCCATGTGGAGTCTGGCTTACCTCAAATATTTCTGAAAAACTTAAAGGCAATGAGGATTACATTGTAAAGGTAATGAATAGATCAGACCAAAACCACCAAAAAAATTGCTAGGATATAGCTGTTACACACGACTTTCCGATCTCATTACGAACTGATAATAACGAAGAATTAAAATTGTCTTTGTACGAGTGCATAGCTTGTATAGATGAGACACTTTTATCAGAAATATATAGAACGTTGTTCTCATTCAGCTTCAAGGAGTGTTTATAGGCAATTAAGCAATTAATTTTCAAAGCCAGAACTGAAATGCTGGATCTGAATTATAGACCATATAGATCTGACTTAAATCCTATCTGTTCTCTTTGCAACCTTGGTATGAATGAAAATGTCTTACATTTTAAAGCGTTTTGTCCAATTTTACAAGAGATCCGTAGACTTCATTTTTCCGCAAGTTTCCTTTCTTTAGAAGAATGTGTAAATATTTTGAATGGTGGCCGTAGTTGGAAATCTCTTGTAGGATATGTTTCGCACGCAAAAAATATCGAGATGAGTATTTGAAGATGTTTTGAAGAATAAAGTCACCACTATTATTTGAATAGGTATTTTATAAAGCTCATGTTGCAATTATTTTCGTTTTAGCTAAACTAAAAGCCCTTTTTCACTACTTTATATTTTTTTGTTTGACCAAATTAAAAGTCCAGGTTAATTATTTTTTCTTTCTTTCTATGTACAAAAAGTTCTAAGCTTTAAATATATCTAAACAATTTAACCAAAATTAATTTATCTTAAAGTCACAGTTTGTTAATTTATTAGCTCAACTTTGTTAAATCAAACTCTCTTATTATATTTTAAAATTTTTTATTGTATTAGTAATTTTTTTTTACGTCAGACATATTTGCCATGTTTTGTTATTATTTCTTATATATATAAAATTGTATTGTATGCTTTGAAAAATAAAGAAAGAAATGAAGAATTGAATTAAAATATATTTTTCACTTACCCGAGATCCGCTTAACTGAATTTTTTTTCAGTTATCCGAGGTCCGCTTCAGTGAAAAATCCGTTTAACTGAAAAAAAATTCATGATTTTTCGTCGTTTCGCCTAAGCGGGTTTCACTGTACCTTTAAGTTAAGATAAATGTAAAAAGTATTCAACACCCGAATTAATTGCTTTATTTAAATTCAAAAACCCAAATTTAAAAAAAAAACGAAAATTATTTTTATTTATTGTATGCAACCGTATGCAGTGCCCCTGTTCTGTAACTTTTGAATCGATAAAAATAGTCGAGATACGGTGAGAATTCGGACCAAAATCAATTTATCGCATCATCGTGTTTCTGCACCGTTTGACAATCGTTTACTGAATCGACTGAAACAAACGGAACTGAAATATTGGGAAATTTGTTTCTGTATCCTTGCAAATAGTTAACTTTTTCGATTTAAACGTCAAATTTTATTACTATCAAAATAGCTAGTGCGGTAAAAAAAAATAATAAGAAGCAAGAAAGATTCTCCTCAAAGGAAGACGTGTTGTACCTCAAGATACGTTTTGTGGTCATTGAATTTTTTTTATATTGCTAGTCTTACGAAAACAAATATCACCCCTGACATTTAAAATCGAAGCCGCTGTGAAAAGTGAATCTGCAATGCAGAAAAGTGTATTTTCATTTCACAATAAAATTTAAATTGTACACCAAACAAATGAGAAACTGAAGAATATTAGTGTAAAATAAAGAATTTTAACTGTGGCGAATTTGACTTCCTAAATTCCTTTGCTAAGTTCAAATATTTCCCATGAAATCAAGTAAAAAATTAATCTATCACTCCCTTGACATGTCCTGTCATTCCCGGCTGGCTATCATCAATGAAAAGATAACCATTCTGGAGCGACGCATAGCCAAGGACACACACAGGGACAAATAAAGGTTCTATCCAAATATAGTGGAGTATACTCCCATATTATTGACATACAATTTTCTAACAATAGTTCTAATCGTTAAGGCTCCATTGAATTGGGGTACGTCTATTCTGAATTTAAATTATAAATGTTTTATATTTATCTACGTTCTTCATAGACATTATGTCAAAACCTCCAGAGACTCCGTCTCAAAAATTAACGTAGGATGACTTTCGTAAGCTGCTGGCTACCCATCCCCAGGTACGAGATGGTACCAATGCAGATCAAAATACGCAAACGCCAGGGCATTGCAAGAATGTATACAGAGCGGTGGCATTTGACGTTAAATCTGGAATCGATGCAGCTGAAAGAAGATGTCGAATTTTTCAAGAATCCAAGTCCTTGGTTGTTGATATGGAACACACGCATCTAGAAAAGGGACTTGATTATGCACTTTTACAAAAATTACATTAGGAACTGCAGCATAAGGAAGATGAACAAGACGAAGAATTGGAAAACATTTTTGGAGAAAAAGAAATAACCAATAGTTTAGAAGAAAAAGAATTTTCAAATGAACCAACATTTAATGCAGTACTTAAGAAGTGGCTAACATATTTGATCTAGGCCAGTAGCGTCCAACCCGTAGTTCACGGTCGCTTGGTAGCGCGCGGTCTATTTTCTAGGCGCCCACAAGCCCCACGAACTCAGGTTAACTCTTCTTGCAGGGTACAATCGGAATTTGAAAGGCGCTTTGAGAAAATGTTCTGTATGGAACCTCTACTTGTTTTTTCTTTTTAGTTCTTTTATTAATACTGATATTTCAGAATTAGCCTCATTCATGGAAATTCATTGTTGTATCAATAACACAAACACTGAATTAAAATTATCACAGTTCGAAGTGATATCATGCTTGCAAAGCATAGACAGTAAAAACAACCAGATTTTCAAGCTCATGGGCCTCGTTAAATACAAAAACGTACGTAGCTGTGCACTCATTCTTAAAGCATTCTACGGGTCAACGTATCTACGTGAATGGTTAAAGCGTTGTTTCTTACTCAAAAGTGATTAAACATAAATTGTAAGGGTAAGAAACAGGAAGTTTAAGGAGGGGAGTAATTGGGGAGATTATGTTTGAGGTACCTCCCTAAGCCATTCTGAACTTCGAATAAATTTCAGGATATGTTTTAGTAGCTCCTTAGACACAATGCCTGTTCGACGAAATAGTAATTTTCGAGAGCTTCTTTCCTTGTTCGGGCTAGGCTGGAGTATGCACAAAGGAAGCGATATGAGAACTCTTCTGCCTCTGCGTCTACACAACATCTACATAAGTCAGATGCGCCTATGCCCATTCTGGTCATATCTGTTCCGATTGAGTTATGACTCATTAGGATAGCCATCAGGAGGGACAGTTTAGATCTATTAAGTCCCAGCAAATATTCTGATTTTTTTTAGATACCTGACCATCTGTCGTTTGCGTTTTTGAGGAAAATTTGTTGGATTCTAATTTTTTGTATTGTAGATGTTTTCTCTCTTTCCAGAATGTTCTTTTTCAAGTTGTGTTTACGATCTATAACCAGAACTAGATATTTAGTCGTACTTGTAATGTATAGTGGCGTCCCACTTATATTGGGAATGTTAGGTTTCCTCACGAACAAAACTAGTTCGGTGTTTAATGGAACACATTTAGTCCGCAATTACTATCCCAATTACTGAGCTTATCAAGGGCGTTCTGAAGAATTTCGCATAGTGTGAACGAATTCCCCTGATGCCCATACGCGATGCCATTAGCATACGCCATAACTTTGACACTCGTTGGACTTAGCTTAAGTTAGATCTGGTTAACGACCAGAAGCCAAGGAAGGGGAGATAGTACATCTGCATGTCCTAACCTTAAGTTTGTAGTCGCCCAATTCTCCATTCACGATCCTGGACTGAAGCAGAGAGTGGATCCAATTTGACAGTAGCGTGTTAGTGACACCAGACTCCAGGGCTTTTCAAATTGTTTATTTTCAACATCATTAAAGGCCCCTTCTATATCAAGAAATGCACCCTGCGTAAACATTTGAATTGGATAGATCTTTCAATTGTGCCCATCATTTCATGAAGTGCTGTCTTATCAGATTTGCCCTTAGAACAGAGAGAACACCACTATTTAGCTTCCGGCGAATTTGTACATCTGGGAGTCTTTTTAGGGTCTTCAATAGGAAGGAAGATAGGTATATATTTCTGGAATCTTTTGGTGCAATGTGGGTGGGCTTTCCATCTTTCGGAATGCAAAGTATATAGTACCTATATCATAATCTCATAATAAATAAAAAGTGGTATAAGGGAATGATGTAGTTTGCTTTAATCTCACTCAATATTTTTCTTAATCGGTAGTACCCGCGTAGCTCTTTTAGATTTTCAAAAAAGCCCTTGAAGCAATACCAGTTGGACACCACTGATTTAGACTATGACAATGCGGAAAGTGATGTTCCTACAACTTTAGTTATATCTAAGAATGCTGTTCCTATGAACATAGATGATACACAGTCACAACAAACAATATTGTGATAAACTAAACTAACGTCGACTATTTCACCAAATTACAATTACAATAACAACTTTGTAGTTGTTGGTTACATTAACAAATTTGTGATATGATTTTCTGTTTCACAAACTACAAATTTACTTCCAACAAATTAGTTGAAAAGAGAAAATAATGAATTGAAATTGTAATTGTTATTTACAAACACCGTTTAATTTGCAAGGTTGTAAATTACAACTGTTTTTTCACAAACTAAACACTCTTACTGATAACATAAAAAAAAAGGATAAACAGAACAAAATTTTAATGATAGTTAAATGTTAAATGTTAAATTAATGCTAAATTTACAAGTAATTACAAATAATAGTATTATGTACATTATATTATTTTGTAATAAAAAAAAACAATAAATATTTAAATTGATATCTTGATAAATATACATCAAGATCATTGTAATATAGTTATATTAAAAAATTTACAACAATGAAAAATAGGTTCACGCTGTCCATAGTTTGTGGAATGGGGAATTTCAAAAATGAAATGTCTCGTTCTCAAAGATCGACTTGGCGTACTAATTTTTACTATTTGAACTTTTGCAATTGATTTGCAAAGTTGTCTCAAATATATAAAATTTAAGAATTGTCACATTGACATTTTGAGAGAAGTGACATTGTATTTAGAAAGTTTTCGACCGAATTTTCGATGAGAGCACTGATAACTTAATAGTGGTCGGGACCACTCATAAGTTTTATGACCAACATTTTAACGCAATTCACACACGACCTAAGAGTCACTTAATAGCGGTTCGTGAATACTGGCCTTAATGTTGATAATCTCTCTAAGTATTTGAGTATTATTTCATAGTTTCAATTTTTGTAAGTTTATTTCAAGTTCTTCGATCGTGGTTAATATTTCTGAAGAATCGATCACATGAACAATGGTTTTTGTTTGATTTATTAGCTCCGCAGTCCGTCAATTGATGACTGTGTACCCTTTGTTAGTTTGAATTTGGGAGATAAGAAGAGTCTGTTTCGCGGCCACTCCTGTCATTATAATTGTCCACAACATTAGCCAATCTTGTAGGAAGTAATGACTATGAGTGTGTATAGCACCCTATTATCTTTCATAGTTAAGACTAACTGCATCTCTCTTTAATAGTTCAGATTAAATATTAGTAACTATATAAGAACCTTGTTATATAAAAAGATTAAGTTCAGTGAATAAAGACAACTCAAAAAGATCACCTCATCTTTTCTTGAATATACTGTGTGGTGCTGCGGACACAGAAAATCAATATAAATTGATTTTACAAGAGTTCTTGAAAACACGAGTGTGATTGAATTTATAAGAAATAACTAAAAACGAAATAGTAATTAATAGATTTGCGTACAAATAAAAGTTGAAGAAATTGTACGTCAAATGGGCAATGATCAGAAACCCAGTCACGAAAAATTGAAAATACAACAATGATGCCTTCAAATTTGCCTACTCCATACCCTTTAAACACCGGGGAGATTCTACCTGACAATTGGAAAAAGTTTAAATAAAACTTCCAGATTTACATCATAGCAAATGGTACTGCTAAGTCCAGCACAGATTCGCAAGTGGCAATATGCAAGCTTTTGATCGGGGAAGGTGGAGTGGTGATTTTGAATGTCCTCAGTTTCACTTTAGTATCAGAAAAATCAATAGACTCCATATTAATTAAATTTCATGACCTCTGTATCCCAAAGGAAAACGTGGTATTTGAACGTCATGTATTTAACTCCAGGATACAGGGGCAAGGAGAATCATTCGAGCTGTTCTTGGAGGATTTACATCATTTGCTGAAGTCCTGTGACTATGGTGTTGCTGAGGAATCAACCCTAAGAGACCGGTTGGTAATAGGAATCTTTAACAAGAAGCTGCAGGAAAAGTCGTTTGCTGATCGTGAACTAACTCTCAACAAAGGAATCGAGGTGTGCAAGCTTTTGGAGGTAAGCACGGAACAAACAGTGATACAAGACGGACCAACATCAAATAAAGTGAGAGGTTCCATAAATTATGCTAACAAATTTCCTAGAGGTACAGTTCAAGATAAACAAAAGCATGCTAACAACACTAATTTTAATAAAAATAAATTAAATACTAAAGCATCACATACAAATAAAACATATACTAATTTTAATTTTATTAATTGCAACAAGGGCCTTACTTGTCATTCGACGCATAAATGTCCGGCATATAATAAATTATGTTACATATGTAAAAAACTAAATCATTTTGGTGCTGCCTGGAAGTACCGTAAATATAAAAAAGTAAATGAAGCTGTTTTAGTGAACTGTTATGCATCGGACGATGAGAATGGTGTTTACTATTCTGATGTAATTACTGCTGTTGGTGGAAGATTATGTGTAGCGTGGTATGGTAATATAAAAATAGAATGGCAAAATATAAAATTTAAAATAGACACAAGTGCGGATAAAAACATAATTCCAATCGGTAATTTTGGACAAATCAATATGCTAGAAAGAGTAAAGCAAACGAATGTTAGATTAAAAGCTTTTGGTTTAAACAAAAATAGCGAGAGAAAATTATGTGGTTTTCCATTGGTACAATAATCAAATTCGTTTTTGATACGAATCTATGAAAACATGGATTTTGACAATTAAATCCTTCCATTAGGCAACAAAAATTTATATTTTTTGATTCTGAATCAAATTCGTAGATTCGTATTTTTTGGCGAACCTACCCCTCTTTTACTAACGCTACTAAACACAAGTGCAATTGGAAGCGTGTATTTTGACAGCTACCAGTTTCACTGACGCGATTATAAGCCTAAGATGTAGGCTTATAATCGCGTCAGTGAAACAAACAAAAATAAATCCAAATAACATTCCATTCGCCATGAAAAAAATCAAATTCCGCATCAAATTCTTCATTTACCAATGGAAAACCACATAACATTATTGTGTGAAGCAAACGATTTAAAAAGGCTATACAAGTTCATAGTTGTTACGAGGGGAGAATGCATTATCCCGCTATTAGGAAGAGCAGCTTGTGAGGAGTTAAATTTCTTGAGACGAATCGGGGAAATAGAGAATTTTCATTTAAAAGAAAAGAATATGAAAGCCAAATTAAAACGAAAATATGATATTGTTCTTAGTGGTGTGCGAAAAATTGCTTAGGAATATTCACTGAAAATAAAAGAATTGCACAAAAATTAATTAAACCTTTAGAAAAAGAACTCGACAGACTAAAGAAAATAGGAATTATAAAAAAAGTTGAGGAACCAGTAGAATGGACATCCAGTATATTTAGTTATAGTGGAAAACCCGAATAATGGCATTCGTATTTGTCTTGACTCAAAACACCTAAATAGTGATTCGGTGGTGGAACAAGGTTGCTATCCTTACGTTTGAGGAATTGAGATTTGTATTGACTTACCTGAAAGTTTTCACAGTTCTTGATCTAAAGGATGGTTTCTTTCATGTGATCCATAAAACCGCCCCCCCTCCCCCGAGATTTTTTCTTAAATCATAAAAAAAGAAATTATTTACATAGTGGTTTTTTAAAATTAGTTTATTTGCAATTCGATTGAAAAAATCAAATTTCCCTTAAAAATTTTTAAATGAATTTTAATAATTTCAAACAAATATGCAGATTTGATTTACTAACGCCGGTATTCACGAAGTGCTCATAACTTAAGAGTCTCATAAACCTATTCACCAAGCATTAATATTGAATATTTATGAGCGCTCATAAAACTTATGAGTGGTCCCGACCACTATTAAGTTATCAGTGCTCTCATCGAAAATTCGGTCGAAAAATTTCTAAATACAATGTCACTTCTCTCAAAATGTCAATGTGACAATTCTTAAATTTTATATATTTGAGACAACTTTGCAAATCAATTGCAAAAGTTCAAATAGTAAAAATTAGTGCGCCAAATCGATCTTTGAGAACGAGACATTTCATTTTTGAAATTCCCCATTCCACAAACTATGGACAGCGTGAACCTATTTTTCATTGTTGTAAATTTTTTAATATAACTATATTACAATGATCTTGATGTATATTTATCAAGATATCAATTTAAATATTTATTGTTTTTTTTTATTACAAAATAATATAATGTACATAATACTATTACTTGTAATTACTTGTAAATTTAGCATTAATTTAACATTTAACATTTAACTATCATTAAAATTTTGTTCTGTTTATCCTTTTTTTTTATGTTATCACTAAGAGTGTTTAATTTGTGAAAAACAGTTGTAATTTACAACCTTGCAAATTAAACGGTGTTTGTAAATAACAATTACTATTTCAATTCATTATTTTTTCTTTTCAACAAATTTGTTGGAAGTAAATTTGTAGTTTGTGAAACAGAAAATAATGAATTGAAATTGTAATTGTTATTTACAAACACCGTTTAATTTGCAAGGTGGTAAATTACAACTGTTTTTTCACAAATTAAACACTCTTACTGATAACATAAAAAAAAGGATAAACAGAACAAAATTTTAATGATAGTTAAATGTTAAATGTTAAATTAATGCTAAATTTACAAGTAATAGTATTATGTACATTATATTATTTTGTAATAAAAAAAAACAATAAATATTTAAATTGATATCTTGATAAATATACATCAAGATCATTGTAATATAGTTATATTAAAAAATTTACAACAATGAAAAATAGGTTCACGCTGTCCATAGTTTGTGGAATGGGGAATTTCAAAAATGAAATGTCTCGTTCTCAAAGATCGACTTGGCGCACTAATTTTTACTATTTGAACTTTTGCAATTGATTTGCAAAGTTGTCTCAAATATATAAAATTTAAGAATTGTCACATTGACATTTTGAGAGAAGTGACATTGTATTTAGAAAGTTTTCGACCGAATTTTCGATGAGAGCACTGATAACTTAATAGTAGTCGGGACCACTCATAAGTTTTATGAGCGCTCATAAATATTCAATATTAATACTTGGTGAATAGGTTTATGAGACTCTTAAGTTATGAGCACTTCGTGAATACCGGCCGGCGTTAGTAAATCAAAGCTGCATATTTGTTTGAAATTATTAAAATTCATTTAAAAAATTTTAAGGGAAATTTGATTTTTTTCAATCGAATTGCAAATAAACTAATTTTAAAAAACCACTATGTAAATAATTTCTTTTTTTATGATTTAAGAAAAAATCTCGGGGGAGGGGGGGGCGGTTTTATGGATCACATGAAAGAAACCATCCTTTAGATCAAGAACTGTGAAAACTTTCAGGTAAGTCAATACAAATCTCAATTCCTCAAACGTAAGGATAGCAACCTTGTTCTACCACCGAATCACTATTTAGGTGTTTTGGGTCAAGACAAATACGAATGCCATTATTCGGGTTTTCCACTATAACTAAATATACTGGATGTCCATTCTACTGGTTCCTCAACTTTTTTTATAATTCCTATTTTCTTTAGTCTGTCGAGTTCTTTTTCTAAAGGTTTAATTAATTTTTGTGCAATTCTTTTATTTTCAGTGAATATTCCTAAGCAATTTTTCGCACACCACTAAAAACAATATCATATTTTCGTTTTAATTTGGCTTTCATATTCTTTTCTTTTAAATGATAATTCTCTATTTCCCCGATTCGTCTCAAGAAATTTAACTCCTTACAAGCTGCTCTTCCTAATAGCGGGATAATGCAATCTCCCCTCTTAACAACTATGAACTTGTATAGCCTTTTTAAATCGTTTGCTTCACACAATAATGTTATGTGGTTTTCCATTGGTAAATGAAGAATTTGATGCGGAATTTGATTTTTTTCATGGCGAATGGAATGTTATTTGGATTTATTTTTGTTTGTTTCACTGACGCGATTATAAGCCTACATCTTAGGCTTCTAATCGCGTCAGTGAAACTGGTAGCTGTCAAAATACACGCTTCCAATTGCACTTGTGTTTAGTAGCGTTAGTAAAAGAGGGGTAGATTCGCCAATAAATACGAATCTACGAATTTGATTCAGAATCAAAAAATATTAATTTTTGTTGCCCAATGGAAGGATTTAATTGTCAAAATCCATGTTTTCATAGATTCGTATCAAAAACGAATTTGATTATTGTACCAATGGAAAACCACATAATTTTCTCTCGCTATTTTTATTTCCACCAAAAGCTTTTAATCTAACATTCGTTTGCTTTACTCTTTTTAGCATATTGATTTGTCCAAAATTACCGATTGGAATTATGTTTTTATCCGCACCTGTGTCTATTTTAAATTTTATATTTTGCCATTCTATTTTTATATTACCATACCACGCTACACATAATCTTCCAGCAACAGCAGTAATTACATCAGAATAGTAAACACCATTCTCATCGTCCGATGCATAACTGTTCACTAAAACAGCTTCATTTACTTTTTTATATTTACGGTACTTCCAGGCAGCACCAAAATGATTTGGTTTTTTACATATGTAACATAATTTATTATAAGCCGGACATTTATGCGTCGAATGACAAGTAAGGCCCTTGTTGCAATTAATAAAATTAAAATTAGTATATGTTTTATTTGTATGTGATGCTTTAGTATTTAATTTATTTTTATTTAAATTAGTGTTGTTAGCATGCTTTTGTTTATCTTGAACTGTACCTCTAGAAAATTTGTTAGCATAATTTATGGAACCTCTCACTTTATTTGATGTTGGTCCGTCTTGTATCACTGTTTGTTCCGTGCTTACCTCCAAAAGCTTGCACACCTCGATTTCTTTGTTGAGAGTTAGTTCACGATCAGCAAACGACTTTTCCTGCAGCTTTTTGTTAAAGATTCCTATTACCAACCGGTCTCTTAGGGTTGATTCCTCAGCAACACCATAGTCACAGGACTTCACCAAATGATGTAAATTCTTCAAGAACAGCTCGAATGATTCTCCTTGCCTCTGTATCCTGGAGTTAAATACATGACGTTCAAATACCACGTTTTCCTTTGGGATACATAGGTCATGAAATTTAATTAATATGGAGTCTATTGATTTTTCTGGTACTAAAGTGGAACTGAGGACATTCAAAATCAAATTTGAAGGCATCATTGTTGTATTTTCAATTTTTCGTGACTGGGTTTCTGATCATTGCCCATTTGACGTACAATTTCTTCAACTTTTATTTGTACGCAAATCTATTAATTACTATTTCGTTTTTATTTATTTCTTATAAATTCAATCACACTCGTGTTTTCAAGAACTCTTGTAAAATCAATTTATATTGATTTTCTGTGTCCGCAGCACCACACAGTATATTCAAGAAAAGATGAGGTGATCTTTTTGAGTTGTCTTTATTCACTGAACTTAATCTTTTTATATAACAAGGTTCTTATATAGTTACTAATATTTAATCTGAACTATTAAAGAGAGATGCAGTTAGTCTTAACTATGAAAGATAATAGGGTGCTATACACACTCATAGTCATTACTTCCTACAAGATTGGCTAATGTTGTGGACAATTATAATGACAGTAGTGGCCGCGAAACAGACTCTTCTTATCTCCCAAATTCAAACTAACAAAGGGTACACAGTCATCAATTGACGGACTGCGGAGCTAATAAATCAAACAAAAACCATTGTTCATGTGATCGATTCTTCAGAAATATTAACCACGATCGAAAAACTTGAAATAAACTTACAAAAATTGAAACTATGAAATAATACTCAAATACTTAGAGAGATTATCAACATTAAGGCCAGTATTCACGAACCGCTATTAAGTGACTCTTAGGTCGTGTGTGAATTGCGTTCAAATGTTGGTTATATTTGGAAGTTTGGTTTGTGCTGGGATCAAATTACCTTTTTGCTATGTGAATTGCGTTAAAAGGGATTTATTAAAACACCATTTTGGCTAAAATTCCTTCAAGATTTAAGAAATTTCCCTAAAAACATTTTTTTTTGTTTAAGTTAATTAATTTTTTTCCCAAAATCCGACTTAGAAGATATAAAATTAATAATTTGGCACGATAAAAGTAACGAATTCTCAGTTTTACTAATATGTTATGGTTTTACATCGTTAATTTAATATTTAAAAAAAAAACAATAATTCCAAATCTTTTCAAAACAATTCCCATTATGGTTAGTTTGTTGGTTTAGCATGTAAGCACTAGTTTTCACAGCTGAAGAATTTGACAAGCTGACAGATCAATCTATTTGTATTCAATTTGCAAAATGAAATACAATGAGTATTTTAATTAATTATTTTATATTTGTTAAAATATCAACGGATTATAATATTTGTTTTTTCCTCTTAAGACCCTACACAAACAAATATAATAATAAAGTAATTTAATTTTTCAATTGAATAAATTAAAGCTTACATTTATTATATGGCTTCCCAGTAGATCTGAACTTTTTGGAATTCATCTTTCCTTTCGGTTATTATTTACAGTTTCAAATTACTCTATCTTGAGAAACGTTAAATTTTAACGCAAATTTAGCCTGCTCCACAGCTGCCTACATTTTAACCCATTTTATTCACCACACTAGTGTCAAATTTTAACCAAGTTACAAAATTTAACACGGCCTTATATTATGAGGCTCATAACTTGAAAATTATTTGTGCTTTTCACCAACCACTCATAACTCATAACTCGAAGTCCGAAAATGAAAACAATTCTCTCTTCACCAAGCACACTGAAACTGCAGAATCAAACTGTTTTCGAAAAAGAGTGACAGCCAGCAGACGGTAATAAACTGACAACAAGGAATAAGATGCCAAGAAACAACTTTTATAAATTAAAATAGAAATTCGTAAGTTTCTTTTCAGATTAAATAAATTGAAAGATGTATTTTCAAACCAGTTTATTTTTTTAGTAACCTTCAATTACATGATGAACCGCCAGAGATGAACCGGTGATGATCCTAATAGAGTTTGAATAATTCAATTAATATTACAAATCCTTCTTATGCAAACAAATCATTAGAATGGCGATATTCCGATGGGACTAGGTACCTTTTTTGTATTACAAGGCTTATTCTTTACAATAAACTCGCTATATTCATTCACTGTCAGCCGTCGGAAACTACATGCCATCAGATAAGATTGCAGTGCAACCAAAACGACGCTGATACTCTGTTATAGCTAATAAAACATGTTCAGATAATTCACAATTCTCGTGCGAGAAACATAGTTTGTGTTTTTCCAAGTTCCCGACAACAATGAAGATTTCTACTTGCAACAAAGTGCACAAAAGCATTGGGTGTCATTGGGTACAATCAAACAAATCGTATTGATACTTTAATGTATAATCTGGTGTATCCACAAGCTCCAATGTTGAAGTCAAGAACTATCGAATTGTCGAACTTCGATAAGCTGCCTGCTGGACAGAATGCAACTGTAGCCGTTATTTGGGATACGATATCGAAGATGCACTTATCTTAAATAAGGCTTCCATTGATGGTGGCTACGGTCGGTGTTTGGTTTATAAGAACTCAAAGTGTACAGTCAAGCGATATGCGAGTCCTTTTTTTTATAAATAAAGGATAATTTAATCTTTTGTACATTATATTATGAGGCTGACCTTGTGACATTTATGCAAAACAACAAATTCAAAAACATATAACTTATTCATGATTTGAACGAAAGATACATATAATAGTAAATGATTAGAACTGAGTTGACTTAACCCTAATGTCGTTTCTATTTGGCAATTCATTGATCGTATAAGAACTCAAAATGTACAGTAAAGCGATATGCTAATCAAACCTATGATAGAATCATGGGTCCCTTAAAAGATTCTGCAACAAATAAGGTACATAGATTTTTGATTATTTAAATTAGCTAACCACAACTTTTTTAATTATGAAAAGTATTTGCTGTAGATAAATCTCTTCTTTACGAATTCACGATTATGATTAGAGATATCCTATGATGAATTTATTAGTTTAATAGATATCGCTAAAAATGATTCTCAATAAAGATGAAAAATATATTGGTGTGAAACTTCTTTTATTCTTCCAGGTTGTGTTCAAACGTGATGCTCTAGATACTGATGGGATAGTTTCACCGGGTAAGATGGCTGTGAATAAGCAGATACTCATCAATAAGGAAATGTCTGCAGTAACATCAATCAACCCAATTGAACAGAAAGAAGCATTCCATACAGGAATTCAGTATACAGCTGTTCCTATATCGTACAAAAATCCCGAACCAAGTTATGTATGTCGAAAAAGTTATGGTGTCCGCTAATTGCGAAGATATCCTTATCAAAATCCTACAAAGACAAACCAGACGCCCTGATATTGGTGATAAGTTTAGTTCCCGTTCGGGACAGAAAGGTGTAACCTTTCAAAAATTTCAATGCCTTTTGCATGTAAGTTATTATTTCAAGAACTGACCAGTATAAATGTTGTGCCAAAGTTAAAGTTAGAAAACTATTAACTTATGGGAGTCTTCTACAAAAAAAAAATATGTGAATATAAATATTTATTTTAAATGTTTGTTGGTTTTTAATTGAATTATAGAACATCCTTTATGAAGTTAATTCAAATCAAGATAAATTCGGAGTTATAATCTTTGGCTACATGTATATTAATATTTCAATTTAAAAAAAAATTGTTTTCAAAAGACTAAATATAAAACACAGGATTTCATCAAAATCTGTCCTAAAATTTTCGAGAAACTTTTTGATGAAATTTTTATAATGGTGTTCTTGGTTTTAACGAAAAACTGATTAAATTGATGCTTTAGGCAGTTCTTATAAGTTTAAAAAATATTTTCACACACCTATACACCAGATTCGTATCATTATGCGTGTGTTTATGTACACAATTACATACCTAGGTTGCATCTTTATAGGTAGGTACATTTAACGCTCCTAACTTATATAATTAAAATCCATTTAAATGTATATTTGAAGGTAAGTACTTATAAATATAACTATTCCTTTAATCATACATTCGCCAATTCATTATACTAAGAATCAAGATAATCTTACCTACATCGGCTTTAAACCTGCATAGGATAACTAGGCTACCTACCTACTAACAGTGTTATTAAGGTTGTTAGCTACAAGAGCTAGTTCGTACGTTCCAGTCGTGCATTTTATTTGCATTTGCTATCAATGTAATGTCAACTGTTATTCCTGGTAGAGTCGCTCCTGCGTGTTCAATCGCTTCCACGCATAAAGGTCTGCATAAACTTCTACGTTTTGAATAGAAAATTGTATACAAGTATTAACCGTGAATAGCGAAATTGGTTTGGCTGCGATTACACAAAAGTGAGTTTTAATCATTGTTTCTATTTTGGATTTATTGCAAGCAAATATACGAATTAGAAAATTTATAACAAAAATATGAGTATCCTTGTGAAGCTCTTCAAAAAACTGAATAATATCATCTTCACCTTCGTATAACATCCATGTACGTTGTTCCGAATCATTTTTGCAATCAGCCAATTGACAAAAAATATCTTGTAAACGCTTTGAATCGTGCGTTTCACCTAAGAGCTCTTTGAGTGTTTCGACTTTTTCCTTAACATGAACTGCTACAGCCTGCAGGTATGGATTAATAGCACCATTATATAACTGTTCCAAACTAGTGAGAACCACACGCAATGCCTCGCATGACAAATTGAAGCTTAGATTCGTACTTCTTCGACTTCAACAATAAATACGATCCATTGGATCGAATTTAACTTCATTTCTGCACTGTTTTGATTATCACTGTCCGCCTGATGTGGATGATTGTGATGGTGTTGGAAATGTGGATGATTGTGTGCAGTGATGCTTTCAGGATCTTATTCACTCTGTTCGTCGCTGACCACTTCTTCAATTGGTTTATCATCAGCTGGTGTGATTTCAGTAATTTCACTGGCATCTGTTCCAGCACCATTTGTATGTGGTATTTGCAAGGACTACTTGTAGATCCTGACTACTTTTTCACTTGTAGTTGTTTTTTCGGATGGTTCTGAACTTATGCTGTTGTCGCGATTGTCTTGTGGATGCTCGCTTTCTTTGTGATTGATCAGCACACTTATTTTAGGTTTTTTTTGAATCATTTGTGATGGAATTGCCAATCCAACGGCAGGGCTTGACATGGATTTTTTAGCACAACCTAAATTTTTTGAAAGCGGCTAGCTGTGATCGTCCATTTCATTTTGAATCGAATTGGATGGAGGTCATGCTTCAATTCTATTTTTTAAGTCTCACTGTCGTCTTTATCACCCTAGAAAAAAAAAAACAAATTACTTACATAGTTGGAAAAAACTATACCACCTTAAAGAGAATAGTTTTTTATTATAAACAATTTCCAGAATGTTTTATTATCCATAAGGAATTTTCTTTTCCATGAAACGATCTAGTACCTAATTCTTCTCTTCTTTGGCTATAGTGATTGTGGATTGATTTCCGTTTTTGCAAATATCTAGAGTTTCGGTACCGGAAAGCGATCAAAAAGTCTGGTTCCACCTGGAAAGGAAAAAATATTGTTTAGAGAGTTGCAATATTTATCAAATCGAACAGATAACTAACTAAACTTTATAGCTGTCGTCAAATGCAACCATGAAAAAAAAACGCGAAATTATATTTTTGTTTATACTAATTTTTACAATTTGAACCTTTTCAATTGACTTGCAAAGTTGTCTCAAATATAAAAATATTACGAATTGTCACATTGGCATATTGAGAGAAGTGACATTGAATTTCGAAAGTTTTCGAACAAATTTTCGATGAGAGCACTCATAACTTAATAGTGGTCGAGACCACTCATACGTCTTATGAGCGCCCATAAATATTCAATATTAATGCTTGGTGAATAGGTTTATGAGCCTCTTAAGTTATGAGCGCTTCGTGAATACCGGCCTAAATGTAAATCAAAAGTGAGTGCTCTATTTTCAACCTTTACACACAAGAGAGGCTTAGCAAATTTTATAGGAATAGTTCAGAAGTGGTTACTTGGAAGCATTGACGATCACGATAGGGAAGATATTTTAGATCATTCAAAATCATTGGCGCAAAATGTTAAACAACCTATTATTAAAGGCTTAACAAGATACTAGTTAACAATTTATTATATACAAGTTATATATGCTCCAAAATGCACTCCAGCAACAGAGACAAATCTTCAGCATGATAAGAATGACAACATGTTCAACAAACCAAAATTAGCTAACGCAGCCGCAACAAAGTAACAAGATAGCCAATCCTCATAAATATTGTAATTAAAGATAACATAGCTCATGCAACAAAGCAACAAGATAGCCAATCTTCATAAATATTGTAATAAAAGATAACATAGCACATGCAACAAAGCAACCAGATAGCTAATCCTCATAGATACTTAAATAAAAGATAACATAGCACATGCAGCTGTAACAATAAAGATAACAAAACTGTAGATATAAATAGCACCTAAATAAAATATTATTTATTAGAATTAAGTAAGTTGGCAGTCTTCGAGGTACTCTCGCCCTTAGTTACAAGACTAAATAAATAAATTTAAAAAAAAGAAAAAACTCATAGTTTTTATCAAAACAAAACTGGAGCAGTCGGTAGGATAGAGTTAAATTGATTCTATCCTGTAAAAATCTACAATCCGTTCCGGTACAGTGAATTTAATTTTCAAATAAAAATTTTCCTACGAAAAAATTTAAATGAATATTTGAATTAATAACAAAATCGAAACCGCGACATCCTTAATTATTTCAGTGAAAAACCGTACCAACATTGACGGAAAACATTTAAATAATTTAAATCAATTCAGTGAACTAGAGACAGAATCCTTAGCGAAAATAAAGATTTTGAATCTGTTCAGTGAATCCTGATTAGTCCATGACTCAACCAACACATATGGTGTATGTCAGAAAGTCCATAGAGGAAAACTAATCAAAACAAACAGCAGATTAAGTGAAAATAGGAATTGTAAAAAAAGAAGAAAATAAAAAAAAAAAAAACCTCATCCGAGCCCCGACTTAAGAAGAATAGATGTTCAGAAAATTTAAAAATAAGAAGTGGATTAAAACTAACAACAGACATACTGACGAAGAATCATAATCAGGAGAAGAAGCAGATCAACATTTAATCAACATTAGAAACCAGAAAATACCTGAACACTTCAGTAAGAATAATTGTAAGCCAGAAAATAATAAATTTGAAAATTTTGAAACCAATAAATTAAAAATTAATATTGAAACTAATTTTGGCGGTGAAAAAACTATAGCAGAAAATAAAAATAAAAGTGAGTTGAAATTAGAAATCAATTACCAGAATAGTAACAAAATGTCCTTAGAAAATAATGATCAAGGTAAAACTAAGAAAAGCTTAACGCTCGACCATCTCTATATAGAGAAGTTATGTGCTTTCGATGGAAGGGCAGAAGTTTGATACACATTTCTTGCAAATGTTGACGGAATTATTCCAATCTTGAATGAATATGATAATCAGAGTCAAGTCATGTGCATTAATATCCTTAAATCGAAATTCATAGGAAAGGCTAAACGCTGCATTGAGATACACCCTCGTTTACAGCAATGGACCGACATCAAAGCGATGTTGATCTCTAATTTTGGCGCCCTTAAAAATAGCATTCAGTTGTATGAAGAACTTAGACAGATATGTTTTAGAGATAATATCCTTAGATTTTATAATGACATTCAAAAAAACTTTGTGATCTTAATCAAAAAAGTGTACAAGAAGATAAAACACATGAAGTAGATAGTAATAATTTAACGGCTTTAAATATTTTTAAAGAAAAACTACCAGTACATATGCGTACCATAATTTTTGCTCTCAAGCCTACCAGCTTACAAGAAGCTTTACATCAGCTAACTGAAGCCGGTTTTGTTAATTAAAATCCTTTTGAAGAAAGACAACAAAAACGTCAGATGAATAATAGAAAATTCCAACCTAAACTTTACATCCCACTACAATATAATAATAATTCTTTTAGACCTCAGAGTAATTTTCAGAATAACGCTCAGTATAACTCTCAGAAGAATTAAGAAATAATTTTAATAACAACTTTAGACAGAACGATTTTAGACAACCCTACAATCACTTCAATAATCAAAATAACTTTAGACCCCCATTCCAAAATAATCGTAACCCTAATAGAAACTATAATAATCAACGGAATGAGCCCATGGAAGTCGATCCAGGCTCGAGCCAATTCAGGAGGAATCCTAATCTATGCAATATGCAGGTAAACTACAATAGAAATTTAAGCCCAAAAACTGATCCTGCGGGATACGTAGGCACAAATACTAATATTAATAATAACCCTGCGGGATATCCAAAAACAAATAATAAAACAGAAAATTTTCAAGTACCAGCCTCGGATTGCCTTTTGTTCGGATAGAAAAAGCAGGCAGGATATTAAGAATGCTAATCGACGCAGGAGCGACGAATAGTATATTAAACGAGAAAGACGCTCCTCAAAATCTAATTAAAATACGTGCAGAACCATTAAAAATTAATACCGTAGGAAACCCAATCTTAGTTGAAAAAGAAGTACTCCTACCAAGAGAAAAATTCATTTGGAAAGTTAATGAAGACTGTTTATTTCAGTTAATGACTTTCAGTCAGAGCTTTAACGGCATTATTGGCAACAACATTCTTATACCAAACAATGGAAAAATTGACTATGCAACTAAAATATTAGAACTAAACGGAACTGAGATACAAATCTTTTTTGATGAAACAGTTGAACGTGATTATTCCATGGAGATAAATCACTTAAATGGCTTAACGCCTCACGACACTATTTTCGACGAATTTGAAAAGAAAAATATAGACCACATGAATTCAGAAGAGAAAAAAATTCTATTTAAAACTTTAAACGAATATTCAGACGTATTCTTCCACAAAGGCGATGATCTCTCTTTTACATCACACGTTAAACATAAGTTACCAGTTCAGGATAATTCTCCTATTTACACTAGAATCTATAGATATCCTGAAATACACAAAAATGAAGTAAACGACCAGATTCAATAACTATTGGATCAAGGTATCATTAAACATTCAACTTCTCCCTATAATGCTCCGATTTGGGTTGTATCTAAGAAAACAGATAAGATAGGCAATAAAGAATAGGAGAATAGTAATAGACTATAGAAAACTAAACAAGATTACAAAAGAAGATAAGTTCCCGATCCCACTCATAGACGATATTTTAGATAAAAGAGACGTGCAAACTATTTTTCCACACTAGGTTAGGTCTAACGAAAGGTTTTTACCAAATTGAAATTGATCCTGAAGACCGAGGAAAAACAGCTTTCATTACTCTATCATGCCATTACGAATGGATGCGTATGCCATTCGGCTTAAAAAATGCACCCGCAACATTTCAGCGGATGATGAATGAAGTTTTAGGCGATTACATTGGCAAAATATGCTACGTATACCTAGACGACATTATTATTTTCTCAGCTTCCCTTCAAGAGCGTATGTACCACTTAAAATTAATATTTAAAAGATTACGAAAAGTTAATCTTAAAGTTTCACTAAACAAATGCGATTTTCTTAAAAAAGAAAGTGAATTTTTAGGTAATATTTATCACGCCAGAAGGCATAAAACCAAACCCATTTAAAATTCAAACAATTAAAGATTTTAACCTTCCAACTACTATTAAGGAAATACAATCATTTTTAGGTCTTACCGGTTAATATCTCAAGTTCATAGAAGACTACGAAAAGATTGTAAAACCTATGACCCTGTACCTGAAGAAAGATTCTAAAATAGATTTAGATTATGAAAAATACATTGGCGCGTTCAATACGTTAAAAATAGCATTGCAAGATTCATTGATAAACAGACAACCAGATTTTAGAAAAGAATTCACACTGACAACCGATGCTAGCAACTTCGCTCTCGGTGTAGTCCTAAGTCAGTCCCATGGACCATTATCTTTTGCTTTACGCACTTTGAATAAACATGAGTGTAATTCCTCATCCATAGAGAAGGAACTTTTAGCAATCGTTTGGGCCACCAAACAGTTTATACATTACCTTTACGGTAGAAAATTCAAAATATTACAAGACCATACGCCTCTAGTTTGGCTCCAAAACTTAAAATAACATAATTCAAAATTACAACGATGGAAGATTAAACTCGAAGAATACGACTTCGATAACAAATACATCCAAGGCAAGGAAAATAAAGCCGCTGATGCTTTGTCAAGAATTAGAACTGAGCAGATAAATGCATATGAAGAAGAGCTCGTGAGTACCCAGCATAGCAATGAATCAGACATTTCAGATCGTATCCCAATAACAGATAAACCCCTCAATTTGTTTGAAAGCCAAATAATTTTTAAAACAACAAGGGTAGATTCCCGAGAAATAACATTCCCAGACGTAGGAAAAAAACAAATAGTAATTACAACAAAGAATTTTACCTCTAAAGACTTTGAACAAATAATTTCAGAATGCGACATAGGAAAAACTAACGCAATATTTTTTGATAATGATGACTTACTACTAAATAGAAACGAAACAAACGATGAACTATTTCCCAAATTCCAAGAATACTCGAAGCAACACCATAACAAACAAAAACCATGTCCAACTTAATGAACTTACATTCCCCAGAAACTGAAGAAATAATTAATAACACTCACAAAAAATACAATCACATCGGTATAGACGTACTTAGAAATCATTAGAAGCTATTATACACCAAATCTTAGAGAACAAATAAATAAAATAATCAATAATTGCCAAACTTGCAATCTTAAAATAGAAAGAAATCCACCGAGACTCCCATATAAAAAAACTCCAACACCAACAGGTCCCCACATACATTATCACATGGACATTTGGCCCATTCCTAGAAATGGAAACTACTTAACATGCATTGATAAATTCTCTAAATGTATCGCATTAGAAAGACTAGAAAGAAAAACCCAAGCTGACGTATTAACAGCAAAGACAAAGGTATTCATTTACTTGGGTTATCCAAAAGTCTTAACGACCGATAACGATAGATCTTTTCTTTCATATACAATACAACAATATCTCAAAGTTAACGATATAATGAATCATATAACCACGCCTCATCGCCACATAGGCAACTCAGAACGTCTACATTCCACACTAAACGAGCACATTCGACTTTTTGAAAAACAAAAACCAAATTTAGTCGATAACGTAAAGCGCACCATAGAGGTTTATAATAACACTATTCATTTGACTACACGGGAAAAACCAAGTGATATACATTTTGGTAGAACAGACAATTAAATTATAAGAAAGTACTAAAGGAAAAGTTTTAAATAAAATTAATAAAAACAGAAAGGATACGGAGATAGATCCTAGTTTTACAAAAATAAATAATCCATAACGATACGACAAGTTAAAGACAAAACACAAAAAAGTGAGTGTTAGAAATTAATAAACACAAAATAACAATTCGACAAAATAGAGAGCCTCAAAAATTACACAAAACGATCAATTTATAAAAAGAAAGAAACAGTTTAAAATTGATAATAGCAATATTTCTATGGCTGTCAACGTTGACATAAAGTCAAGAGATACAAATGTTTGAAATTACACGGGAATTCGCGATATTAATTTGAAAGAGGATTTCAAGACAATAGTGCACGTTATAAATTAAACCAAATATGAGCAAGCAATATCTAAACTTAAAGAACAGTATAGGAGGATTCCAAACAAACGATATAAACAAATTAGTGAAATCACAAAATAAGAAACTAAAATTCAAACATTAATACCCCATAAAATAGTTAAAGGAGGAGTTATAAATCTAATTGGATTAGGCATGAAGTTTCTTTTTGGAACCATGGATGATGAAGATCGCCAGAATATAGAAAATAGACTGAAAGCCTATGAGGGAAACAATGAAGAAATAATAAAAAATAACAACTGATAAAGATTAACGACCATTTCAATGAACAATTTGAAAGAATAATAGATACAGTAAACAGAGGGACAACTTTAATCAACGAACTAAAGAGCTTAAGAAGCGATGTAGGTCACCTTAGAATGGAAATTGATTTTTTTATTCAGATTAACGAAGTAAAATATGCTTTAGAAAAAATAGAGGATATTATTTTAACAAGTAGAACAGGTATGCTGACTCAGGACATTTTAACTTTTGAAGAAATTCAAGAAAATAACATAACGTTTGATAAATTACAACACCTAAAGATAAAATTAGCAGTTTACAAAGTAAATATCTTAATAATAATTTCATTTCTATTCCCCAATTCACAATTGACAAATATTATATCCAAAATGTTCCTGTTAATAATAAAACTTTGGACTTTACCAGAAACATAATTTTAGAGAAAAATAATGAAACATATTTCCCAGAAAATGAAGTAGAAAAATTAAAATTAATAAAAGGCGAATGTATTAACGATTTAATATTTCAAGAACCACTTAAAGATTGTAAAAGAATTAATTATAACCACACAGAAATAAAAAAAGAAGGAGAATTTATTGTAATAAAGAATATTGAACCAACTCATATTATTCAAAACTGTAATGATTTAAACTACACTATTAAAGGAAATTATATGATTAAATTAAGAAATTGTAAACTTCAAGTAAAGAATAAAAAATTTAACCGAGAAGAATATCTTGGAGACTTAATAGTCCCAATATTAGATTACAAATTTTCAACAGCAATAAAGATATTGATTTAATTGAATATAAATCTGTACAAAATATTAAAGAGCTAAGCAACATAGAATTAAGACATAAAACAATAAGCTATAGTTTTACATTGGTATCAATAGTTGTAATCTTAATAATAGTAATATTCATTTGTTTAAAAAGAAAAAAGAAAAAATTGGGGGTGGCCGTGGCGCGATAGTTGTGTGTTCGCCTGTCAACCTCATGGTCACATGTTCGATTCCTGCCGTAGTCTATGTCTTCTTATTTTTCCATTAAAAACCAATTCTAAAAAATAAATGTCATACAATGAGTTGCTGGTTTACTCATTACATGCTGTTTAGGCATAGAACTAACAACATGTGATTGAGTAAAACTAGTATACCGATAAAATATGACAAAAAGAATTCAAAAAATTAATGCGAATTATAAGGGACATCTGTAAATAAGACACTGAAATTTCTCCGCATTAATTCAGCCGCCATCCCTGGAGATAAAATCTGAGACAACAACCACCTACAGTCTCCGAATATCGCGCCACACATCTTTCCTATCATTCCTTCTCTTCCTTAACCCACCCCCACGCCCGCGCTGTGTTGAAACATTTAAAGGGTATTCATACTCCCTTGAGCGCGCGTAGATTAGAAAAAAAAAAAAAAAAAAAAAAGCACCAATACTACTGTGAATCTACCATCCGTGGAGTTTCATCAGATGGACGATTCAAAAGGGGGAGGAGTTATATACGCTCCAAAATGCACTCCAGCAACAGAGACAAATCTTCAGCATGATAAGAATGACATCATGTTTAACAAACCAAAATTATACCCCTTTCACACAAGGAAACTGAGTTGCCGGCAACTGGGAGTTTGTGGGTGAGAAGGGCAAGAAGTAAGGGGAATGAAAAAAATCTCCCCGGTCAACGACTTGAAGAGATTTTTTTGACGTTATGCTTTGAAATTTTCTTAGGTTTCCATTTTGACTTCTGTCTCTGATAGATATCAAACATATTTTTTGTAAAGAGAAATTGTTTCTTACAATTATATTATTACATTAACCAAACCAAATCAGCTACTTAAATAAATTCATTGTGAAAGAAAATTAGTTTTAATTCTTGTGGGCAAGGCATTTAATTAAATTCATCACGAGTTGGTACACATTTTAAACATACAATTATGCGCCTAGACATGGAAAATCGACAACAAAAACGGACGAACCAACTAAGCTCTCAGCTTGTGGCTTCCTGTCAGTGGTTTATGCATCCAACTGTACCAATAAAGCTTCGGTGCATTCCAATAAGCCCAATCTAATCATCCCATCATCACTATCATGTGTTGGGTCCGAGATTTGGATGGCAAGAGAAACGTACAACAAATCTGCACACAAATCAATTTTCTCCTGGTTCATTGTTTTTCCGTGACCCTTAAATATATTAATTTAGCAAACCATTATTAACAACCACAATAAAAAAGACACCATTTACCTATATAACCGCACCTGGTTTCTTTATTTTGTATTTATTTTTCTAAAAATAAGCTGCAGTTAATTTTCCAACCGCGAAGCAAATTGTTTGTTTACAAAAAGCGAATGCCAAATCAAAAGCAATTAAAAAAAACGAGCAACTCAGTTTCCTAATCAATATCTTCGTGTGAAAGCTACAAGGCAATTAAAGGAAAACGTCAAAAAAATCTCCAGCAACTGGTTTCCCTGTGTGAAAGGGGACTTAGATAACGCAGCCGCAACAAAGTAACAAGGTAGCCAATCCTCATAAATATTGTAATAAAAGATAACATAGCACATGCAAAAAAGCAACAAGATAGCTAATCCTCATAGATACTTAAATAAAAGATAACATAGCACATGCAGCTGTAACAATAAAGATAACAAAACTGTAGATATAAATAGTACCTAAATAAAATATTAGGTGTATTCACGATCCGGTGTATCTGGTCTTGTATCATTGTAAAAGTGTAAAAGTGTAGCATTTTTTTGCACTACAACAACAAAATATACTGAATGTCAAAATCTTACACTTTTACACTTTTACAATACCCGAACCCTATTGTAACAGAAAAATACAAGGGTGTACGATTTTTTTAACACAAACTTAAGCCTTGTTCAGAACAAATGTGAAACAGATTTTGACATTTCCTTCAGTGTTGCTACAGATTAGTAAAGGTGTGTTCACAGTCTGTTGTAAATAAAATAAAATTTTACACTTTTACAAGACTTGGTACACCAGATCGTGAATACCCCTATTGTTTGTTAGAATTAAGTAAGTTTGCAGTCTTCGAGGTACTCTCGCCCTTGGTTACAAGACTAAATAAATACATTTTTAAAAAGAAAAAACTCATAGTTTTTATTAAAACAAAACTTAAATAGTAGTCTACTAACCTTTCATAAGTTTTAAACCTCTTGTTAACTAGTAAAATGCTAATTAAGCAGATAGCAAAGCATTTGTAGATTTTGATGAACACAATTATTGTGTTTATGCTGTGTAAATTAATTATATGTTGATGTAAACCCAACATGTGCTCTAAATAAGTATTAAATGTTTATAATTTAATCATTTAACTTCATTCTTTACAAAAAAAAAACAATACAAAATAACCCCAGCAATATTCGAACCTGGGCCCCCGGGTGCAAGGCTGATATACTATCAGATGATATTATGGATTTAGTACGATACTTAAAAATTAAAGAAGCCATTTGGTGATTTTAACTTTAGTAAAATGTTAAGAAGATAATACGATACCAAACTCGTTTAAAATTAGCAAAATCCTCTTTTTAACCTAGTAGCATACTAAAAATGATTTAACATATTACTAAATCGTTTAAAATTTTGCGCCATTGATACGAATTATAGAAATGCCACCCAGAGTTTAAATAAACAAATAGACATAAACCAGAGCAGATTGAAAAAATATTCAAAACTTTAATGAAGTCATTTTAGAAGATAGAAAACACATACCAGATATCTACACTAATGTTGCTGACATTCAAAGAAATTTAACATTAAGACTTTTAAAAACTGATCAACTTTTGAACTTAAAATGTTAGAAGATAAAATCGACAATATTCTTGACAATATAGCATCTGCAAAGCAAGGTATTTTATACACTAGCATATTGACAGGAGAGGAAATTATAGGTTCTGATTTAGATTTGTTCAAAATTAAACATTCGAAAATTGGAGCTTTTAAGTTTTACAGATCAAAACAAGTTTTAGCTATAAAATTGCCTAAAAATTAGCTCTAAACACAATTAAAAATAATAGTCCCAACACCTACAAATGATTTTAAAGAAATAGATATATTAGCTACAGAATGTATGTTGATATTGTGGCGGACGGACCTACACATGCTAACACACCATCAATAAAAATAAACTGTTTAATCCCGGAACGCATTTCAGTTTTGACACATTGTTTGGAGAGAATGAAATGACCAGAGTGTCATGCAATGCGACTCTTCTGACTAAAGTAAAGCCCCGTAAGAAATTTTCAATTTTTTTGCTAGCTGTCTGGCGGGTTAAAAAGGCTGGCATTCTTTTTTCGACGGCGGCCACAACCACATTAATTGTCACATCCAGAGTAAAAATTGTATTTTTAATTAAGTTTTTTTTGTATTTGCGTACCTTAAATTAAACAATAAATTATAAAATTTTTGGTCATTATAAGGAGAAAAGAGCATCATTTATTGGTTGGGCACAATCGCCCAAATTAGTGACCCCGACGTGATCCGAAGTGCAGAAACGTAGAAGCGGACTTTTCGACTCAAGTGGCTGCAAATTTTTTCGTCGAGTACTTGATTGCTATTGTCGCCAAAAGCAGCATCAACTTCTTATTCCATCACCTACGGACCACCACCAGATAACCCAATTGAACACAGTCGAGCAAAAATTTGGGTTAAGAAGAAACATCAGGCCATCAGCACCGGCACATACATACACCGTTCGATTTTGTTTTTGTCAACGGCATCGCCTCAGGCAACGGTATACAGTACCATAAACCAGTTATTTTCTCCTCGTGTATCTTGGCAGATAAATGAAAAAAACGCAAATTAAAAAATCTTGTGCCTGCAAAATAATTTTATACGGTGTCCGTATGACAGCAGCGTGGATAATCAGAAACACCGTTCTAAAGAAACTCAGCAACAGATGAGCAGACACCGCAACACATTTTTTTTTTTATTATCTTTTGTATCATTTATGTCATTAATAAGAATAATAAAATATTGCCAGTGCTTTTCGCTTTAGATATTCAGTAAAATATATTTCATTTTTGTTTCCAGCGCTTCTCGCTTACGCTTTTCATTCTTTCAAATAACATAATTTCAATTTTTCTTAATAACTTTTTATTCGTTTCAACTAATTAATTTTTATTTTTGTTTGATTCTATGTTATATCTACAATCTTGAATACTGGTGAAGGCAAATCGAATCAGAATGCCCGGCTCACCCGATCCAGTTGCAAATCCTCTACAGAGCACTGTGGATAACTGTGGTAAGTGCCTTAACTTTAAAAATTTGCCTTTTTGGCCGGATAATACGGACGTGTGGTTCAAAGTCTTAGAAGGGCAGTTCGCGGTAGCCCAAATTAGGTCGGACAATTCAAAATATTTTACAGCACTCGGTCTCTTAGACACGCGTACGGTTAACATGTGTAGGGATATTATTATGAATCCGCCCGGAAGTGGTTTATATGAACACTTAAAGTCAACTATTTTTTATCGTCTCATCGAATCTGAGGATGTTCGTTTACAAAGATTGTTACACGATACCGTTCTTGGGGATAAAAAACCCAGCGAACTTTGAAGGGAAATGCGTGCGCTATCCGGAAATCAATTTCAAGATTCGGTTTTAAAAAGTTTATGGTTGCAGCGATTGCCTCAAACAGCTCAAGCCATTTTAACTGGTTCAGCTGATGGCTTAGATAGTCTCGCTCAGACGGCGGATAGAATTGTCAGGTTGGTTCCAAATTCAAATGAGGCTTTCACATTAGGTAGTAATTCTCTCGAACCAAATCAATCTTCAGAGGCTACAAAAAACAGCATTTCACCTTTGGAGGAACTTCAGTTAGCGATTCTCGTGAGCGATTTAGTCAATGGTGTTGGTACCATCGTCAGTTTCGCGATCGAGCGCTTAAATGCGATCCACCCTGCAGTTTCAGGAATCGTAATCGAAACTTTTCGGAAAACGGAATGCCCAATCGATAGCGGCTTGCGATTCGGGCACATTCTTTTCAAATTGCCTTCTATTTATTCAAGATTCAGCGAACAAATTCAATTTTTTAATCGATTCGGGGGTGGATATTTCAGTTTTACCCGCGACTGTGGCAATTAAAAAGGGGCGTCCTAAATCGAATCAACTTTTCGCCGCCAATGGCTCTTCAGTTGCAACTTACGGTCGCATACGACTCGTTCTTGACTTAGGACTGCGTCGAAAGTTTTCTTGAGTTTTTGTGTACGCCAATGTAAGCAAACCCATTTTAGGCGCCGACTTTCTTAGAAACTTCGGACTTCTTGTCGATTTAAAAATAGTCGTCTTGTTGATCCTCAATCTAACTCTATCTCATTTGACAAACTTAAGCAAGATTCTAGTTTTAGCTCAAGGCTCAGTCGATGAAAACATTCATCAATTAATTAAGGAGCACAATATTGTTTCTTGGGAAAATGTCCTTGTACGACCAGTACAACATGACGTTAAGCACGTAATTCTCACTGGGTCTACACAACCAATCAACAGCAAGCCACGTCGTCTCCCTCTAGATAAACTGAAAGCCGCCAAAAAGGAATTTGATTTTCTACTGCAACAAGGCATTTGCCGTCCAAGCAGCAGTCCCTGGGCCACACCTTTGCACCTAGTTCTTAAGAAAAATGGCGAATGGAGACCCCGTGGTGACTATCGGTTACTCAACGCGGCCACTCAACCCGACAGTTTTCCGATATCGCACATTCAAGATTTCGGTCATCAGCTGCATGGCCAGACAATTTTTTCAACAATCGATTTAGTACGCGCTTACCATCAAATACCTATTGATGAGGCTGACATTCCCAAAACAGCCATTATAACTCCATTCGGACTTTATGAGTTCACTAGAATGACGTTTGGTCTAAGGAATGCTTCCCAAACGTTTCGGCGTTTTATGCACTCCATTCTTCGAAACCTTCCATTCTACTTTACATACATTGACGACATCTTGGTCGCTTCGAAAAACTTAGCCAAACATTTGCGTCATCTCAAAATTTTATTCGAGCGGTAAGAAAGTTTCGGTCTCGTTATAAATACCGAAAAATGTAATTTCGCCAAAAGAAATGTTACATTTCTTGGACATCTTATTTCGGGTGAGGGAGTTATACCATGCCCTAGCAAAGTGGAAGCTATTGCTAATGTCAAGCTTCCTAAAAGTGTTTCTGAGTTGAGGCGGTTTTTAGGAATGTTAAACTTTTACAGACGCTTCATACCTAGGGCAGCGTCTGTGCAATTTCCATTGACTGAATTTCTCAAAGGCAAAAAGAAAAAGAACGACAAAACTCCTATCGAATGGACCTCCGAAACAACCACCCCGTTTCAACGCTGCAAAGATGAACTTTGTCGAGCCACTTTGTTGGTATCTCCAAGGCCAAACGCCAAGTATTCGCTATGTGTTGACGCTTCAGATTTTGCGATCGGTGGAGTCTTGCAACAATGGAATAAAAAGATTTGGCAACCGCTTTCATTTTTTTCAGCCAAACTGAATCGCGCTTAATCCGGCTACAGCACATATGATAGAGAGCTGTTAGCAGTCTACCTCTCTATTAAGCACTTTCGCCCCTTTCTTGAAGCACAAAATTTTACGATTTTCACAGATCACTAGCCTCTCACTTTCGCTTTTCGGCAAAAACCTTCAAAGGCTTCACCTCGACAGCTTCGCTACCTCGATTTAATTGGACAATTTTCGACCGACATTCAGTACATTACTGGTTCGGAAAATATTGTCGCAGATACACTTTCGCGACTTGAGGAAATTACACTACCAACACAAATCGACTTTCAAACTATCGCCAAGGCACAAGCCAACGACCCAGAGCTGCACGATTTGCGTTCTTCTGAAACGTCTCTATATTTTGAAAAGGTCATTATTCCTGGTACAACGGAATCAATCATATGCGATACTTGAACCAGTTTCCCTCGTCCATATATACCAAAAGATTTTCGACAGTCAATTTTTTAAACCATTCACTGCCTAGCCCATCAAGGTGTACGGGCATCAGTCAAAGCAATATCCAAACAATTTATTTGGCCAGGCATCAATAAAGATTGTCGCAATTGGGCAAAAGCTTGTCTAGCCTGCCAGAAATCAAAAATTTCGAAGCATGTCAAAAGTCCTATTGGAAATTTTCCTCCGGTTTCCAGGCGATTCGATGAAATCCATATCGATCTGCTAGGTCCTCTTTTACCTTCAGAAGGTTTTCGATATTTACTCACCATGATTGATATTTTTACACGTTGGCCAGAAGCGATTCCAATTCCTGATATTACAGCTGAAACAGTTGCGGACGCCATATTTACAAATTGGTTTTCCCGGTACGGAATACGGTCAATCATCGTAACCGATCAAGGTTCTCAATTTGAATCCGCACTATGCAACGAATTTTGTAAACGTCTTGGAATCAAACACCATCGCACTACTACCCAAAAGCGAATGGATTCCTTGAACGCTGGCATCGCACCCTTAAAGCAGCCCTCAAATGTCATAATGACATTCAGTGGTCTAGAAGACTGCCACACGTTTTAATGGGACTCAGAGCAACTTATCGTGAGGAATTCGAAGCTATCTCAGATGAATTAATGTTTGGTCAAAATATTCGTCTACCTTCGGATTTCCTAACAGCCAACAAAACAGATTTTTCTCAGTCTGAATTCGTCAAGGAGCTTTATCGTCATTTTGATACCGTTCGTCCATCCCCACCTTCGCGTCATTGCAACTATAAAGCTTTCATTTTCAAAGAACTAAAACAAAGCTCTCGCGTATTCGTCAGAGTCGATTCGGTACACAAACCTCTTCAACAACCTTACGAAGAACCTTTCATTGTTCTTAACCGTAACGAAAAAACATTCAAATTACTTATAAATGGCAAAGAATCAATTATCGGGATCGACCGCTTAAAACCTTGTTTCACGGAAACTGAAGACATAACTGAGCAGCCCGGGGCGAAAGCAACAATAATCAAAAGAGTTTCGTTTACTGAGAACCATACGTCCGCGGAACCCGACCAAAAAACGCGAACCGAGCGCCCTATTCTTCGCCCGAGCCGGTATCGTTGAACTCAGCTTCCTGCATTCAACTGGCGGGGGAGTGATGTGGCGGACGGACCTCCACATGCTAACACACCATCAATAAAAATAAACTGTTTAATCCCGGAACACATTCCAGTTTTGACACATTGTTCGGAGAGAATGAAATGACCAGAATGTCATGCAACGCGACTCTTCTGACTAGAGTAAAGCCCCGTAAGAAATTTTCTATTTTTTTGTTAGCTGTCTGGCGGGTTAAAAAGGCTGGCATTCTTTTTTCGACGGCGGCCACAACCACATTAATTGTCACATCCAGAATAAAAATTGTATTTTTAATTAAGTTCTTTTTGTATTTGTGTACCTTAAATTAAACAATAAATTATAAAATGTTTGGTCATTAAAAGGAGAAAAGAGCATTCATTGGTTGGGCACAATCGCCCAAAATATTTACTGTTCATTAAGTATGTGAAGCAAAGTTTAAGCTCCAACTTAGAATTAAGTTTTTAAAGAAATTCTTGATTAATTAAATTCAAAATTTGCCGAAAATTGAACTTTACAAATTCCTACATCGCTATTACTGAATACCATTATTTGGTGACTATTGACACCAAGGATATCTACGATTATAGAAAAAGTGCATTATCAATTTGTTGGCATAACAGTTCATCTCTATAAGCGGCAACAAAAGGGGCTTAACTGAAACTTCTCCTGAACAACCTAACTTCAGCAAAAAGACACTATTCAAACGCAACTAATATGGCAGTTGGTAATATGTCTATACATGAATCGAAAAATATTCCGAATGAAACGATCTCCGAACAAATGAAAGCCTTCGCAACTGATCTAATAAATCCCTGTCTGTGGAACTGGATTCACTACGAACTGATAATCGGCAGCTGAATGAAAAGCTTACTGCTATGTCATATCGGTGCGAGCTACTGGAGTCTCAGATGGAACTAATTTCGAGCAAAGCAAATGAAAAATGTTTGGTGATACACCTTCCTTTAGATGGACAAGCTGACGCAGTTTAGCTAGCAAAACAAACTTGCAGGCGGCTTCTCAAATTAAAGGAAAGAGAGGACATTCACATAGCCAGGTCTCGATACACGCAAAATACACTAACAAAAAAACCGTATTCTTGAAGTTGCACTCGACGGCGCTTGTGGAAGCGATATTGGCGGCTGCAAGCCAACTTAAAGGAAGCGGCACGAGTATTCGCCGCGAGCAGACTTTATTGTACCGACAGCGAAGAAAAACACTCCTCGAAATCAAAGGAAAGCTCATAGAAATTAACTCGGAGCCAAACATCTTAATAAAAGGTAACAAACTGCAAATCAACAATCGCACTTTTGTTTATAAATTTTCAAGAGGCTTGGTTGTCAAAAACATCGATGAGATGACGTTTCTGCGTAATTTGTTTAATGACAGCTGCTTCAAAACATATTTCGACTGCAGCGAGCATTGACATACTATACATGGACTGCTAGTCGTGTGAAATTTCCATACAAAATTTGAATAAAAATGGTTCCCGTTCAAATTAGCTACACTAGCTCTGCAACACAGAGTGGCAAAAGAAGTTAAGAAATATTTAGCGACATCTGTTTTTATTTAATTGAGATAAGCTTTTCCGACATAGAAAGTATAAGAGATTATTCTTAAAAAATACATTACATTACATTACATATTATACTACTCCGTAGATATATCTACGAAGTAGAGACACTGAAGCACTGGCAACGAGACCATTGGCTTTAAACACCACATACATTAATAAAACAAAGAGAGACAGAGAAAGGAAGAACACACAACAGAAGAAACACATGTCAACAGCACGTGGTTGGTTTCCGACGGTCCACCATCTTAGTACTAACCACGCGCAACGATGCTTGATTTCGCGGGGTGGCCGTGGCGCGATAGTTGTGTGTTCGCCTGTCAACCTCATGTTGACAGGTTCGATCCCTGCCGTGGTCTACGTTTTCTTATTTTTCCATTAAAACCCAATTCTAAAAATAAATGTCATACAATGAGTTGCTGGTTTACTCATTACATGCTGTTTAGGCATAGAACTAACAACATGTGATTGAGTAAAACTAGTATACCGATAAAATATGACAAAGAATAAAAAAATTAATGCGAATTATAAGGGACATAGATAAGTAAGACACGGAAATTTCTCCTCATTAGTTCAGCCGCCATCCCTGGAGATAAAATCTGAGACAACAACCACATACAGTCTCCGAATATCGCGCCACACATCTTTCCTCTCATTCTTTCTCTTCCTTAACCTCACCCTCACGCCCGCGCTGTGTTGAAGCATTTAAAGGGTATTCATAATCCCTTGAGCGCGTGTAGATTATAAAAAAAAAAAAAAAAATCTATGGGAAGCGATGCTTTCATTGGAGCCAAGGCCGTTGACTCTTAAAAAATAGCAAAAATTGGCAAAGAAAGAATAAAGCGGATCATGCAAAAAGAATAGTTAAAGCAAAAATATAAAGGCACGTCTTGTCTTAACGAAAGCTTTATTACAAGTTATCTTCTTATTTTAATGGCAAAACAGTTCAAAACAGAATTAAGTACTTATACATAACTGTAACAAACATATATATTATACACATAGGTCATAGATCATTCGATTTTACAGTAATAAAGAGGTACTATGTATAAATAATTAAAATATAATAGAACATTATGTGGGTTGGCATATTATATAAATACGTGTTTGTACTAAAATTTAAACTAACGAGTATGCATAAAGGGAGGTCATTGGTAAAGTTGGTTTGTAAAAGAATGTATTTCTAGTAGAACCTCTTACAACTTGACCATCCTGAACACAAATCGTCCTCGATTTATACAATGTTTTTTCTCATTTACATTTAAAAGTATTTGAAAGTATTTTTGTTGTTTATTTTTGAATAAAATATTTATGGTTTATATATAAAACTTAAAATGAATATAATATTAATATGGAATTATTATATACATAGTTATAAGAACTGTTCGACACAAAGTTTAACATACGAATGTAAGTCAATAAATGTTAATTAAATACACTTTTTATTTTTTTTATTTTATTTAAATATAGATAAATTAATGTTTTGCTTTTTACGATATTGATATTTGATTATAAGTATTGATCAATATTTTTTTTTTGTAAATCAAGTTAAAACATATGGCTTCATGTTTTCGGGACATGCAACTCCTTCATAAGGAATTCGCGAGATCTGAAGATTTTCTAGGTCCTTGATTAAACAACGATCGTTTTGTAAAATTTTAACTACCTAAAATGGACCTTTGAATTTAGCTACAAGTTTTTTGTTTACGCCTGGGATTGTTACCACGTTTTTGACCATTACAAAGTCTCCAACATTGTAAATACGTGGCTTCGTATGATGTTTATCGTAATAGTTTTTATTTAAATCTTGACTCTGAATAGTGTTTTTATTTGCTTGTTGCCTAAACGTTTCTAAATCTCTCGTTACTTCAGTTATAATGTTCTGGTTCAAATATTCCCTTACATTGTCATTAACAATACCCCTTTGATCAACACCAAAAAGCAAAATGCTTGGGCAAATAACAGTATTACGAGTATTAAATGCAAATTCAATTTTAATTAAGTGCATTATCCAGTCACTTGGTTCAGCTTCACTTTCCTTGGAAAGCATTGGAGTGAGACATCGGTTGATGCGTTCCACTTGTCCATTCGACTGCGGGGAACTAGTAGCAACCTTTATATGTTGTACATTATGATCTTTACAAAATTGAGAAAATTCTTCGGATGTAAAGCAGCTACCCTTATCCGAAATCAAACGGTTTGGTCTACTGTAGCTCGAGAAGTAAGATTCTAGGCATTGAATTACTTCCCTGGAACTTATACTTTTCACTGCATACAATTTCGTGTATTTCGAAAATGCATCGACAACTAGAAAAATATATTTTTTAGAATTTCGCACCGATGGTGGTAATGGGTCATAATGGTCAACATGCATCTTGTCAAATGGCTTATCGCCTTTCGGAATGCAATGCAAAACTGCTTCCTTTTTACCGTATGGTGGAGAGAAGTGAACGCATTTTAAGCAATTGCTAATATAGGTTTTTATTTTAGCTCTCATGCCGGGAAACCAATATGATTTTCTTAAAAAATTATAACATTTCTCAACTCTCAAATGCGTCGTGATGCGTTTGTATCACACTTCTCTCCATTTGCGATGGAACATAAAAATAAACTTTTTTATCAATTTTGCGATATACTAAACCGTTTATAAGTTCGTAAGAAGGACTTTCTCGTTTTTCCAACATTTTTATTAAATTTTTTACAACACGATCTCTTTGTTGTGAGGCTAAAAGGACATACTCAAAAGAATCGGACTCAATTATCAAAACATTGTGACATCGGTTTAAAGCATCGACATGTTTCATCCTCTGGCCGTCCCTATGCTCGATCACATAATCAAAATCTTGGAGCTCTAAAGCCCATCTGGAGATTCACATTTTTTTATTAAGGGTAAGGGTCAGGGACTTACAGTCAGTAATGATCTTAAGCCGAATGCCACTGAGGTATATTTTAAATCTTCTTAAAGCCGATATTATTGCCAAAGTTTCTAACTCATAGGAGTGATACTTTTCTTCCTGCGGTGTTGTACGTTTTGAATAAAAGAAAATAGGGTGAAAATACCTATCTTCTTGGCGTTGCATCAACACTGCACCAAACCCCAAACTACTCAAATCACAGTGCAACTCTGTTTCTGCATTAGGATTGTAGATGCTCAAAATTGGTGCATTCAACAACTTTTGTTTTAAACCCTCAAAAACTAAAAGCTCTTTTTCACCGAAAACAAACTTGGCATCTTTTTTAAGGAGATCATGTAAGGGCTTCGCAATAATGAAAAAGTCCTTGATAAACTTTCTAAAATAGGAAGTTAAGCCCAAAAACGAATGTAAATTTTTGACGCTTAAAGGGACTGGAAACTCGGACACAGCCTTCAAGCCACTCAAAGTTGGGCATATACCACTAGCAGATATCTCATACCCCAAATAAGTTGTTTTTTCAAAAATAAAAATACACTTATCATAGCGCAATTGTACGAGTAGGCTATGTTTAGTGACAACATCCATAACCTGTTTCAAAATCTCAAAATGCTGTTCTTTAGACTTGGTTGCAATAAGCAAATCGTCAATATAAACAAGTAATTTCCATGCAGTTATAAGGTCTCTGAAAAGTAAATTTATGTAACGTTGAAAAACGGATGGGGCATTCTTCAAGCCAAACGGCATACGCAAATATTCATATTGCCCTAAGGGAGTTACAAATGAAGTAAACTTCACAGAATTTTTCGACATCTTAACGTGGTGAAATCAACTTTTCAAATCTAACAATGAGAAATACTTTTTGCCTCGTAGTCTATCGAGATGATCTTCAATAAGAGGAATGGGAAAGTTGCATTTAATAGTTAGCTTATTCAATTGGCGAAAATCTATGCAGAGTTGCAACTCACCGGATTTTTTCTTCGTTAATACAATTGGTGAAGCAAAGGGGGAGTTACTTTCCCGAATTATTTATTTTTTTTAATAAATCATACAAAATTTTAGAGTTCAAGCTTTTGAGTATATGGCAAACGTCGAGGCACACAATTAAAATTACTATTTTCATTGATTAACGTAATTTTCATTTCAAAATCGCATTTATACTCTGTTTTCGTAGGCATATCCCGCGTAACTATACCTCTTACTAAATCTTGGTCACGATAATTCAAATTTTCATTTATTTTTAAATAGACCGAACTTTCATTTTCAAGATCAATACTTAAATTTTCTTTGCTAAATCTTTCAGAAAAAGAATCTTTTAAATCATTATCATTTTCAATTAGTTCGATAGTTTAATTTAAAAACTTTTTTTCGATATTATTTTCATCATTTAAAACAAGCTTAATGTTATTTTTTAGTGAAAAATCTCGCCCTAATACTACGGCATTTTTCATCGTCTCGTTTTTAACGACCAGTAAACATAAATTAACAAAATGGTTTTTAACTTTTACTTTACAAAATACGCTTCCCAATAAAAAAAGCTTAGAGTTGTTAATACCTACATAATCATGCACAGGAGATGGTACAGTTGTCATCAGAAATGTTGGAACGTAGCGCTGCTGAACGAAGCTTATAGGGCTTCCGGTGTCAAACAATGTCATCGCACGCATTTTTACAAGCACTGAGCCAGAGTCATTTACTTAAGATTCATAGTCAAACACATCATGAAATTCCTCCATATAGGAACCAGAAGAACTTTGAATTTCGTTTGATAGCTCAGGATTGTGTACCACAAGAACTGACGAGGATTGTGGACAGTCCTTTACTACATGGTCCTTTTGCCCTTTCTCTCTACGGGGCTTCTGGCAATCAGTTAAATAATGCCCACGTTCATTACAATTGAAGAACTTTATCTTCGAACTTGAACTTGGTGAGTTTTTTGGCTGTGGTGTTATTTTATGATGCAGCGAAAAGGATGATTGCGTTTCGTATTTTATCTTTTCGTATTTTCTCAATATTACCTTCAGCTCAGTGATGGTGTTTGCCGTCAATAAAATTTGTTTATTGAAGATAGAATCAGGAATTCCTTGAATGACATAGCTTATGACGTCCTGCTCTTCAATGTCAACTCGAGATGCTATCTCTTGCATAGTCAACACGTATTGTTGAAAGGATTCTTCCTTGCGCTTCTTACGTCCTCGTAGCATTTTGTGCACGTCTGTGGCTGACGCGTGGTCCTGGAACTCAGTTAGCAACGCTGTTTTTAAATCATCCCAAGAACGACACGTTGATCTTAGAAACAACTTTGCTGTTTCTTGAAGCAGTCTCTTAGCATACACAAAACTTTCTGACTCGGTGAATTTGAAAAGAACTTTCGCATCCTAGAAACTGTTGATCCACTGCTTAACATAATAATTTTTATCTCCCGAAAACATCGGGATCGTGTCTTCAATATCACGAAATGTGTACGATGATGATTGGATATCTTTAAGAGGGTTACTTAATTCGGCTAACTTCTTTTCCAATAAAGCAATTTCCTCCTTCTTTCTTACCATTTCACGCAAGCTCTCTAACCTCTGTGTAACTCTGTTTTCCTCTACTGCGTCCGACACACTTTCATCGTCATCAATATCAGCAATATCGTCGTTTGAGAACAGCTCCTCTAGTCGATCATCATCGAGAAGAGATATCCCTTCCTCCAGACGCAGCCTAAGCACGCCTTTTAGTCCTAATGTAGACAAACCCATCTCGTCAAGTTTTGCTTTAAGTTTTGGTACAGTCGCAACTTGCACAAACAAAGCGGCACGAGCACTTGCATCCATTATAACAAAAACTATTTTTGTTTAAATAAAAATATCAAAACTAAGCCACACACTAATTTCTAAGCATGCTCAAAAGCAGGTTCATAAATTCCACTTCTGAATAATTACAAGAGATTATTTTTAAAAAATTGCAAAAATTGGCAAAGAAAGAATAAAGCGGATCATGCAAAAAGAATAGTTAAAGCAAAAATATAAAGGCACGTCTTGTCTTAACGAAAGCTTGATTACAAGTGATCTTCTTTTTCTAATGGCAAAACAGTTCAAAACATAATTAAGTACTTATACATAAATATAACATATATATTATACACATAGGTCATATATCGTTCGATTTTACAGTAATAAAGAGGTACTATGTATAAATAATTAAAATATAATAGAACATTATGTGGGTTGGCATATTATATACATACGTTTTTGTACTAAAATTTAAACTAACGAGTATGCATGCATGGTGGTCATTGGTAAAGTTGGTTTGTAAAAGAATGTATTTCTAGTAGAACCTCTTACAAAAGTATTGACAACTAGTATAATTTGTTGAAGACAAACGATGCCATGTTTTTTTTATGTGTCATTTTGACATATTCAGGTTAACTAATAAAAGTCATAGCCATACATTATAGCCTCCTATAAATTTATCTGAAATTATTCAGAGCGCTAAAAAAAAGTTATAAAATGAATATATAAATAAGTATAGTATGTCAATAAGTGGTTATCAAATATCAGTCATCAATACCACCACTGCTACTTTTGATTTTTTATTTTTATCGCCGCCTTCTGCATTACATAGCTAGTAGCTAAACTGGTGAATTTATACTTTCGTTTTTATTACGAAAATACATATTTAAAAATGATAGTTAAATGAAATTCTTCCCTTTCGTACGACCTTTTGTTCAAAGTAAGGAACTTGAAGATTCATTATTTTCTTCGTCCAATAGACAACAGCCTACTGGATGTTTCCATAAGTCTACAACAACAGGAAACAATTTCAAAAGAAATATCCAGCCGTAGTAAAGTGAGTGGGCTCAAGGCAGTAATTTAAGTAATAAAGGCTCTTACACTGAATGACCTTACTACCCTGGCTGGTGATGACACAAAATCTAATATAACCCGTCTTTGCGTGCGATCAGCTTATCCATTTCCACTTCATATATTAGATGCACTAGAAGCATCTCTTAAAGAAAATCTCCATACTGCGGCGGTATGTGTTTACCCAGCTCGAGTGGCAGATGCATACGATACTTTAGCACAACTAAAGAAAGAGTCAAGAATTCCTATTGCGGCTGCTGCTACTGGCTTCCCAACTGGCCAATATTCTCTCGAAAGTCGGCGGAGATGCATTTCGCTAGTGAAATCGATATAGTTATCAATCGGCCATTTGCTCTTTGCCAAGAATGGCAGGGTGTGTACGAGTAGATTTGTGCAATGCGAACTGCATGTGGCGATAAGGCTCGGCTGCAGACTATTTTGGCTATTAGTGAACTTGCAACTATGGGAAATGTAAGCAAAATTAAGAAAAGCTTGAGTTTTTTTTACATTATTCTCTATATTCAGTTTCTTAAAGGAATAAAAAGCATCAATGGAGGCAATGATGGCTGGAGCTGATTTTATCAAAACATCAGAAGCTGCCAAGGCTACCATACCTATTGGATGATAAGGAATTCCAAAGAAAAACTGGTCAAATTGTTGATATAGCTTTTCCACGTCTTGAAAGGTCGACCATCAGATTAATTTGATTTTAGTGACGTTGGTCTAAATTTTAATTTCAATTAAAAACTTATGTGTCTACATTTAGTATCGCCAGCGATCTAAGAGCCAATGCATTACACATTACGCCACCTATATTAATCCAGGTTTTTCTGTTTATCAGTTGTTGTATTGAAAAATGAAAAGACTTGCATTTTTATTAGCTACTTCTCTTTTTTATTTTTCGATTTGAAAATCTTTAAAAAGTCGAAATATAAACATTATATAGCTAATACCAACATAGGTATGTACTAGCTGTGTCGGACAAAAAAATCGTTAATTTAAAATATGAATAACATCATGACTATAAAACACATTCGATGAACAGGTAAATTTACAGTTGATTTTTGTTATTGCTTATAGTTGTTTATTTGATATGTATATGGTACATCTAAGCAAAGAAAGGAAAAATAAGAAAACAAGTAATATAAAATACAAGCTAATATATGTATATACAAAGTGACAAATAAATAACAAATGTTACCAATAATTTTAAAATTTATTGTCCGTGGTTTAGAGTAATAAATAAAGGTACATAAATATTTATTTCGTATTTTATATTAAATTATTCATGTTTTAATATAAATTGAAAGAGGTATTTCTTCGTTAATCACAGTAAAATATAAGGTTTGTTCGTTGATCTTTACCCAGGTTTTCTTCACAAACCCAAGAGTTGTAAAAAAAAACAGTTTTTTTTTCGGTTTTAAAAACACCCGAAGTCCATCATGTTTAAGTTATTGAAAAGTAAGTTATGTCATATAATAACTAAAACATAAAATTTGTTTAATTTTAATTCCTTAGTTAATTTGCTTTGGCCCAATGCAAAATCCATATCGTCAAAAGTGTCTATTTCCTATGGCTCTGTATGAAAATAAATTTCATTATTCTTTTAATTTTCATTTTTAAAATCACAATCAGTAAGGTATGAGCGACGTTCATTGATGTTACCGATACATCGATGTTAAAACAAAAAAATCGAAGCCTCAATATCAATGTTGAGTGAAGTAATAAAGCAAATTCGTTAAAAACAACGATGCTTTTTAGGGCGACCGGGCTCTAGGGTGACTTCACGGCTCAACGAATAAACCTTTAATGACTAAATTGACTGAGTTGCCAATACTAAGTACATATTATATATGAATACACATAAGCCAAATTGATTAACTTTAACGGTGCTTCTCCCATTGTGCCTAATAATCCTGTGTTTACATTTCAAATAATCTCGATATTATCCGATCGAATACAAATATCTCTTCTTCACCCGTAAATACGCTGGCTTATGAGTCAGTCTTAAAACAAAAATACAGCATTATGACATGTTCCTTCGAAGCTTTATAACAATGGTCTTACCGATCCATGTTCGATCTTTAACTCATCTATCAAAACACGATGTTCATCCAGCACCTCTGAATTTGGATTGTGATTTAAATTGAAAAGGTTATCCAGGGCCACATCAGCTGAGATAACAACACGAATTATATTATCATAGAGCGTGTCGATGAGAGTAATAAAACGTCTGTGATTTCAAAAGTAGATGAAGTTGCGGTACGTCTTTTATTAGAACTGTGTTGAAAAATTGTGAAATCTGCAGGTAATCGCTACCAGCTAAAGGCTAAGAATAGGGAAATCTTTTGTTTAGCTTTCTCTAGGGAACAATAAAAAATAGAAGTATACGCTATAACAAAGTTCTTCAAATGTACTATCTAAAATTTGCCCACAGGTTTTACCAAAAGTCAAATTACGCCCAAAGTGAGTTATGGTACGTGGACGAATAATATTATTCTTTTGACTGTACAGAACTTTGAACACTGTCCACTTGTGCGTTTGCTTCTGATGAGGTTTTTATAAAATACAAATGAGTTAAGTTGTAATTATTTTATAATTGTGTGCAACTAACACATAATAGTGCCCGGCGATCTCCTGGCTCATTTTTCTGTGGTCAATCCCACTGTCCAGTTGAATCACTTCGCACTTTTCTTTTAACAGCCCAATGAAAGGCAAAAAGTTACTCCTCTGGAGGCAGTTTTTGTACAAATCAACCAGCTGACGATAACTTGTCGCTACGACAATTAACTCCATCCTCAAACAGATGAGTTTTAAAATCATAGCATCAGCGATACCGGTGACCTGAAATTCATCGAAACAAACCAACCTATAAACTAATAGCTTATTTGTGAATCAACCAAGACTCGGCCGCTATTATATCAGCTACTCGCCTTGTGGGGTCAAATGATGTGTGTTCGTGCCATCCTCGATTGTAGCCACCGCACTGATTTAGTGCTTACTGTGCTACCGCACATATGACAATTTGGCAGCAACCATCATCTACTACAATCGAGGATGGCAGCCAACGTAAAAAGGAAAAACCCCCATTGTAAGTTGGTGGGCATTTCCGGCTTTGCCTCTAATTTCTCTTCTTCTCGTTCATTCATCCGATCAAGCACATCGTGCTTTTGAAAATTAAAAATATAGAGAAAAAATTTAAAAGTACCTTTGTTACATACGATTACTTACAATAAAAGTAGCAAACATTAAAAAAAAAAAAAATAAATTTTAATTACTTGACGGATATTTTCCCATCAACACTCTGCTCTTGTTGTGTTAACATATAACCGGATTAACCAAATTCATACCACGTCTTGGAAACTTGATTGTCTCTTCTTTAAAGGATTAAAATTGCTGAAGATTCAACAAAATACTTGTCAAAATAAACAAAAAAAAAAAAACGGAATTAAAGAGGAACGTAAGGCCTATCTCAACAATCCTTATTTCATTGGACATATTAAGGGCAAGTTCTCGCCGCTCTACGGGACTATTACAGTTTGCACAATAGTCTTGCTGGCGATTTTGGTCGCAAATCTATTCTTGACCTGCTGCTCGAAGCAAAGAAAATACTGGCAGGACAGGCATCCAGACGCTAGTCAGTTCGCCAGGACAGAGTTACTTGGAAATAGAGCCGATTGGGTTTGCGGCTTCTTTCTGTTGCGTGAACTCGGAGTTAAACCCGAAGCCGACACCAAATTCCGACAGACACACGTCCGCCATCAAGACATCTATCATATAATCGGACAGACGCACGTCCGCCAACGTAAGTACAACCAACCAGGCATTCACGCCATCATTTGGTCCATCGGAGCCGGATCATCAGATCGTCATCGCATTGAGTATATTCTTGAGTATATTGTTTATTATATTATTATATATTATTATATATTCTAATTATATTACTATATCACATATATTACATTTTCAATAGCATATGTACATACATTTATTTTTTTTCGTGGCAATAATTACTAGAAATTTGATAAACGCGTTCTTTAATTATTGGTCGGTGATTTTGGTTCGCTCGGGTCGTACCCATTTTGATAGAAAGTTTTCGCTCTGTTGGCACATGTACCACGAGTCGGTCGGTTTGAAATCCGTGACATCAAAATAGTGCTTTTTCGCTCAGGTGACTTTAGGTTTTTCTTGCTTTTCTTTCGGTACGATATTTTAAGTGTTGTTGTATACACAATTTTCGTGGATTTGGTCAGACAACCGGGCTTCGGCAACGTTATTGCGATTAGATACACATTTTCATTTTTAATTTAGCGGTCGTGAACTCAACCAGAGTACCTTCTGTGCCATTAGTAAATTTGACCGGTTGATTCTTAATTTTTTATTAAGCGTAAGCTTCGTAAACGTAGTCTATATTAACATGGCTAGCAACCAAGGCCTACGTGAATTCATTCACGCTGCTGATCAATTGGTCAAATATTCCGCAACGGTCAAAGATTTGCCCGAGGCAAAACATTCAGTTTCCACGTTGTCGGCGCGAAAAGAAGAGTTGAAGGATTTATGGATTGAGGTGAAATCCAAATACACTCGATGTTGCTTGAGTACCAACGAGTTTGGTGAGGAGGATTTAGAGACATTTGAGTCTAAATACAAGCTTTCGAATGAGACGTACATTTCATGCTTAGGGTTTTTCTTTGAGTTGATGGCCAAACTCACTACTGCTCCAGCCTCCCCTGGTTTTTTTGGAACAAATGTTCCTTCGGCGTCTACGGTCCAAAATCAAATGGTCAACAATGGTTTATCTAATCAAGTCGCTTCACCACATTGTATCAAGCTTCCAGCTTGCGACACGGAACTATTCCATGGCGATTACCTTTCGTGGCCGGCTTTTAAAGATATGTTTCAAGCGATATATATCAACCATCCGAGGTTAGGACCAGTTGAACAATTGTTCCATCTTAGGGCAAAAACCAGAGGCGAAGCTTTCAGCATCGTGAGCAAGTTTCCTTTAACGAATTCAAGTTTTTCATTGGCTTGGGAAGCACTTCGTTCTACGTATGAGAACAAAAGGATACTCATCAATAACCATGTCAAAAAGCTACTTGATCTACCATTGTGTGCCGATGAATCTGCCTCGGAGATTAAGAGGTTACAAAGTCACATTAATGATTCGCTTGCTGCACTAAAGGGCCACGGTGTTTCCGTGGATAACTGGGATCCAATACTTGTGTATTCATGCTGCAGCCGACTTCCAACTTCCACCCTTGCGTTATGGGAACAATCCTTGGACGATCCGTCCAAGGTGCCGAAATGGGAGCAGCTCAATAAGTTTTTAAGCAGCCGTTTTCAAGTATTGGAAGCTATTGCCGACACTAATAACCCAGGATTTTCAAGTTCCACAACGCGATCCAAGTCAATGAAAAACGGTGGTACAAATAATCGTTCAAATGTCTATCTAGTTAAAACTCAAGCATCGGGTTGCCAATTATGTTCCAATAAACATCATCTTCGAAGTTGTAACAAATTTTTAGCGATACCTGTTTCGGATAAGGCTGAGGTTGTTCAGAATCACAATCTGTGTTTTAATTGCTTGTCTCCGGACCATCGGTCACAAAAATGTACGAGTCGGTTCTCTTGCATTACGTGCGGAAAACGACATCATACCCTGTTACACAGAGGTACTGACAGTACGACTATGGAGCAACAGAACAGCAGAGTTTCAGTAATCCCATTCAATGGAAGAGTGTCACATGCTTCCAGCATTGACACTTCCAATCAAACACCTAGTTTTACTCCGTCAAGGCCAAGTTTTTCACATGTCCCCGACATTAATTCTGCGAATAATCTACAGGCTACGCATGTTAGGTTTTCGCCAAATACAAGTCTGCCACATGTTTCCGACATTGGTACCGCAACAAATTTACAGTCCACTGCTCAAACCTTTAATTACCAATCACACTTAGTCTCTTCTCAGAGGCAAGTTCTGCTAGCGACGGCGCTGGTTAAGATCATTGGTATCGAATCCAATCATACTGTTCGCGCACTTATCGATCCAGGATCAGAAGTGTCGCTAATTTCCGAATCAGTACAAAGGCGATTAAACTTACCAGTATTGCCAATTAATGTGTCAACCTCGAGTGTTAGCGCTTCACATGCGGCAAGCTCCAGAAAGTTATGTACGTTCTCTATCGCCAAGAATGAAGATCCGTCAAATAACATCAAGTGTCATGCTATTGTGTTACGAAAGGTTACAAACGATCTTCCGAGTTCCACAATGACTCATATCCGCTCTTCGCAATTAAAGGCTCTTTGTTTGGCTGATCCCACCTTTCCTAAATCCTCCAGGATCGATTTGCTTATTGGTGCGGACTTGTATCCTGCTATAGTCCGAGAGGGACTGCAGATCGTCTTTGAATCTTTGGTGGCTCAAAACACCATTTTTGGCTGGATTTTGTCGGGTCCCATCCCACAATCCTTCAACGCCTTCAACACCTTCGTCCAAGATCACACAGAAGACAAGTTGGATGAGCATATCAAACGGTTCTGGGAGTTAGAAGAGGTACGGGAAACCAAAAAGATCGCATCGGCCGAAGACCAATTTTGCGAAGAATTGTACAAAAATACAACCTTTCGCCGTACGGACGGACGTTATGTGGTTCGGTTACCTTTTAAATCGGACCGGTCTGCCAAACAACTCGGTAGGTCAAGACACATAGCACTCAGACAATTTCTTCAATCAGAGAAATCTCTAACTCGAAACAAGGATTTACAGTCCACATACTCTAAGGTTCTTAGCGAGTATCTCGAACTGGGGCATATGAAAAAGGTGGGAAGTACGGAAATTGTCAAGGATGGCAACGTGTCCTCATTTTATTTGCCACACCATGCGGTACTGAAACCCGAAAGTTCCTCAACTAAAGTGTGCGTTGTCTTTAACGTATCTAGTGCCTCCAGTAGTGGACTAAGTCTGAATGAACTCCTGTACGCAGGACCCGTTCTTCAAAGGGACATTACTTCGTTGATCGTGCGCTGGCGATTTTACCAGTATGTTTTCAATGCGGACGTAGAAAAAATGTATCGCCAAATCGTCGTCCATCCAAGTGATACTCCGTATCAAAGGATTCTATTTCGGCAAACACCGGAAGCGCCAATTGACGATTGTGAGTTACTCACGGTGACTTTCGGTATGAATTGCGCTCCATTTTTGGCCATACGTACCCTTGAACAACTGGCAAACGACAACGAAGCAAGATTCCCACTTGCGTCCAGAATTATATTACAAGATTTTTACGTCGACGACGTCCTTTCGGGTGCTCATGATATTTCCACTGCTCAACAGGCACAAGGTGAGTTAATAGAACTGCTGGAATCTGGAGGGTTTCCTCTGCGCAAATGGACATCTAACACCCCGGAGCTTTTAAACGGCCTTCCAGGCAATTATATCCTAAGAGATAATTTTTTAAAGCTCGATAAAGAGAGCACAACCAAAACTTTAGGCATTCGCTGGAATGCTAAAGAAGATAATTTTCATTTTTCGGTTCCCCTTATTCATTTGGCAACCAGCCCAAGTAAAAGAGAAGTGTTTTCTCAGATCGCGCAACTTTTTGACCCAGCAGGGTGGCTAGCTCCAATTATTATCGTAGCTAAAATGCTGATACAAACGATTTGGGTGGAAAAAACTGATTGGGACGAAGCTATACACGGTCGGAGCTTAGATACTTGGCAAACATTTGTGAAATCATTTTCCGATATTCAATTTATTAAGATTCCGCGTTGGGTTGAATATTCGCCGTCGGTAACTGTGCAGTTCCACGGATTTTGTGATGCATCACAAAAAGCTTACGCGGCCGCACTGTATGCAAGAATTCAAAGTTGCGATGGCACTTTAAGCACTCACTTGATCTGTGCAAAAACGCGAGTTGCACCATTAAAGACAGTGTCCTTGGCCAGACTGGAACTCTGTGGAGCTGTGTTACTTTCGAAATTAATTAAAATATACACTCCGCAATTTCCAATTACTTCGTACCAAATTCATCTGTGGACCGATTCCGCCATTGTAATAGCTTGGTTGCAAAAGCACCCAAGTACTTGGAAAACTTTTGTGGCCAATAGAACCAGTGAGATTCTCGATAACGTCGGAAACCTTCGCTGGAAACATGTGAGGTCTATCGATAACCCAGCTGATTTGGCTACTCGCGGACTCTCCCCAACTGATCTGCGCACTAATAACCTTTGGTGGACAGGTCCCCACTGGTTGCGCAAATCGGAAGGTTGTTGGCCGCACAGCTTGCCAAGCATAGAATCGCAGGAAGAGCTGGAAGTCAAAGGTGTTGTAGCTTTCGCAACTATCACCGAAGATCTTTTGATGCGATTCTCGTCATTACCACGAGCGCTTCGAGTTTTGACATACGTGTTCCGCTTTTACTATCGTCTCCGTCGAGATACTACTACTATGTTCGCGGCAGATTTGTCGGGCGTCTCTCAAAAGGAAATTAACTTCGTTAAAACTCGTTTAATCATTCAGAGCCAAAAATTGCATTTTTCCCGTGAATATGAAGCTCTTGCTGAAGGAAAACCAATTTCAGCCTCAAGTTCAATTCTGTCTTTGAATCCAGCCCATGATTCAAATAAAATTTTACGTGTAAATGGTCGCCTCGTCCATGCAAACCTTACGTGGCATGAACGTTTCCCAATTATTTTACCCTACGGGTCACAATTTACTTCGCTTCTAGTTCACTTCATTCACGATCTCACGCTGCATGGTGGAAACGCCCTAATGCTGCAGCTAATCCGGAATCTGTTTTGGATTCCAAAAATCAAGAACTTGATTAAATTTTGCGTGCATCGGTGTAAGACATGCTGCATCCACAAACAAAAACTTCGCACGCAATTAATGGCAGCTCTTCCTCCAGAAAGAGTAACGTTTTCACACCCCTTCCACTACACTGGGATCGATTTCGCTGGCCCTTTTGAAATTAAAAGCGCTCGGTTGCGAGGCTGCCGCTTGACAAAGGGATATGTATGCCTTTTCGTCTGCTTTTCCACCAAAGCCATCCACCTTGAAGGGACTAGCGATCTTTCGTCGCGTGTATTTTTAGATGCGTTTGCTAGGTTCGTTTCCAGAAGAGGTCTACCCAAAGCTGTCTTTTCAGACAATGGGACGAATTTTGTCGGGGCAAACGTTCTGCTAAAACGAGAATTTAAACAATTCTTACAATCCGCCTCAAGCGATATTAGGGTAAAATACGGGATTCAAGGGCTTGAATGGAATTTCATTCCTCCTGGGGCACCCCACATGGGTGGCTTGTGGGAAGCGGGTGTGAAAAGCTTAAAAACCCATCTGCGAAAAATCGGTAAAACTTGTCACCTCAGTTTCGAGGAATTCTCTACGTTGCTCGCGCGCATCGAAGCATGTCTTAATTCTCGACCGATTGCCCCAACATCGAACAATCCTTCAGATCTGTCGGCATTAACCCCGGGTCATTTCCTTCGCGGTAGCCCTCTGTTATCATTCCCCGAAGAGGAAATCGAAGCACAACCACTTACGCTTATCAATCGATATGAAATATTAAAATGCTTTCAGCAACAACTATGTCGACGATGGAAGGAAGAATATCTCAAGGAACTTTATAAGCGACAAAAATGGCAACAGCCAAAAGAGGATGTCAAACCGAACGACTTAGTGGTTATAAAACAGGAAAACCTACCGTCAACGGAATGGCGGCTGGGACGCGTAATAAAAGTAAATCCTGGCACGGACGGGAGGGTAAGAGTCGCGACAATCAAAACTCAACTCGGTGAAATCACACGACCAATAGTTAAACTTTGCGTTTTACCTTGCCCTTAACTTAGTTAATGGGATTTCCTCCTTTTCCGTTTCGGTTGAAGTAACCTAAAACTTGGGTGCTCAAAATGTCCAAAAAAAAATAAATGTATCGATAATGGTTAAATTTTAATTATTATTAAGTTATATAATGTATAAGTTATAAGTAAAGTATTTGTTGGCATAGTCTGCCAAGGAGGGCCGGTATGTTCGTGCCATCCTCGATTGTAGTCAGATTAATTTAGCCTGTGCCTCCGCACTGATTTAGTGCTAACTGTGCTACCGCACATATGACAATTTGGCAGCAACCATCATCTACTACAATCGAGGATGGCAGCCAACGTAAAAAGGAAAAACCCCCATTGTAAGTTGGTGGGCATTTCCGGCTTTGCCTCTAATTTCTCTTCTTCTCGTTCATTCATCCGATCAAGCACATCGTGCTTTTGAAAATTAAAAATATAGAGAAAAAATTTAAAAGTACCTTTGTTACATACGATTACTTACAATAAAAGTAGCCAACATTAAAAAAAAAAAAAAAAAAAAATTTTAATTACTTGACGGATATTTTCCCATCAACACTCTGCTCTTGTTGTGTTAACATATAACCGGATTAACCAAATTCATACCACGTCTTGGAAACTTGATTGTCTCTTCTTTAAAGGATTAAAATTGCTGAAGATTCAACAAAATACTTGTCAAAATAAACAAAAAAAAAAACGGAATTAAAGAGGAACGTAAGGCCTATCTCAACAATCCTTATTTCATTGGACATATTAAGGGCAAGTTCTCGCCGCTCTACGGGACTATTACAGTTTGCACAATAGTCTTGCTGGCGATTTTGGTCGCAAATCTATTCTTGACCTGCTGCTCGAAGCAAAGAAAATACTGGCAGGACAGGCATCCAGACGCTAGTCAGTTCGCCAGGACAGAGTTACTTGGAAATAGAGCCGATTGGGTTTGCGGCTTCTTTCTGTTGCGTGAACTCGGGGTTAAACCCGAAGCCGACACCAAATTCCGACAGACACACGTCCGCCATCAAGACATCTATCATATAATCGGACAGACGCACGTCCGCCAACGTAAGTACAACCAACCAGGCATTCACGCCAACAATGTGGGTTTCTTGGTGTTGAAAGCTCGGTCGATTCGTATGCTTTCTTTAACTTCGTGGATCCTTGAATGGACATTGTTCATGAGTGAATTGAAGTGGACACATTTTTTCTTATCCCCCTGCAAAAATACAGAACATACATAAATTGCGTTCATAAAGAGAACCAAAATGGACTCACAGTATCGCAGCAATCAAAAAACATATCCATCAGACTGGTCTTCCGTAAATATCTAAGCCATTGGGTGTATTTTTAGCATCGGCCATAGTGTTGGCAGTTGAAAAGAAATCGCGAAATTTATTTGTTCATGTGAGAAAATAAAGCTATGGTCTTGTTGAGTGGACCATAACAAAAGTGAACTGAATTTTTCTTTTTTTATACAAAAAACCTTTGTCAATATTTAAATAAAGACAACATAATTTAAAAATGTATAGCCTGGCCAATTCTAAGTCGTGAAAATTCTAGTTCTTAAGTGTCGTATAAATGTAATAATCAATAGTAAAAAAAACATTTAAAAATAGAAACATACATATGAGAAAAAAAGAAAGAAGCATTTCGTCGTTGCGCTAGTATTTTGTCCGTAAAAAGTGGAACCATCGTGAAGTCGGCTACTGGCAGTCCATGTATAGTATGTCAATGGCAGCGATAGAATGTATTCCGCACCGATAGGCAATCAACACAACCCTATAGCGTCCTTAGCACCATAGTGGTATCAATAATAATTAGCTTTTAAATGCCGTCTGCCAAAATTTTACTAATAATTTCTTTAATTTATCTATTTTATCTTACAATATTACAGGTCTTAAAGCTAAGTTATTAAAACCAAATTTTTTTAAAATTTATACAATATTTCGATATTTTTATTTTCTTTAAAACATTTATTGAAAAGAAGAATGAAAACGAATACACTAAATATTTTAAAGATTATAAACTAACTTTTTTACCAGCCATTAGATCAAATGTTCATGGAAGAGCGAGTGGGGGATTGTTATGCGGCATAAAAAATACTCGTATGTACACACATTTTATACAAAGCAAAATTTGCGAGACAAGACTAATTATACAAGTTCCTCCACAAAAACTCAAGCTAAATGTCATTTGGACATATCTTAACTACAATAATTGGTCTAACGAGTGAACAAATTTACGCGACTTCATGAATGATTCGCCTTTGGAAAATATAATGATAATCGGAGACCTAAACGGGGGTATTGGTGGTTATCAAGATTCTCCCAAACATTACCAACAACTCCAACAACAATTCGAGTAATTCCGGCATTCAAAGATGAGGTTGTAAATAGTAATGGTAGACTTCTAATGGAACTTTTCGAGGAATTTGGCTTATTCGTTGTGAATGGAGTTACCAAAGGAGACAATAATGGCGAGCTAACTTTTATAAGCGGGCAAGGGCAATCGATAATAGACTTATGTGCAATAGAGGGCGAATGGATGAAATGTGTGGACGATCTTGAAGTTCTCGCTGTCAATTACTCAGGACACTTTCCGCTAGTTGTTCGAGAGCGATTCGGTGAAAAATCTCAGTAGGCCAACATGAGAAGCATCCAGAAATTGCGTTGGGTTGAAAATAAAGCAGAGAGGTACAGAACTCTTCTGAATCATAATTGCAGTTGTCTCCCGTTGCCATAGGCGGACGAAATCGAAGAAATTGAGGAAAATATCACAAGAGTAATCTGCTTCTAGCCTCGTCACATGCAAATTCAAAAGCGTTTGGTTCGACAACGACTGCATCAAACTCCGTAACCTATCATTCAAGTATCTAAGGCTATTTAGATCGTCAAACTACGAGGAATTTAAGACTTTGTATCTACGAACTAATAAGGACTATAAGCAGGTATGTCAACAAAAAAGAAAACTATATAAGAAGTGTAGCGATAAGAATTAATTAAGCGAACAATTTCAAAGAATTTTGGCACAACGTGTTTGAGTTTTGAGCTCGTAGCTAAAGAATGAATAGAAACTCATTTTAAAATTCTATTGACAGCCGATGAGACCCATCATTCCTTCAGCTATGCTCTACAATTCGAACTTGTACCCGAACTGCCCGATAGCACTAAGTGAATTGCAGTGCACGTTTAAGTTCATGAAGAACAACAAGACCCCAGGATCAGATGGTATCCCTATAGAGTTATTTAAAAATAGCCCAGGTCAATTCAAAAACTATATAGTAGAGTTTTTCAACAGAATATACGACAATGCCTGTGTACCTACTACTTTCAGAAAAGTGATTCTTTTTGCTATTTTAAAAAGTGTGACCCTTATCAACCAGAAAACTATAAGGGAATTTCGATACCTTATTCACTTCGTAAGATATTCGCAACGGTTCTATATAGCAGACTTTCCTAATGGATAGAAAATACCAGTCGCCTCAGCGTATACCAAGCTGGCTTTCGTTCCGGATTCTCGACAACTGACCACATTTTTGCGCCGACAAGCATTGCAAGAAAGTTTATTGAAAAGAACAAGAAGATGTACGCATGTTTTGTCGACTTCAAAGCGGCGTTTGACACAGTAAACAGACATTCACAAAATGGCTTAATGTGGCGAATAATTGGCAATAATTTACAAAATGGCATCAGTGGGCATATCAAGGAAGTTCTTGCTATTATATTCTAAGCTTATCTCTTCTGCAAGTGCGGCGGTATGGGATGGTTCCAAACTATCCGAATGGTTCACGACCTCGGCTGGCGTTCCTCAGGGATGTATGCTGAGCCCTTTGCGTTTTGCATTATTTATCGATGTATAACGGATATTCTCCCGGTGGTGTCAGCTTTGGCGGCCATCAAATAAAAGCGCTACTCTATGCAGATGACTCCAATTGAATAAACTGCAATCATTCTGTAAAATATGGGACCTTCAAATCAATGCTATGAAAACAAAAGTTATGATATTCGCAAGCCGTAGTAGAGCAAGACTCCGAGAAGGAAATTTGACTATTGGTATTGAGAGAATCGAAGTAGTACGGAACTTTAAGTACCTCGGTGTAATTCTTACCTCAAATCTCAACTTTGTTACCCACGCTAAAGAGAAAGTCGGGACGCTAAACTTGCTCTCAATATGATATAGGCTAAGTTTTTCGCAAATACCGACATTGACCTCGCATATAAATATAGAGTATTTGATGCCACTCTGAATACATGCTTGTGTTACGGAGTGCAGGCCTTTGGGTTTATCCCTTTTGAGGAATTTAAAATTGTGCAGAAGTACTTTTTCAAACGACTGTTCAGCTTACCTAATTCAACCCAACGTATGCCATTCATGTCGAATCCGGTTAACTCTCTATCTATGTGGGAAACCTTAAAGCTCATTTGGACTACCTTATCAGAGTAATGCGAAGGAATGAAAACAGTCTACACAGATCAATTTTAGAAAGGCTACTTCTCACTAACGCTACTTCTCACTAACGCTTCTCCATTCATATTGCCTCGTCACACGATCTCAACTTGTCGATATCTTTATCAAAATTAACCGAATGGAGTGATATATTTGGAAGGGTGATTGCAAAAGTTGACGATCAAATATACAATCAACACATCTTACGAGCATGCTCATCAGATTCCAGATCATTATATAAAAACTTAAATCATCAATTGCTAACGGAAAACAAGTACTTCAGTGACTGCTATTCTACCGAAATAATAAGTACCATTTTCAAAACGAGAGTCGATATATTAGACCTTGATTTTATTCCACACAGATTAGATCAGCAGCAAACTTGTAACCCTTGTAACAGAAGAGAACTTGAAAATGTCCAGGACTTCATCGCAGTATGCCCAATCCTGCACGAAATCAGAAGGCTACAACTTGGGGGTGGCCGTGGCGCGATAGTTGTGTGCTCGCCTGTCAACCTCGTGGTCGCAGGTTCGATTCCTGCCGTTGTCTATGTCTTCTTATATTCCATTAAAAACCAATTCTAAAAACTGTCATAAAATAAGTTGCTGCTTTGCTGAGTACATGCTGTTTAGGCATAACACTAACAACATGTGATTGATTAAACCAGCATACCCATAAAATATGACAACGAAATAAATAAAATAATGTGAATTATAAGAGACATAAATAAATAAGACACGGTAATTCTCTCCGCATTAGTTCAGCCGCCATCCCTGGAGATAAATCTGAGACATCAAACAGCTCTAGTTTCTCAACATCGCGCCACACATCTTTCCCATCCTTCTTTCTCTTCTTCCACCGGATGCCCGCGCTGGGTTAAGGAAACACATATAAAGGGTATTCATAATCCCTTGAGGGCGTGCAAAGTTATAAAAAAAAAATTGGAGAATTACGATGTTCTCAACGGCAATCGGGGTTGAGAGTGCCTGTTCAATCATTGCAAACATGCCCTATCATATCTCAACAGCTTTTAAATATTTTATCTTTTCAATCATGTGAAAATTAAGCGATTAATGTCACAAATCGTTAAAATTGCCCAGACCTTGATTCTCTCGCTCTTTCAACCTTCTAAACAGTCAGTTCTCAATTTTCGCTTTAATAATAGGTTCAAAAGTCTCCAAAAATTTGAAATTACTATTTAAATGCCTTAAACTCTTACGATTTTCTTTTTAATTATATAAATACATTTTCGTTATATTTTTATTAACTATAATGGAATGTCAATTCCAGCAGACGGCTTATGTTGCCAAGTCCGTATTCTTTTATAAAAAAAAATATTGTGCTTATTACTGAGAAACAATGAATGTATCTATCTATCTATCTACAGAATTTATAGAACTTAACAAAATTAAATATACATAATTATAATCCCAACAATATCTATATACAAGAATTTAAAAAAATTAATAATTTTATAACTGATGGCTTAGGCAATAAATAAACAATAAAACAGAAATTTTAAAAAGATTTAAATTATTTATTTTATTAGTTAACTTTGATTATAATTGATTACAAAAATAACAAAAACCATGGCTTTACTGCCGTCTGCCTAGTTGACAAAACGTAAATAGAATAACATTAAGTTAATATACCACACATATAATTTAAAAGTTCATTAATAATTTTGTTTCTATAGTTTTATGTATGCAAATATACACTCATATTTATTGTATAGAAAATATATATATAATACAATATGATAAATACAATTTGGAAAATTATGGGAGGTAAGCTCGTGGCGACGTCTATTAAGCAACTGCCATCGGCTGCATACACAACACCCCTTAACACCCAGATGGAACACAGAATTGTGGAGCCCTTCTGTTGCGATAAGATCTTCGTGGTGTGATAGGTTGCGGTCGCGCTGTCGTTTCCAAGGGTGATGGAGGCACAGGAACTGTTTGGTCTTCGAGAGATAAATGTGCGTTAAATTCAGAACTGCTTGATTTGACATCTTTAGATTGCAAGGGCGAATTGTATCCCGGGTAGGGTGTGGTCTCTTCTTCATCCAAGATGGCGTCGCGGTTAACTGATGACGGCGTACGACTACGCATCTGATCTTTATGCCCTTTAACTACTCGAGAATCACTAGGACAGATCTTGTATGAAATAGGTCCGGTTTGGTCCAACACCCTGCCTTCAATCCATTTTGGCCCATCAGAATAATTACGCACCCAAAATGGACTACCTGCAATGAAACGCTTAGCACTATTTAAATCACACACCTTACCGAAGGTAATTTCATATGGCTGTATTTTATCGAAGTATGTCTTAAGCTCGCGATTGAGCAGTAGTTCAGCTGGTGAACGATTTGTAGTAGCATGTGGAGTCATGTGTTGACTGAACAAATATCTGGCCAAACTTAAATGAATATAAGCTTTATACTCCAATCTCTTCAAATAGTTTTTTGTGCTTTGTACCATACGTTCTGCTTGGCCGTTGGTGGAAGGATGAAAAGGAGCAGATTTTATATGACGAATTATGTTGTTTTCCATGAAGATCTTGAACTCATCGGATGTGAACGCAGTGCCGTTGTCGGTTACTAATTCGTCGGGAAGTCCGTGGGTAGCGAAAAGTTGTCGAAGAAATTTTATTGCGGCAGCTGCTGATGTAGAACTGACAACGGAAACCTCAAGCCACTTTGAAAAAGGGTCAACTACTAAGAAGAACGTTTTGCCTCTGAACGGTCCGGCAAAATCAACATGTAACCGCGACCATGGACGTTTCGCTGATTCGCAATGATGGGTTGCAATTTGTGGTTCCTCTTTTCGGGTCTGTTGGCATGAGATGCATTTCTTTACGACCATCTCAATTTCGGCATCGATATTAGGCCACCAAACATACCTACGCGCCAATGCCTTCATCTTGACAATACCTGGGTGTGGTCCATGGAGGGCTTCTCGGTCAATTTGCGAATAGTTTCTTTCGGATATAGAGAGTGTTCTCGAATAAAAAGCGATCGGTTTTTCTGATCCGTCAGCTAGCTTATGACTGAGGACAGCTCCGATTCCGTAAGGTGATGCGTCACATGTAAGCATCAACGGCAGCGTCCCATCGTAGTGAATTAACACATCATCAGATGCAATAAGTTGTTTGAGTGAAACAAAAGCCTTTTCATGATGTTCATTCAAGGACCAGTGTGCATTTTTGTCTAACAAGCGGTTTTGCCACAGTCGCCTTATGTGTCAAAAACGCATGGTAGAAATTAATCAGATACAAGAATGACTGTAATTGTTTCTTATCCGTTGGTGGTGGAGCACTGTGAATAGCTTTTATCTTGTCAGTTGACGGTCTTATGCCACGTGCGTCGATTTTAAATCCCAAAAACTCTACAGATGAAACTGCAAATTGACATTTGCCCTTACCAAGGCGAAATCCGGCTTTGTCAAATCGAATAAAGACCTCATTTAATCTTGTTGCAAGTTCGTCTTCAGATTTTCCCATTATGACGATGTCGTCAAAATACGGCAAAACACCTGGAATGTTTTGTAAGATATTTTCGAAAATATTTTGAAAAATTCCCGGTGCTGCCGAGATGCCGAATTGAAGCCTCATTACCTTGAAAGAGCCTTTGTGGGTGCATATTGTTTGCAACAACACTGACTCTTCATCGACTACTAACTGTTGATATGTCTGAGCTAAGTCGATTTTTGCGAAAATTGACCCACCTTTAATGGACGCCAAGAGCGTGCTGACTGCGGGAATTTGACGACTGTGAGGTTTAATTGCTCGATTTAGGGTAGATTTGTAGTATCCACAGATGCGGATGGAACCATCCTTCTTAACAACAGGCTCGGCAGGGGTGGCCCACTCGCAATATTCAATTGGTTGAAGAATGGCTTGATCACACAGGCGAGTTAGTTCTTCTTCATAAAGACCCTTAATAGCGAACGGAATACGCCGTAGTGGTAGTCTGATAGGTGGCGTTGCTGTGTCAATACGTAACGATACTGGTGGTCCCGTATAACGACCAAGCTCATGAGAGAATAAATGATTGAACTTTTCTAGAATTAATTTGATGCCTACAGTGCTGGTTATGGAATGGATGCCTTCAATACGTATTCCAAGTGCATCCAAGCAATTGCACCCAACCAAATTAGAACCACCACCAGCAGCAATAATTAGGGGTAGATTATCAATTTGTCGATTGTTGTACTGAATAGATACATCCACGACACCTTTTACTGGAATCAGATTCTGTTGATAGTCGTTTAGTTTCAGTTCACAATTTGACAATATAGGTGTTTGGTTTTTGCAAACGTTCATAAACGAGGCTTCCTTCATTATGGTCACAGGCGAACCAGAATCCACTTCAAACAGGCAGAAACGGCAGAAGATGATGATGGATATTGATCTTTTTTGGCTGATGAAAGGTACAGTTTGGCTTACAAAAGATTCCTCACGAGGCGATCTAAACTTCCGCGGCCCTGATGAACTTGAAGCAGAGGTGGACGGTTTGGATGAGTAAGAGCTACGGCAGACGCGCTGAAGATGTTCTTTCAGTCCGCAGGCACTGCAGACAGCTGATCGATATGGTCACTGTTTGCGAGAATGCTGGCCACCGCAGCCAGCACATCACCCCTGGTTGCTAGGTATGTTACGCTGTTGCGAATGACAACGATGTGCTTTTATATCGTGTATGGATTCAGTGTCCGATACAGTTTTATGGAATGATTCTACAGAGTGCCTCATAGCCCTAGCACTGATTCCTGCTGCTTCACTTGTCAACGCGCGCTCCAAATCGCATTGTACCCTTAGGTCACTCTCTGATAGGAAACTTTTTTGAAGGGATTCGTCTCTCATTCCGCATACAAAACGATCGCGCTGCATACGGTCCAGTTCTGTACCAAATTTACAGTCAACGGCCAATGTTCGTAATGCTGCCATATAGTTGATTACAGACTCATCTGAATGTTGGTCCCGTTTATGGAAATGATAGAAGGCCGCAATTTCCGATGGGCGTGGGAATAAATGATCGGTTAATAATTTATCGATTTGTACCAAATTTAATTCACTTCCTTTTTTTGGAGAAGCCAATGATGTCAAAAGTTCGTAAAGCGGGGCACCACCCAAAGTGAGGAATGCCGCTTTCTTTCGTTCGTGTTCCTTGACATCATTGGCTAAGAGGAACAAATTAAAAGGCTCCACGTACGATGTCCATTTCTCTGGATGATTCAAGTCGAAATTTCCAAATTTCCAACTCCTGCCATTGTGACTTGCTGGGTTTTATTAGAAATCCTAGGTTGATTATTAACACTTCCTGAATTTGGGTCTGTTATTTTGGATTCCGTTTTGACGATTGCGTTACCTTCGTTCTCGGTGTTCCCGCTACTTTTTTTACTGTTCATGTGTATGTGCACAAGAAGAAGAAAAAAAACTTCTAACGAACGCACCTGTTAATGTAGGTATAGCCGCGATTATAACGGAATACAAATTTGCTTTGCTCAATTGTATCTTATGAGAATGATATCAATCTCAAATATGTACGTATATATATATTTGTTTAACGTAATTTATTTGTAAAGGTAGTGGTAACGATTAATCGTTTAAGGCAATTTTGCACAAAAATGTCAATTTTTAATTCACACAATTATTTGGTATGTGATTTTTAGCATCCCATCCTCGTCGCCAATTTTATGTATGCAAATATACACTCATATTTATTATATAGAAAATATATATATATACAAGATGATAAATACGATTTGGAAAATTATGGGAGGTAAGCTCGCGGCGACGTCAATTAAGCAACTGCCATCGGCTGCATACACAACATATAGCTAATCTGCAATAGTGAAATAATTTTTTCACTTCCATGTTGTTGAGCAAGCTTATAATTTGATTTCGCGTTAAGATATCGCACCCAAAAGTATTTCTTCTTATTTCCTTAAGAATTGGACATATTCCCCTAAAGAGAAAAATATCCTCTCTCTCTTCCATGTAACATAAGGAGCAAATTATGGGCAAGTCCTTTCTATGTGGCATGAAGTTAAGTTGAATAAGTTCACCCCGCAACTTTATCATCATAGATATTTCGGCAATACTTTTGTCTCTAAATTTAATTCCTATCTTCCAAATTATGATTTAGCTTAGAGTAAATTTGTCTATATAGGGATCCAGTGGCATCGTTCATATATTTTTCTCTTTGGTTGCTGTCCACCGCTGAAATGAGCCGGTAGAGAGACACTTCCGTAACGTTCTGACGAGAATTATCAATATTCAATTCCATCGCAACCTCTCTAGCTAACTCCATACAGTCACCATACCAGCTTGATTTCGTTTCGAAAACTTGAAGAGCTGCTATCTTCGGAAGCCATTGATTATCAATCTTCATAACTTTCATAATTTAATCTACTTCCCTCTTCAGGGTTCCGATGAAAAAAGGAGATACATCTGTTTCCAGCATAATCACGTAGTTAGGTGTATTATTCGGATAATAAAAATTTCGCATGATATAGAATCGAAGCAGTTTTTCTAAGGATTCATACTGCTCTGCTCCCCAAGTTTGTGTTGCGTAAAACAAAACCGATTTCACTATCGCTTCAAATAACTTGTACTTGCTAATATGTGCGCTATTTTTGTTATGGAAACGTCCATTCCAAGTTGCGTTGATTGCGCCCTTAGCCTTTTGCAGTTGCTCTTTGAAATGTTTTTCCATACTTAAATTTCGCGCGAAGTGGACTCCTAAGTACTTGAATTCCGTGACTACTTCAATTGCCATTAGTATCATTTTTTATTCGGGAGGTTTCGTCCTCCTCCACCTTTAAAAATCAAAACCGTGAACTTGTCCAAATTCAGAATCAAACTAAGTTTACAGTACTGTGAAAGACGATTTATAATTAGCTGTAAAGATTCCGATGATGATGCCAAAAGAACAAATGTCATCCGCAAATAGCAATGCTTTTATCGAGAATCCATCGTATTCAATGCCACACGGTAAGAAGTCTACTAGGTCCTCAATAAACAAGGCAAACAGGCTTGGGCTCAATGTACAACCTTGTCTGACACCCGGTTTAGTTTTAAATCCTCGAGACATTTCTTCGCCGTTCCTCATAAGGATTTTAGATTACTCTTCCAAACTTCCAAGCATACCGATACCGTAAAGCTTGTAAATTAGCGCTGATTTAAAGTCAATAGAAAACGTATAAAACTTCTTGCTGTTGTGTAGAAATGATTCAGCGATATTTTTAAGGACAAAGATATGATCAGTCGTCGAATAGCCTGGCAAATAATATAGTAAGGTTTCTCTTAACTTGAAGTAAGTAAAATAGTAAGGTTTCTCTTGACAAGGCCTTAACAAGGTTTCAAAGTCAATTGCAAAGAGAGTTGAGTTGAGAAACCTGTGAATGATGCATTTTTTTCCATTGAGATTCCCTGCTAGGTTCAAAAATTCCTTGGACAGAGATCCAATCGCCTAGATTCTGCTTCAAAGAACTCAGGTATTTTTCGTTTACCCATTGTCTTGTAAGCCCTGTTAGCTAGTAAGTACTGTTTCTTAAAATAAGATATATATCTTCACTTGAAGATCTATATGCTCTCAGCCACCCGAAGGTTTTTTCTCTGGCTTTTACACATTCTACATCAAACCAAGGTGTGATGTAGTTTTTCCGCGTGTTATTATAATCAATCCCTACTGGATAAGAATCTTTGATAATTTGATCCACCTGACCAAGGTTGCAATTTATTTGTCCATGCAAAATCATGTTCATCCATGCCTGGTAGCTAATCGCCTTTGCTTGCTTTTCAGTTCATTTCAATTTCGCAAAGGATTCATCGCTCTAGCTTCTCTTACTTCCACATAAATTCAAAATTAACAAACTTGCTTTCAAAATTAGTTAAGCTAATTTCGGTTACAAAAGTTTCAACAAAAAGACAAATTCAATTTGATTTAGAAATTTATAAAAATAATTAAAGATAGACTTATTATTTAATCCTGCAATATTACTCGTATAGAAAAGAATTTTATATTTTAAAGTTTTAAAAGTTTTCTTATTTCTTAAATTATTTGTTTTATTACAGACGGCATTACAACAAAAAATGTCTCTTGGGAACAGCCTCCACAATTTGAGAAGCTCTGATGCTACCATTCTTTTGGTTTCCACCATAATAATCATTGACGTCAAGTAAAACTGTGAGATCACATGTGTCACCCGCCAATTGTTGAATCATAAGCAAATCATCTTTTGCATCCGCAACCAAATTGCCAATTTTATCAAAATCACTGGGAGACTTAGGTAGGGGCGGAGGGGAAGGAGAGGGAGGGGAAGGAGAGGGAGGGGTCGGAGGGCAGTCCATTTAAAAAAAAATGGGTACCTACTCATAATAATTTTAGTCCAAAAATGATATTCAAATCAATGGCAGCTACTATAGTCATGATGTTACTTATTAGGTTTTTAAAGAATTTAGAGAAAAAACAATATTCTGTTCGAAATTCCAATAATTTTCTGTTTAAATCGAATTTGTATAGTAAATAAGAGTTTTCATTTAAAATTTATCCTGGAACTCGCGCAATTTTGAAAAATTAATTATTTTGTTCAAACTACGTTTTCTCCAAAAATTAACGTTAATACTGGAAGAAGTAAATTCAGTCCAACAACATTTACAGTCTCAAAAAATGATTTTGGATTAAGGCCTTATCAAACTTTTCGCCCTGAATGATTTTCTAACGAATGACGAAATAGATAATTGTAGACAATGCGGTTACTTGCAGCACTAATAAATGTTACTATATAGATATCAACATTGACCGTCGAGGAAGAGAGAGGATAAGAGGGGGTGGCCGTGGCGCGATAGTTGTGTGTTCGCCTGTGAACCTCATGGTCACAGGTACGACCCCTGCCGTAGTCTATGTCCTCTTATTTTACCATTAAAATCCAATTCTAAAATAAATGTCATACGAGTTGCTGGCTTACTAACAATATTTGATTGAGTAAAACTAGTATACCAATTAATATGACAACGAATAAAAAAAATAATGCGAATTAAAAGGGACATAGATAAATAAGATACGGAAATTTCTCGCATTACACATCACAACAACCACCTCCAGTTTCAGAACATCGCGCCACACATCTTTCCTATCCTTCTTTCTCTTCCTAACCTAACGCCCGCGCTGTGTTGAAACACTTAAAGGGTAGTATAATCCCTTGAACGCGTGTAGATTATAAAAAAAAAAACAAGGCCATGTGAATTCGCTCATGATGGTGGGCTATCAGTTCGTCGAACAATGTTTGAATTCCTCGACCGATTTAAACAAGAGTTGTCCCATCGATGTAGAGTTATGAAATAAAAAACATTTTCCAAATAGTTCAAACAAAGTTTAAGCTTGAAGCTTCTGATAACTATTTGGCTCTTGCATTAGACAATCTAGTACATATTACTACGAATTTAAAAAAGTAAAAGGGTGAAAGAAAGTAAACAGATATCGTAGACATTTGCGTGCAAGTGATAGGAGTGTGAATGTTGCGTTGATGCGAAATGGGCAGCCCAAGAAAATGTAAAGTTCATTATTGATTGGGACCTTAGCGAATCATTGGCTTTATACATCACTCATTACCCAATAGTGTGACCATTTGCGTATCCGTGCCGTCATGTCAAAGGGGCTTTTCAAATTTCCAACTGGCAGACAACTTAACCTGTTGGCAACTCGGATTACAAACCAGCTACGGCTCAGCGGCGACTTTACTCCACACACGAGGAAACTCATCACCAATTAAATTCTCTATAGTTCGATCAGTGTTGTCATGGATAACAGGCGTGAAGTGTCTCGAAAGACTCAAGTGATGATAAAACCATCATGGTGTATCATTACCTCAAGAAGATGACAAGAATATTAAGAAGGTTTTGGGTACCTTGAAAAAAAATTTCGGAACCGTTTTTTCGTTGCTGCTAAAAATTAGAATTTTCGAATTCGAAATTTTTAGCATTTTAAAAATAAAAGGAATAAAACATACCTGTCAATTTTACGACATTCTTAATTTCTATCCAGGCTTTCTCTATTCATTGTTTTTCCACCTCCCACACCAGCAAGAGTTTAATCTGTTGTTCGCTCATATTCACAAGCTAGAAACGGAAATCATTAGGCAACCCGACATGAAAAGCAACAGGCGCCTAGTTACAGATTTTTTTGTGGATCGCAATCGAGTCTTCAACAAGTAGCGTCGTGTGCAACGACATGTTCATTACACATGTTATGTTTCAAACCAAACAAGTTGCCAACTCGCATCGGTAATTAACTTTTTTCCGGTTGTTCCGGGTGCATTGGGCCTTACTGTTGGGTGATTTGTCTAATATGCTGATGTGCACTTTTTCTGATCCCGTAAGTGTATTATAATTAATATGATTGATCTTTTTCGTTTTGTTGTAAAAGCTGACTTTATTGAAACTACAAAAATATCTGATCACATATGTAAGGGGCCCCATTAAGTATTACTGCCCCGGACTTCTAACAAGCTTAGTCAGCCACTGATCTAAATAAAAATTTTGATTAATAAACAGCGTTTTACCTATTATTTGGCTATTCTTCGATGTTAAATGTGTTGTGAGTTTGATTAATCGCTTTCTTCGCTCTCTCGCAGCTGCAGGGTAGTCCTTGTGAAGTGTTGTCCCAGTTTTTTTTAATTTAGTTTGTGCTTGCAAAATTTGAAATCCTTCGTCTCTGCTAGCCATTTCATCGATAATATTTGAAGTTTTTCCACCAGAACCAATTTGACGAGCTGCAGCTATCCTAGAGTTGTTCGTTGTCTGTAAGAGACTTAAGCAAATTGCTTTGGCTCTTTCAACCGAATCCTGGGTATCACTAGGCATCGCAGGTGGCAGTCGCACGACCAGATTCTGCTCGTTTGTCCTCTTTTTAAGCACTTCAATTCGTTTTTCTATCAAAATACTTTTGGACTCCATTTTATTTAGTTTTTTTTTTAACTATGCGCACACTCAAGGGGTTATGAATACCCTTAAAATGCTTATACACAGTGCGAGCGATTAGGAAAACGGGATATGATTAGACAGGAGATACCGATGTACATTGGTTTTAAATGCCTGATTATCGTAATGGGAGGGAAAAATTCGGTCGGATAAAGCATTCCACATTTGTGTTGTGCGGCTAAAGAAAGAATCTCTATACTTGACAGTACGTCCGAAGTTGGGCTCAAAGGTAAACTGATGGGTTTTCCTACAAGCGCGAGTGTTACGGTTGAATAGTTTAAGGGCAGGAATGCAACTGGCTATTTCACTAGAACACTGTCCATTATAATACCGATAAAATAATGAAAGGCATGAAACGTTGCGACGGTGCGAGAGAAGCTCAATTGGTTTGGTCATTGTTTCATCTCCTATCATTTGTAAAGCTCTTTTTTGGATTCTGTCCAAGAGACTTAATTGCGTTATAGGAGCACCTGTTCAAATATGACAATTGTACTCTAGCTTTGGAGAATGAAGGTTTTACAGACTACAGCCAATCAGAAGGGGAGAAATATTTCTTGCATCGTCTCAGAAAACCCAACATCTTGCAGCATTTTTAGCGACGTCGAATATGTGTTCATTATACAAAAGGTACATACCGAGAACTGAAAGTTGTTCGGTTTCCTCGATGCAAGCGCCGATAATGGACAACGGCATTGGGGGAGGGTACCGCTTTAACGATAAAAGACAGCATTGGGTGTTTGAAGCATTAAATTCTACGCGGTTTTGTATTCCCCGTTCAAGTTCCACATCCGAAGGACATGGATGAGAATCTAAAAACGAGTATGAAAAGCAGAGGGTACTGTCGTCAGCAAAACATTATATTGGATTAGAAGTTTCGGACAAGAGATCATTGATGAAAATGAGAAAGAGAGTCGGAGCGGAGCCCTGAGGCACACCAGCATTTATTTTATGAATATCAGACTCGAAACCGTCCAATACAATTTGTTTTGAGCGGTCCGAAAGGTAATTTCTAATCCAACGAAGAAGAGATTCTTCGATACCAAATGCCCGCATTTTCGATAAAAGAGCCTGATGCCAAACTCTATCAAATGCTTTTGAAATATCAAGCGCAATAATCTTACTTTCTCCAAAACGATGTAAGGATTTGTGCCACTATTCGGTGAGATATACCATCAGATCACCAGTGGACCTATTGCTACGAAAGCCATACTGTCGGTCATTAAGGAGGTTTCGTTTTTCAAGATATTTCTTAAGCTGATACTTAATCAGCGTTTCCATGACCTTGGAAAAAAGGGACGTAAGTGCAATTGGACGGTAGTTAGAGGGTGAAGAAAATTCGCCATTTTTAGGGACAGGCTGGACAAATGCTGTTTTCCATCCACTAGGAAAGAGACCAGTAGTGTAGGACAGATGGAAAAGGTTACGCAGTGGTCTTGCCAGCGTAGAAGAACACCTCTTCAGAACAATAGGGGAGATACTATCTGGGTCAGTGGATTTATGTACGTCAAGATCTTTAAGAACTCTAGCAACTGCACGAGTACGAAAGAAGATACGTCCCATTAAACTGTTTATGCTCTCAAGTACTGGAGGAGTCATGACACTTTTTGGAAGCGTAGGATTAGCAGCAAACTGAGCTGCTAGCAAATTTGCGTTTTCTTGTGCGCTTACCAGAGGAGTGTTATTGGAAAAGAGCACGAACAAAAATGTTTAATACATTTGGGACATTGTAGTATTTTTTGCCTTAATTTTTGCTCATGTAGAAATTTGGTTCTTTAAATATGACTATTACAGGTCTTTCTAGCTTGTTTGAACTTATTCTGGTTTTCCGGTTGGGTTGGCTTTATAATATCGAAAACTACCTCTCTCAACCTGATTACCTCCTTACAGCTCAAATCGAACCATGAGTTTTCTTTTGGTTTTGTTCGTCATTTCCTTAAGAATTATATTTGTAATCATATCAGCGCTGGAGTCAACGCAACTATCGAGGAAGCATAGTGACCAGTTAAAGATCCTGAAGAGATTATTAAGACCGTCCCAGTTGGCTTTCTCGTTTGCCATACGGTCCTCTTAGGAATGCTTTCTTTAACTGAGAACATTGAGCGTGAGAAATTGGCTGATATGATAACACACTAATAGTACATTTACCAGGTAGAGAGGTAAGAAATAAGTCTAGGATATTGGCCGAGTGACCTGCAATGTCAGGTATTCTTGTTGGCTCAGTAACCAGCTAACCAGTCTGGCCAGAATAGCGTAGCCACTTGGAATTGTATGCATTGAAATCGCCCGTAACAAAGATTTCACTGTGCGGATATTGGGAAACAATTCTTTGTATAGAGTCGGACAGCGCATCGAATTCATTAAAAGCCGAATTACTGTCCAAACTTGGGCTACGATAAAAAAGCATGTGTGAATGATATGCTTACGGACGGTGAATTTGAACCACATGAAGTTAAAATTTGTATTCAAGCAATGGACATATTGTGGTTGAACCTGATAAGCAACATCTTTTCGCACATATACGGCGATACCATGATGTGGAAAAAAGAGTGGCACTAAACTTAATCCCTGTAGGCTAAATTCTGGGGATCAGAATCTTCACCTACTTGGGTTTCGCTCAGTGCAAAAACAGCTGGCCTGCTGTTCGCAGTATGAACATACGCAGCATAGATATTCTTCCTAAGCACACGTATGTTACAATACTCTATCTGGAATTCACTACCCACTACGAAAAAATAAACATAAATAAAATCAAATCAGACAGTTAACTATGCGAATATTACGTTTGGGTACCAAATAGGTCTTCACAATACAATTACTACTAGTGTTATGCCTTAGAAGCAATTGTATTTCTGTATTCCCAAGGCCAATAACAGCAATTTATCTGATATTACTTTGACTTAATCATTACATACATTGTATGGGATGACCACACACTGCATGTAATGATCAAGTCAAAGCAACTGCGAGTGACTATGAAGGGGAAGGAAAGGAATCTTATCGCTCGCTTTGTGTTGTAGATGTTGATGGTGAGTGCATCATATTGAGTTTTATTTTATTTTTTGTTTTGTGCTTAATTTGTATTTAAGATTTTTATATTTTATATTTAATTTTTTTAGCACACAGAACACTGGCACTAGCACTGACACTGGCTATTTGTTTATATTTTAATTTTATATTTTTTTGGGCTATTTTCTTTTTATTTTTGTAATAAGCCTTGGTTTTGTATTATTTTTTCGATTTTATTTTGATATTTTTTTAGGGGGAAGAAGGAGCAGCTGGATAACGAGCGGGTCGCTAGACTTTCCGACACACGTCTGCTCGCGATGATGGTAAGATCGGAACTTGTTTGTCAGTTCTTCATTCTTTTGTTTCAAATAAGAAATCTCGGCGCTGATTCCTTCAATGTCAGTTTTGGTTGCAACGTCGTTCATCTTATCGTCCAGCAATTTTAACATCGAGCTTTGGAAAAAATTTTCAAGGTCCATACTTGCAAATTACCTACCGATGTATTATTTTCGTTGGTATTATGCGATGTTTGAGGTTTTAACGGTGACAATTCAGTAAACGGATATTTTGATGGATTTGATTATTTCAGTACCGGTGATCGCTGCATCGTCGAAATTTTAAATATAGAAGACAATCTTGTAGTTTGTAAAAATCTAAAAGAAGAAATTATAAATAATGGTTGTGACGATAAAAATTAAATTTTAAATGGAAATATTATGATCAATATCAATAACTGCACAATAAACAAGAGAAATATTTCAGTATCAAAGTTTAATTTGGAATTTGGGCATACATTTTCATATGAAGAAGACCAAAATGGTATAATAAAAGGAAAATTAAATTTTGAAAATATTTTAAAAGTCTTTCAGATAGAAATCCTGGTGCATATAAATGAATGAAAGTACCATAAAAATAATAATTATATCATGAACTCAGTAACGATTTTCATTGTAATTATAGCCATACTTGTAATTGGAATTCTAATTTGTATGATTCAAAAAAAGAACACAAACATTAGTATGACTGTAAAAGACATAGAATTAAAAATTGACTTGAATAAAATTCAGGAGAATTTTGAATTAAAGGGCCGTGAGATTACGTAAATGCAAGTCAGCAAAGCTGACGATGGAACATTTGTGTTGCTTCGCAACCCATAATGTAAGTCAAGATCACTTTCCGGTAATATTGCAAGCATTGCCATATTCATTGACAATCGGAAAGTGGATGCATTGACCTTATATTAAGAAAGAATAATCAATAAATATACGGGCAGTCGCAATCGACCCGAGAAAAGGTACAATTCTTGTTTCACTAAACTTACGCGTCATAAAAAGTGTTTATAAGTCCACGAATGTTGCTGTAATACACTCTAAATTTTCCAACCATAAATATTAAAAATAAAATGCACGACTGGATCGCACGAACTTGCTCTTATGTTCGCTCACATTGTATGCAAAAAATTTCTATTAAAAATCTAAAAATATTTTTAAAGTCATTTTTAACTCAATTTTTTATATACAAAATTTCATTAATTTTGTTCTAAAATAAATTGTTATGACAGTATTAAATATTTAATAATATAAACTTAAAAACAAAAGATTTAATCTGTTTAATTACAGACAAAATAATTCAAAATTCTGAAATAAATATTTAAAATAATTTGAGCTCAAAAAATGTACGCCATTTTATTATAAAATAAATTAAAAATTTTAATTTATGAAAAAAAAAATTTAAATCTGTGGAGCGGCTTTTGAGCAAAAAAGTTTTTTTTTAAACTTTTTGAAAATATCTTTAAAAAAATTCAAAAACCCCAATTCGTAGGTATTCAGAAAATACAAATAAAAACAATTTTTGAAAAAAATGTATTGAGCAGTTTTCGAATAATAATTTTTTTTATATTTTTTTCTTTAAAATGATTTTAAAAATAAAAAAGCTTTTTAGCAAGTCTGTGCAGCTACTTCTCCAATCCACAACGATAATGAAAATGTCTCCCACGATGCCGATTGGGGAAATTCCACAGAAAACAATATAACACAATTCCTTTTTCCAATTCAATTGATCTTTTATTCATATAATCCTAAGATACTGGTTTCGATGACTAAATCTAATACACTATTAATTCTAAATAGTTGGTGAGACTTTTGCTTGTAAAAGATATATAACTATATTTAAATTTGAGTTTTAACTTTTATAAAAATAAATGAAAGACGATATCTTGAATGGCTGACGGAATTGAATGCCAATAAAAATTAATTTTACAGTGGCTTACAAAGTTTGGTTTAAAGATTTCTAGTTTTTTACAGTTTAGCTTAGGACGATGTATAATATTAAGGACAATTTACATGTTTCATTTACTTGCAATATTTGAGGCAATTGTAATTTATTGCCATAAATATCGCAGAGAGAAATACTTTAGATATGAAGATAAATTAGTTAATCTAAACATTCCGCCCGCCTTGCATCCTTGGATGTAAAAGAAAAGTAGATATATTTATAAACGTATTTCATGATAGTAAATAATGTAACGATTTATAAACATAATATTAATGCATTTTGTATAAGTTAGAATTATATAATCCTAGTTATTGGTGATAACTAAATGTCTTAAGATAATAAATCATACGTATTGTGATAAAGTGTGAGCTAAAAATTTAAAGATTTAAAAGATACTTCAATATGAAAAGCAGATTTTAGTCTGAAGGAAGAATACACAATTAAGCGATAGAACGAGTTGTGTTTCCACTTTGGGTTTTGACATCGACAACACACACTTTACTATCGGAACAACGGTAGAAGCTTAAGTCCCGACAAATGCGCTACTCATTAGGAGGAAGGATTTCATTTCTCAAGACAACGAGGTCGTTTACTTGAATATCCATTTGTGCATATTTCCACTCATAACGTTTTATAAGTTCCTTCAAGTAGTCTTCTTTCCAGCGCAAGCTGAATTGATGATGTATAATTTTTAGTGTGTTCTATCTACGTATAAGAGTGATACTCTTATGTGATTTAGATGGTTCGGAGGGACTAAGCAGAGGCCCACCTCTCAGAAAGTATCATGACGTTAAAGGAATAAGATCTTCAGGATTGTCAGAAATTCAAGATATGGGTCGTGGATTAAGACAAGATTCGATGCACGCTAAACGGTGGCAAATGCTTCGAAGGTATATTTGGAATTTCCGGCTACCTTCTTAAAGTGAGTTTTGAAGCTCTTCACACCTGCCTCCCACAAACCACCCATGTGGGGGGAGCCAGGCGGAAAAAAATTACAACTTATTTTAGAAAAATTAAATGAATCGTTGTGGGGATAATACACAACAGCTTTATGAAAAGCAGACATCAATATTTTGGAAGCCCCAACAAAATTTGTGCCATTATCGGTATAGACTTTTGCTGGTATTCCCCTGTTTGAAACAAAACAAGTGTAAGCTGCAAGGAAGGCTTGTGCTGAAATGCAAAGATCCCCACTGTGGATCTTTCTTCGTTGGTTTAATAAGGTTGATTCTTACACAAAACGTTGGCTATTGCGCCGTCGTCGTTTGCCTCTATAAGCGGGAACACTATATGAGAGAGCGAGTAAGAAGAGGGACGATTGTTCCAATCTAAGCGAGTTGCTCTTTAAAATGGAACAATCTATTGGTCGAAGGAAAGTATATCTCTAGATCGAGCGAGTTGCTCGTGGAATTAAAAACACACTGGTTGACGGTTCGCGAAAAACAACCTTTATTTTAGAAATTGGTTCGTCTTTTATACATGAAATAATTATTCAATTTCCATTCAATTTGTGTTTCAACTTTGTATCTTTCTCGCCTTCGATAATTGACCGTCATAACAGCATTATTATTTATTGTCTAAGCGTTCGAATTTATTTATCCACGAGAGCCATGCGGTAGATATTAAAAATACTTTTGTAACATGTGTTTGAAAATGAAATTAATAATATTTTGCTAAAATTGAATTTATTATCTTAATCTCTTATCTTTTATTAATGTTAAAATTCAATTACTATTTTTCTTAATTAATTTTGTATGTAAATGGAAAAGTAAAAAAAAATTGTAATTTACCTTAAATAGTTGCCTATATCGTTTTTTGGTTGCTAAAAGTATTTGTCTTCTGGGTACCTAACAACAGCTATATTTTTTCGAGCCGAGCTGAACATTCCACTTGTTATTTGCCCACCTATGCAAATATTCGGCGCAAAAAAGATGACCATAAAGAACAATGACGATGAACCAAAACGGGAATTTGATTTGGATTGCACTTGAAGCATCTAAAAGGAAATTCGGTCTTTTTTCGCGAGCAACCACCGACGCAGCAACATCTGCCTATTTTGATAGTAATAATATTCAAATAAAAGTTTCATTTGTTCCAATAAATATTGGTTTTGATTTACTGCGAAACAAAGTTTGGTCCTTCTCAGCCGCGTTTAGCTTAAAAAACCTAAATTTTTGATTAATTATTTGCTATAATTTGTTGATTGCATTTTGATTACTTAGTGGTTGCTGGACAAATATGCGGATACAAGGACGTACAGGTGGTATTTTGGTATTCGTTTATCGTATGTAATTTGGACATCGCTGCTTCTGATCTGTCTTTTCCTGGTTATTTGCTGTCTTTTGGTTTGTTGTTACTGATTCGAGGTTGCTGCAGGGAATTTTGCTTTGGAATTTCGGATATAGGTAGCTTTAGGTGCATTGATACAATATGGACGTATTAAAACAATCTCGCGGCCATTTAAAGGGTTCAATTACACGAACCTGTAATTTCGTTTCGGATATTACCGATATAACAGATCTCGAAACGTTAGAAGTGCATCTTGAAAGGCTAGAAGAAACGTGGAAAGCATTCTGCTCTATCCAAAATGAACTACTCGCTTACCACAACGATGGAAGTGATGGTGATCCTAAACCGATATTCAGGCTACGGTAAACCAAATAATTTCTACCAAACGTAGTCTTTTAAAAGTCACACGGAAGGTACTTCCACGGCCTCCGGCTAATCCGAATACGGAAGAGCTTTTTCGGCGTCAAGCGGCTGTGCTCGAATCACTGTTAGAACAATCTTGTCACTCCGAATCGGGTCAAATCGAATTGCCTGCGCTTAAAATAACACCATTTTCCGGGCATTATCGTGAGTGGTCCGGGCTTAGAGACATGTTTTTAGGCAGCATTGACTGCAAGCAAAATTTACCTGGTTCTCAAAAGTTACGTTATTTAAAATCATTTTTACGCGATGATGCTGCAAAGCTCTTGAAACACATTGAGATATCCGATAATAATTATGCATTATCGTGAGATTAGTTGGACAATCGGTATAAAAAACAACTTTATATAGTTAACGCGTATATCGAAAACTTCTTGAAAATGCTTGCTCTGCCTACCATAATAGACAGTTCGAAATTACGCAATCTAACGGACAATGCGGATGAGGTCGTACGTGGGTTAAAGACACTTCGATCGGAGGACAGAGATCCTTGGTTAATTTACATTTTACTTACCAAAGTCGATATCGAAAATAAAAAGGCAGAGAAGGCTACGGTTAGTGAGTTGATTGAAATTTTAAATAAAAGATGCTCGGACTTAGAAGCAAGTGAATCGAAAGTTCTTGCAAATAAGAACTCCTCGCGTTCGAATGCTTTGCCAAATGTTAAGAGCTTAGACGTTACCAATTCATCTTGTCCGAAATGTAAGGCACATCATACACTCCCTGAATGTCAACAATTTATAAATATGTCAATCGCTTCCCGTCGCGACAATATTGCGTCTTCGGTTAAGCAAGTCCCGTTTGTGAGCAATCACATGAAAAATAAAGCTCGTTATTCAGGTATTCTACCAACTATTCTAGCAAACATTAAAAATGTCCATGGGAATCATCAACGTTGTAGAGTCCTGCTTGGTACAAGCTCACAAGTGTCCTTTGCATCCGAAAAACTCGTGCAGCGTTTAAGTCTGCGTCGACTCCATGCTCGTATTCCCATTAATGGAATTTCATCACTCGAAGCTGGTATGGCCAATGGTTTGATAAACGTTAATTTGTCGTCACGTTTCAATGCAAATCAACTTGAAGTTGAAGCATATATTTTATAAAATAACTTCGCTAACGATTTCCCGTTCATTTGAAATCATTGACCCATCATTTATGGAAGGTCTTGAAATGGCTGATCCTGATTTTAACAAGTGTGGGCCAATTGATCTTCTGTTAGGATCCGATAAAGCTTGGAGAATTTTACTGGATGGTCGACGTATTAATGATAGCGGAAATCTGATTGCTCAGAATACTTCCTTTGGTTGGGTTATAACTGGCAACTTGCCAGATATTGAAATTAAATCAAGGCATGTTGATATCAAGGCTGACCTTGACATGCAATTAAAATCCTTTTGGGAAATTGAAAAACTTCCTCATTATTTATCGGTTTTGAAACATGAGGATCCAGTAGATGCCTATTTCACAGAAACATTCTCTCGCGCACCCGACGGTAAATATGTCGTCGAATTGCCATTTCGTCAATAAAAATCAAATAATCTAGTTTATCGGCAATGGAACGTCAATAATGTCCAATTTATGAAAACTTACGCTGAGCTAGGTCACATGGAACGGATTCCAGAGGGTAAAATTGAGCCTACTTCGGGAAGTGTATTCTATTTGCCGCATCACGCCGTTATTACAAATAAAAGTAGAGTTGTATTCGATGGCTCACATAAAGATTCATTCGGAAATAGGTTAAATTATATGCTGCACGTTGGGCCTCCTTTACAACGTAATCTGGTTAATGTTTGGGTTAGATTTCGAATGCATAAATACGTTTTCTCCGCTGATATCGTGAAAATGTTCCGTCAGATATGGGTAAGTGAATATCACCGAGATTCTTAGCATATTGTTTGGAGGGAAAGTCCTGATAATCCCATTGAACATTACAGGCTTTGCACAGTTACATACGGTACTACAGCCGCTCAATTTTTATCAATGTAGGTTCTTAAACAGTTAGCGATCGACTATAAAGATCAATTTCTTTAGCTTCGAGATCCATCTTACAGGACTTTTATAATGATGATCTACTGACCGGTGCAGATTCGGTAGCTGAAGTCGTTGAATTGAAGGATCAATTACTGGAACTCTTGTCGCATGAGGGTTTCCAATTCAGCAAGTGGAGATCTAACTGTTGGTCAACTTTAAGTTTGTAAGAATATGGTTTCTCTGGATTTGAATAATGAATTCATTTAAATTCCCGGGTTAGATTGGAATCCATATCGCGATATTTTCTCTTATAAGATCTGTCTGAAAAAGGATTTGTTACAATGCACTACGAGAATGCTGTTATCCGAAATCGCTAAGATTTTTGATCCGTTGGGCTTCTTGTCTCCATCTACTATTCTATTGAAAATCCCTCTTCCAGGAGTTATGGCTACATAAATCAAAAATTAAATCGGATGATTCTTTGTCGAAGGAAGTAGCGGACAAATGGACTCTCTATCGACACAATATATTTAGTTTCGAGAAGGTAGAGATCCCCAGAAGGTGTACTGAGAATTTTCGCTTCTTTGATCCCATTGGTTTTTCTGGCGCCTCTGAAAATGCATATTCCGCTGTAGTTTACGTGCGCAGCATCTCAAAAGACCGTAAAGTCAAAATTCAAATTGTTGCTGCTTAAACTCGTGTCGCCCCGGTGAAGCAGTTATCCATTCCTCGACTGGAGTTTTGTGTAGCCTTGCTTTTGTGCAGCTTGGTTCACTTAGTCAACTCGTCGTTTGATTCAAAGCCTCAAAACATTTTTCCCTTGTGTGACTCTCAAATTGGTTTGGCATGGCTCTCCAAACGTACGTCCAAAATCCTCGATACTCTTCCTCGTTCAGTTTGGAATCACCTGAGGTCTGAAGACAATCCAGGTGACTGTGCCTCTAGAGGCACAATACCAAGTGATTTGTTGCAGCTGAACATCTGGTGCAAAGGTCCTGCTTGGGCATCAGAGGACTATACTAATTGGCCAAATTTTCTTAAAAAAGACCTAAAAGAGGTCCCAGAAGAGAGGAAAATATCTACCCTTGTACATGTGACTACAAGAATCCCACATTTTATGGAGGATCTAGTTAACCAGATATCATCATGGACTAACTTGTTCGAGTCATAGCTTACATCTTGCGTTTCGCTGAAATCTGTAGGCTTGAGTGTGGTGAACGCAGACATTCCTTCCTCTCGTCAGCCGAACTAATTAGATCAAAAGAATTTTGTATTGGTTATACGCAGGTAGAATTTCAGGTGGAAATAAAGGAGCTAAAAGCCAAACACTTCGTTTCGCACCATTCCAAACTATCGTCGTTGTCACCATTTCTGGAATAGTCAGGATTGCTTAAAGTTGAAGGACGAATTGCTAACGCTATAGATGTTCCGTTTACGATAAAACACCCAATAATTTTGCCAAAAACTCAACCTATCACTCAGGTAATTCTTTCCGCAGCTCACATAAAATTTCTTCATGCAGGTGTTTCGACCATGTTTGCATTGATTCGACAGGAGTTTTGGGTCATTGGAAGTAGAAACCTTCTTCGAAATATGGTTTTCAAATGTGTTAAATGCTTTGGTTTACGACAGGAAACCTCATCCCAACTCATGGGGAACCTACCATCCTTACGACTTTCTCCTTCGTTTACCTTTGATCAGACGGGTTGCGATTACGCCGGTCCGATCACACTTCGCTCAACTAGAGGAAGAAACCCGAAGCTGATAAGAGGATACTTTGCTATATTTGTATGCATGGCCACAAAGGTAATACATTTGGAAGTTGTCAGCGACTTGTCAACATATGCGTTCCTCGCTGCTTTATGTCTCGACCGACAAAATGTAGCTGTATCTATTCCGATAATGGAAGTAATTTCCAAGGAGCATCTAGGATTTTATCGGAGTGGTTCCAACTCGTGCGTTCTAAGGAACATAATAAAAGAATTCTCACACTATTGGCGGCAGATGACATCAAATGGCAGTATATTCCACACCAGAGACCTCGCTTTGGAGGCCTTTGGAAAGCTGGGGTTAAGTGTGTGAAACAACATCTTAAACACGTTTTAGGGAATAGTGTTCTTACTTTTGAGGAAATGTCTACTTTGTTGTCCCAAATCGAAGCATTGTTGAACTCTTGGCCCATTTGCTCTATTTCCGAAACAGATTTGAATCCATTACCGCCTTACCATTTTCTTATTACTGCATTACCTGAACCAAATTACTTGGAAACTCCGATCAACCGATTGGGCCGATGGGAACTAGTCCAAAACATGATGCAGAGTTTTTGGTAAAGATGGCACACCGACTACATTACATCACTACAACAACGTAGCAGAAGACAAGAGATTTCCAAGTTGGTGATATCGTGATCGTGAGGGAACCACACTTACCTCCATCTAAATGGTCCCTTGGACGCACCGAGCAAATTCATGCAGGTCTAGATGGTCTAGTGCGAGTCGTTTCAGTTCGTTTTAAGAACGCCCTGTACAAACGAACTATCACAAAAATTGCTTTGCTGCCACAGTCCTGAAATCCTTATAGGGGAGGCGGCGTGTTTGAAAATGAAATTGATAATATTTTGCTAAAATTGAATTTATTATCTTAATCTCTCATCTTTTATTAATGTTAAAAGTCAATTACTATTTTTCTTAATTAATTTTGTATGTAAACGGAAAAGTCAAAAAGAATTGTAATGTACCATAAGTAGTTGCCTATATCGTTCTTTGGTTGTTAAAAGTAGTTGTCTTCTGGGTACCTAATAACAGCTATATTTATTCGAGCCGAGCTGCACGTTCCACTTGTTATTTGCCTACCTAACCAAATCTCCGGCGCAAAGAAGATGATCATAAGAAACAATGACGATAAACCAAAACGGGAATTTGATTTGGATTGCACTTGAAGCATCGGAAAGGAAATTCGGTCTTTTTTCGCTAGCAACTACCGACGCAACAACATCTGCCTTTTTTGATAGTAATAATATTCAAATAAATGTTTGATTTGTTCCAATAATTATTGGTTTTGATTTATTGCGAAACAACATGAACCCTTAATGTTTTCGTTGCTTGCATTAGGCTGGATCTGATCATGTGGGCTCTGTGGCGTGATGCGAAGTGCGTTGGCTGCTGGTCATGGTTCAATACACGATGAAGGCACAAGAAGTTTTTCAATTAAAAATGAAAAAGTAGACCAGTACCACTAGAGCAAAGGAATCTGATGATCGACCTTGGCAAGTCGTGAAATAGCTATAATTCCAGCCAAAAATAATTGAGAAAAAACTTGGTGGTAGCACACTCAAGTTGTTGTTGGGCATTCAAAGTCACCAAATGATAGGAAAACTGGCTTTAAAAAGCAAGTATGTAATCATACAAAAACTGAATGTAATACAAATAAAAATGACCTGTGTCAAAATCTTTCACATACAAAAATCTGACTCCTTCGGACAACAAAAATGTTGGCCTATAAACGAGTAAGGAGAAAATAACAAAGAACCCGAATAAACAACAACAAACTTGGTGGTAGCAGACTCAAGTTGTTGTTGGGCATTCAAAATCACTTAATGCAAATATGCATTGTTTTAATATGTAAACATTGAATTTCTTTAAACGATTTTTGTGTACCGCAACTCTTTTACCCTAGTACTTGATAACGCAGTTTACACCATCTTCGGATAATGCTTCGTATGTTCCTATGAAAATAGGATCCAATTTTCTTCTATCTTCATTTCTTAATATGACTAAGCTTCCTACTTCATAAGTAGCAGGTTTACTTTTAGCTTTTCTTTGGTTGTCAGCTTTTCTTGCGTTTTTCTTTTCTAACAGCACATTTCTTGTATCTTTATGACCAATTTGTAGTTTTTCTCTTAGTTCAATTACATTATCTTCATAATTGTACCTGGGATGCACTTGTTTTGTCAAATTTGAAGGTAATGTGCATTGTCGTCCAAATACCAATTCGAATGGTGGATAACCAGTTTCCGTATGTACTGTACTGGTAAGCATGTATACCAATCTGTGTGTTTCTCGGAAACGTAACTTCTACGGTATGCTCCTGGGACTTTATGAGAGTTTTCTTATGCTCCTATGCTTTCGTGATGGTATGCTGTAGACTGTATTTGCTCTATTTTTAGTAGTTTGCACATATCATTAAAAATTCTGTTAATAAATTCTATGCCTTGATCAGAGACTATTATCTATGGAACTGCATATCTAAGAATAAACCAATCTACTAATCCCTTAGCCACTGTGCTAGCTTCTTTTTTCGATTGGGATTGCTTCCGTGAATTTCGTCAGTTCGTCTTGTAATGTAAGTATAACCTGTATCCGTTGGCTGATTCGCCCAAAGGACTAGTAAGTCTAAATAAATTTTTTCAAAGCTTGATTCAGCAGATGGCGTTATTTCCATAGGCGGGTTTTTGGGTGATATGTATTTGATTTTCTGACAACCTGGGCAATGTTTTACATAAGTAGATATATCATTTGCATTCCAGTCCAGAGATATTTTTGTTTAATCGTTTTAAGCATGCGGTTAATTCCGGGATGTCCACGTTTTGGTAATACGTGGTAATCGTTGAGCAATATTTTCTTTTTCTAAGGATCTGTAATTTATAAACATTTATTTATGTGCTGCACCTTTACATTGCTATTTTTAAACATTACTCCTAAGATTTTCTGTAACTCATGAATTTTAAATTCTTGACAGCCGTCTTTTGTAATGTATAATTTATTTATTGATAAAAGTCCGCAGATTTTATGCACGTCCCTAGACAACAAATCGCAAAATGATGTCGATCGGGCGGTAGTGCTTTCCTTGAGCTTTCTTAGGAGTATACAATTCATCTCTGGGATGTATTCCAATACTTTGTTTGGTCCCGGGATTATATTTATACCTTTTTGATATTCATCGTCCTCAAAAGTGTTACATATCTTAAGCTCGATTATATTATGCCCATATTCTGGTGGTTTAAGCAATTCTGGGATAATACTATTATTCTCTTCCGCTTCCGTTTTTGTTCTCTCGTTCTCTTGAACCAGTTTTTCTGTTTTTGAGTGTGACCTTGCGACTACGCATATTTGGAGTTGTTTAAGGTTGTCTGAATCTAACTTTATTCTACTTAATGCATCAGCTGCGCAATTATCTTTTCCAGTTGTGTATTCAACGGAGAAATTATATTCTTCCAATAGTAAGATGAATTTGGTCAGTCTACTAGAAGGTTCTTTAAAGGAAAAAAGGTATACCAGTGGTCTGTGATCAGTTATTGTTTTAAATTTTCTTCCAAAGAGATATGGTCAAAAATGCTTTACTACCCATACTATAGCTAATAACTCTTTTTCAATTGTTCTATAATTCTTTTCGGCATTATTTAGAGTTTTTCTAACATAAGCTATAGCTTTTTCATCAAAAGAACAGCCCTTAAAGGAAAGGCTGAGGCGTCTGTACATAGTACGAATTCTTTTTCGAAATTTGGGAACTGTAGAATTTGGGGGCTAGTGAGGATTGTTTTTAAAAGTTGAAAAGATTTTGCACAGTTTTTGGTCGAAATTGAAATCGACCTTCTTTCTAAGTAATCTATTGAGAGGTATGGCTATTGTAGCAAAGTTCGGTATAAACTTGCGATAATAATTTCTTACTTCGTCAGCGTTCGTGGGGATGGGATAATTGTGCATAGCAGCTGAGATTTCAGGATTCCCTTGTTGGAAATGACATGTCCTAAATAAAGAACCTCTTTTTTTAGAAATGCACATTTACCAGGATAAATCATTAGATTCACTTCCCTAAGCCGATCAAACACATCGATCAAAGTCTTGTTGTGATCGGTATTGCCTTTGCCAAAAACTGTTAGGTCATCAAGGTAGACAAAGCAACGTGAGTAAGTCAGTCCAGCCATAGCCATAGACATCATTCTCGAAAATTAGCTGGCAGAAATTTTAAGTCCCATCGGAAGTCGTTATAATTGAAAATGACCGTCTTCCGTGGAAAATGCTGTCATAGGTCTACTTTTTTGGTTCAAGTTCCAATAAAATAATAATCTTGGCTTAAATCAATACACGAAAAATACATTGCTCCTCCTATCATATCGTATCGTATGTCACTTATATTGGTCAACGGAAATTTGTCATCTTCTATTCGTTCATTGAAGTTTTGGTAATCTATTACCATGCGGAATTTTTGTAAGCCAGTAATAGGATCCTTTTTCTTTGGCACAATAAGGATCGGAGAGTTTCATGCACAGAAAGATGGTTTTATTATTTCGTTTTCAATAATTTTGTCTATTTCTACTTTTATGTCTTGCTTTTGTATGTGTTGAAGTCGGTAAGGTTTGGTATGTTTGGGGGTAGCTCCTTCTTTTAGGCAATTTCCGCTTGCTTATATGACTGTATGTAAGTTTGTCACATTCTAGGTGGAAAATATGGTGATATTTAGCGACTATGGCCTCAATTTCGGCTTTTTATTCACTATTTAGTGTGTCGAAATTTATTTCACTCAATGTCTTTTTAATTCTGGCATGCGCTACTGTAGTTATTAATTTATGTGGTGAGCCTGGTTCATATTCTGAGGCGGGTAGTGATGGCGGTTCCGCCCATTTATTGTTTACACGTTTTTCCCGGGTGTTTAAAATTGTAATTGGAATCTTTCCTTCTTTGGCCTGTAATATGGATCCGGCCATGTAAACACCTTTACACAACTCTTGGGGATAGAATAATATGGGTTCAGTATGATTTGTATCTAACCAGTAAGTTGCCTCGCATCTTGGAGAAACAGCTATGGTGTTCAAGCTATGATGTGACAGTATCGGCATTGATATTTGTCTGCAAGTGATACTCAATTTCAGAAGTAATTGATCAAAATCGATTATTGCGCCGGATTCGGTTAAAAAGTTTGCTCCAATAATTCCGTCAATGGGTATCGGAAATGAATCAGGTACTACATGAAATTCATAAGGAATGTTGTTACGTCCGAAGTGCAACGTGTTAATACATGTGCCTTTTGATTTTAGATCTCCGGATATACCTATGATGGTGGTGATGTTTTTCTTGTCTCTTGAAGCGTTTCCCTTGATTACAGAGCTTTTTGCTACGCAGATGGATGCCTCGGTATCTAGTAAGCATCGAACGGTTTTGCCAATATTAAATGGTATTTGTACATAAATGCCGTTTTCTATCGATTATTATTTGGAATTGTGCTGTAATTTTGGTAGCCTGGGTGGTAATTATTATTTATTTGTCTGTCGCTTCTTATTTCTTGACCTCTAGAGTTTATTCCTCTCGATTGGTGTCCCCTGAAATTAGAATGCCGTTCTTCGAAATATCTTAGGAACGCCGGTTGAGTCGACCCTTGATCGATTTCTGGTAAATGCTGGGAAGCGCTTTTTAAAGTTGTGTGTCGAGCGCTGTCTAGTACCAGTTTAAGTCGGTCGTTTACTCCTCGTTTCACGAATGCTAGTCGTCTGCAATCTTTAGCATTGGTCAGGGTTGCCCTGGTGTCTTCACCGTGACATGCGACTTCCAATTCAGTCACCCGATTAACCAGCGTTTCTATTTCTGTTATTAATTCCCTGGCAGGTCTGTTGCCTTGAGTTGCTCGGCTTAATTGTGACTGAATCTGTTCGATCGTATCCTTGGGTCCACATTTTTCAAGCAAGCTTTTCTTTAGCTCAGCAAAGTTCGTGGGACTGGTATTTCCTAGTGCGGACAGTGCCTTTCCCTGGATCATACATTTTAGCACGAATTTAATTAGGGTACCCTTGGCTGTTGTAGTGAGCGTATCGTTATAAAATTCGATACTATTCAAGAAATCTCTTAAACTTTCTGACCTGGAGTTTTCTTCAAATAACAGAGTGGGCAGATTTTCAGCTGTACTGAAGCTAAATTCTTTGCCACTCATCGGGTCGGCTTTAGATTCTGTTTGGGGTTTTAATTTTTCGTCTTCATTCCCGTTGATGTCCGGAGATACGCTCCTTATATTTCGGTTGACTACGTCTTTAGAATCGTTTTTATATCTGGTGGCCTCCGCACAAAATCGCTTTAATGTGATGACCTCTAGCTTAGATATCATTTTCTGGTCAACTTCTTCAAATAGAATCGAGAGGGCTTCGAAAAGAGCACCAATTTGCTGAAGTTTTTCTTCTGCTTTTGTAGGAGTCCTAGTCCTATTTGGCGTGTTTTTTTTTAAGTAAATGTAAATTTAATTAAGTTGGCCCAAGACTAGATCTAGCTTCTCTAAGCTCATTGGATTTTTGGACTATGGACAAATTAGGGAGAGAGCGCAGTTAACACGAGAAAAAAAACAAGACAAACATTTTTTTCTTAATAAAAGTGATTCGTTGAAGAAATACAGTTTTTTTTAATTTTAGGAATTATACATATCAATTTTTTTTTTTTTTTAATTATGAATTAATATAATTTTTTTTTTAAAGTCGCTTTCGTGTGGCCAGGAAGTTCTTGTACCTTGGCGTTTCTTTTCTCCAAATGGTTGATTACGTCCGCTATTCGTTTCCTTCGGAAGTGCTGGAGACCTAAATAAACTAGACCTACTACTAGGGCGGTTACAAACATTAACTCTAGTAGAATGCCGGTGTGTGAAAGAGAGTGAACAAAGACAGTCGATATTGATAAAGTGCTTAAATTTTGTATTTATAATTCGGTTAAAAGCTAACAAAAAAAAAGTAATTTTTAGTATAAATTGATTAAATCATCAGTGGTTGGACTGAACAATTGAAGAATATTGAACATCACTTAAGAAGGTAGGAGAATTTAAATTTAAAAATCAGAATCCACGAAGAGTGCATAAGCGGTTACAACTCTATGCAATCAAATAGGAAGGCACCTCAACTATCTCCGATAAATTCACATGTTTTCAAAAAAACTGTCTCTGACAAAATACTGGAAATGGCAAGGAATTCTTTGCAAGCAAACGAAGTAAAAGAAATAATTAATGATTCCTTAAGCAAGCACTTAAAAATATTGCTACCAAAGATGACGTATCAGCCATATTGATAGACATACAGCTATTACGGTCTGAAAATATCTACCTCTCGGAGCGCCTGGACGTTATGGAGAACTATTGTGAAACACTCCAAAGGCAACTTGAAGTTTTTTCGCAAAAATCTAATGGAAAAACTGTTATTATGCATTTTCCGTCAGACAACAAGACATACAAGCTTGAATTTGTTAAACAAACCTTTCTAGGCCTTCTTGACCTAAACGAAAATGCTGAATTTTGACTGGGTAAATCACAAGAATTCAATAACCGCCACAATAAAACAACAACAATGGTACTCAATTTGCAAGACGATGATACCGCCAACAAACTTATTGTAGCTGCACCGAAGTTAAAGGGTACTGGCATCTTTTGTGCACAGAGAGCAGTCAATTCTATACCGGAAAAAAGAGAACACTGAATGAGATTAAGTCCAAACTTCAAGCATTTAATCCGATGACAAACATTTTTATTAAAGGACGAAAATTACAAATAGATAAATATATTTTCATCTTTGAGGCAGTTCGCGGCTTGCAATTAAGAACAAACGAAAACCTTCGATTTGTCAAAGCGACGTTTGAAGATAATGCAATGTGCTTTTTTGGCAACAGAAATATAAGCTTCCAAACAGCTGCAGCGCCACAAATTCAAGTCATCATAACATGTAAGATAGAGTTGCCGTCTGCCAAAGTTTTTTTCTCAATTTAATATTTTTTGTAATATATTACTGGTCTAAAAAACAAATTATTAATGCCTGAGTTTTCGAAACTAATTTGAAATTCTGATATTGTTATTTTATAAGGAACATTTGTGGGAGAAGAAAAAGAAATGCAATATCTTAAATATTTAGAAAATTTATGAACACTATTTATCCCTTCTATTAGAAATAATAGAAAAGGTAGAGAAAGTAGTGGGACGCTGATCGGTTATAAAAGCAAAGAAAATTTTCAGATCAGTTTTAAAAATAGTGAAAACAAAATTATAATAGATATCTCGTGTGATTCTAAACATTTTAAAATTGTGCCACTTTATCTTAATTATAATGTTTGGGAATTTGAAAGAATCTCGCTGGATGAACAATTAAACACGAAAGGAAAGTCATTATAGAAATGGTTGAAGATTTTGGCTTCTTTGTATGAAATGGTGTTTCAATTGGAGGTGCTAAGGTCAATTTTACTTTTGTATCATCCCAAGGATGTTCTATAATTGACTACTGTTTGGTAAAAGGGGATTGGATGAATGTTGTTAAAGAATTTGAGGTGTTTCCAGCTAACTTTTCACCTCATCTACCTATTGTAGTTTCCTGTGAGTATTCATCACAAAATATTCATAACCACAATGAAGACAATACTCCTCTTAATAGCAAGCTAAGATGGGTTGATCCTAAACGAACATTGTATAGACAAAATTTAAGGCCCAACATGATTTGAACCAACTATCAGCTCTATGACTCAGTAGAGGATTCGACGAACGCTGCGTTCGAATTAATACGAATCAAAATGTTATGAAAAAGTAGAAATAAATCGTTCAAATTTTTAAAACTTTTTAGGGAGTCAATTAATGATGCTTTTAAAAATCTTTATCTACAGCAAAATACAAATTTTAAGGGTTTATGTTGTCTTAAAAAAGAAATGTATATTGGGAATGCGGCTAAAAAGCTCATTGATTGCAGAGACTCTAAGTCGTTCTGGTGTAATGCTCGGGTACTGGGAAGATGCAGTAAATCAACTTCTTTGAGTAATAGTGTAAGCCAGCTCGCATCATATTTTGAAAATCTTCTGCTTCCTGACCCAAATCAAAATTCAGTAAGTTTTGCACTCCAAACGTTTTGGTTCCAGAGCTAGATTCTATTTTATAATGTCTGAATTACCAATATGTCTTCATAAAAAGAAGAACAATAAAGATCCAGGGTCTGACGAGATTCCTATAGAATTTTGTAAGAATTCAACTCCTGAACTTATTTGATTATATTCTAGATCTTTTAAACAAAATGTTTAGTGAAGAGACTTTTCCCAGTAGTTTCCGCTTGGCGAAGATAACTGCAATTTTTAAGAAAGGTAACCTAAATGAAGCTGAGAGTTATAGAGGCATTTCGGTGTTAAGCTCGCTGAGAAAAATCTTTACTCAAATCGTATACCTTAGGCTTTCAAATTGGGTACAATTCAATAATTTGATAAGCTGTTTTTAAGCTGGTTTTCAAGCAGACCTATCGACGTTGGATCAATTTTATGCGCTCACTACCATAGCAAGGCGCTTTATTGACAAAGCCTTTGTATGCATTGTTTGTAGATTTTAAAGTGGCATTTGACACTATCAACAGACGGTTACTGTTTATAAACTCGCAGTAATGGGTGTATCAACTAAATTTATTGGGGTTTATGAACAGCTCTTACTGAATATGTCTGCAATGGTATGCAGTGGTAACCAACAGTCCAAATCTTTTAGATCTGGGGCAGGTGTGCCGCAAGGATGTGCTTTAAGCCGTTGATGTTCGCATTACTTATCAACCATATTGAGAGCCATCTACCAGGTGGAGTTTCCTTTGGCAATATATTTTTTAAGACTATTACTGTATGCGGATGATCTCGTTATTTTTTCTGATAACCCAATAACACTTTAACTCCAAATAAAGAAGCTTAAATCTTATTGCGATTTATGGGATCTTAAAATCAACTCATCCAAATCTTAGATTATGATCTTCAGAAGCCATTTTGATAGAAATTCAAGGAACTGCTCATTGGATGGCATGAATATAGAAGTTATGAATGAGTTAAAATATCTTGACTTCGTTATTTCACACAATTTAAGCATCAGGGCTCATATAAAAGTAAAAATGGCTGTTGCCAAAACAGCAATAAATACAATGTGGAAACATTTTTTTACAAATAGCCATGTAGACCCTACTGTAAAATTCAAGGTATTTGGAGCCACGATAAACAGTTGTTTTTGTTATGGTAATGAAGTGTACGGATACCAATGTTTTGAGTGTGAAACAGTTCAAAGAAATTTTTTAAAAAGAATATTTAGACTACCTTCGCAGACTCCCAACTATGCGATTTATGTTGAGTCCGGATTACCTCTAATTTATGTTAGAAATCTGAAAGCTAATGCTGATTTTTTGTGAAAAGGCATAATAGCAACTTATATAAAAGAATATTACTTGTTTCTCTTCAGTGGGACTACACTCCTTTTGAGAACTGGCAAGAACTAGCTCTGGTCCATCAAGTTACTTTGAATTTGAGTTCTGAGAATGTAACAGATTGGTAAAATATTTTGTATATCTGTATCGCAGTTGTAGACGAGCGAATGTACCCCTATCAAGTTAGAGAGATACTTTTATAGGGCTAGGAGATCAAAATCTAGGGCTATATATAGAAATTTAAAATTCAGTCTGGGCGAGAACAATTATTTCAGAAATGACTCAATGTTCTAGATATGAACCTTATCTTTAAAATCAGAACTGAAATTATTGAACTTAATTTCATACCATATCGTACAGACATTAACCCTTTTGTTCTCTGTGCAATTTAAACCATAATAGAGACGTCTTTCATTTTTTAGTTATTTGTCCTATACTGCAAGGAATCCGCAGACTTTTCCTCAGCAAGAGTTATTTGACGTTCGAAGAATGCATCAGTGTTCTGAATGGGGAATGTGGTTGGAAATTGCTGATATTTATTTATTTCCTACGCAAAGAACTACCGAAATACATATTTGAATCTGCCGAGAATTCGTGAGCAATACACACACATTATAAATTTTGTTTTAACTAAACCAAAAGCCCATTTTCACTTTTGACATTATTTAAAACCATATTTTTGTTTTGGCTAAATAAAAGCCGCTTTCATAATGGAAATAAATAAGAATCCCATTTTAGTTTTAGCTAAACTTAAAGCCCATCTATTAAAGATGTTGCAGTTTTGTTCACTTAACTGATTTAAATTATTTATATTTCGTAAATCTGTTAAATTGTAATATTTAATTTATGTAGTATGTATGAACTATATATATATTTCTTTTCATCATAATAATACGAAAAAAAAAATCACATCTTTTGCTACTGAAAACTTATTACAATCTTGCTTTCGCATGTTTCTTAAAATGAAAATTCAATGTTTAAGTTCATTTTTTATCTTTTTTTTTAAATACAATTTTTTTTCCTTATTTATTAAAATGTTTTTTATAAACAAAAGTATTACTTATTTCATTATTCTCTCTCTCAAAGTCAAATTAAGAAATCGGCAGACGGCTTATAGCCATGCTTTAAAATATTTATAAGAATTGTATGTACATATGTATTATTTTATAATCAATAAAAAAATTTATTTAAATCTAAATCTAATGGCAGTGTGGTCTGGCTGGCTTTGTCCAAAATTAGAGGCTATGAGAATTTGAGGACGAGTGTTAATGACTTCTGGTTTCCTTTCCTTGCCCCCCATGAAGGGCATGGGGGCAACGACTACGACTTCGTCGTAGTTGCCGTTTTGTCTAGTATAGTGAGGCGTTTAGGTCCGGAGGTGTCTTCTTGCGCATTTGTTGCATTTGCTGGTATTGTTGCTGGTTTAATCCCAGAATTTTTTTTAATTTTTTCGGCTTCGGCGATGTAGCTGGCCGCTAAGTTGAGGGCCGCTTGTTGTTCTTCAGTTTTTGGTGGTGCTGATCCAGTCACGGTCGCCATGCAAAGATCTCCTCTGTGAATCTTTCTTCGTTGGTTTAATAAGGTTGATTCTTACTCAAAACGTTGGCTATTGCGCTGTCGTTTGACCAATCTAAGCGAATTGCACTTTAAAATGGAACAATCTATTGGTCGAAGGAAAGTATGTCACCAGATCGAGCGAGTTGCTCGTGGAAAAAAAAACTCACTGGTTGGCCGTTCGAGAAAGACAACACTTATTTTAGAAATTGGTTCGTCTTTTATACATGAAGTAATTATTCAATTTCCATTCAATTTGTGTTTCAACTTTGTATCTCTGTGGCCTTCGATAATTGAACCCCAATCACTTCACACATCGTCATAACAGCATTATTATTTATTGTCTAAACGTTCGAATGTATTTAACCACAAGAGCCATGCGGAAGATATTAAAAATACTTTTGTAACATGAACCCTTAATGTTTTCGTTGCTTGCGTTCGGTCATTGGCTCTACAAAGTGTATACATATGAAACTTTTTTTTTTTTTTTTATAAATTAATTTTTATTTCATATTAACTTATAACTATCTTAAAGCTAGACAAAAATGTTTAAAACTAGCCTAATTATCAATAACTTACAACTAATTTACTAGCCCTGTACGGGCGCTCTAAACTTAACAATAACTCTTAGAACTAATGTCTTTCGATCTAAAAACTATTTTAATTAAATCTAATTTTTTATTTTATTTTGTACTCGTATTTCAAGGAAACTTTTACAAAAAAACTTGGTATCTTATCATTTTTTTTTTTTTTTATTTTTATTTTTTTTTTACTTATAAACTAAACCTAAATATATATTAAAAATAACTAAAACTAAATAAAACTAACTTATACTAACTAAAAATAAAACTACTTAAAAACTAGAACAGCCACAGCAGCATTTTTTTCGTTTTTTAATTTTTGTTTTGTTTATTTTTTATATGCATGCAGCCACACAACAACATGCAACCCACCCATACATGTACATACGCACATACATATACGTTCGCACATACATGTACAGACACGCAGATACATGACGTATGCCCCCGCATACATACATATTTTTAATTTTTTTTTGGTGCCACCCCGACTGTTCCCGATACCTTATGCCCTAAATCTAAGTAAGTAGGCCAAGATATAACACTTCATCGACTTTAAATATCACGATGCTGTTCAGAGAGCCACCAGAAATGGTTCTCCTGTGTCGCCCCGATCAGACACAGTCCTACTGAACCGAAGGCGCTCTTCTCCACCTTGAGCGATGACGTCTCGACCATACAGGAGTCGCCTATCCACAGTTTTCCGGCTGACGTGGTAGATGAGCGGAACCGCCCCTGCATCCTGTATCAGCCCTCGACTGTCTAAATAGACGAATGCCTCGGGAGGGATGTAACCACTTAACCGCGCACTCTCAAAATATTCGTTATTGGGGTAATAAGCCCCAAAAATTAAGCTGTTAGTTGAGGACATCGCTCTTGCAACGTGACCCCGAATCAGCTTGAACAAAAAATTATCTATTCTGTTTTTGTTGGCTCCGTTGTATAGAACCTGGTTGGAATAATATCTTGTGTACTCCGACTCTGGTGTTCTGTGTAATCCAACGCAACGTCTAAGACATTGCCTCTCAAACACCCGAATCTTTTCCATTTGAGACGGGGCAACGTTGAACCACACTGGGCATCCGCAGGCAATCATCGGCCTGATGAGGGCCATGTAGGAAATCACCTTCACCCTGCTGTCAAGACGGCTGCTATAAAACAGTCAAGGCAAAGGCTCCCCTAGCCCTGGAAATACAGGTACTGATCCAACCAGATGCCAAGGTACTTTACTACACTTTTACTCGCCAGTGGATGTCCATGTGGCCCTACGATCACCAGCTCGCGCTAGTTCTTTCTCGTATCCCTTGAGGCGCTAGACAACGGAGTCCTAAACAAAATAGTTTCTGATTTCTGGAAGTTGATTTTCAACTTCCAGTCATCACAATATCGCTGAATCTTGTCGAAGTCACTCTGCAAGAGACTTTTGATGACCTCAACTGTATTAGCTGTTCTGTACGCAATTAGATCATCGGCGTACGCAATTGCGTGAGTTAGACTACCTATCAGATCGCTGGTGTAAATGCTGAATAGAATCGGCGAGTTAACCGCTCCCTGCTGAAGACCATTATTAATATTAAAAATTGCGGTAGAAGTTACATTGCCACTCTTGACAACAAACTTTCTACCATTTAGCATGTCATCAAGCATATACAATAGAGGTTTACTTATACCTAGTCTGGTTAGCTTTAGATAGAGACCTTCTAACCATACGGTGTCGAAGGCCTTCTCCAAATCAACCAGACAGGCACCCGTACACTGCTTTTTAGTTTTGTTCCATTGGATATCAGAAACTAGTTTAGACGCGGCATGAATTGTGTCATGTCCCGCCTTAAAACCGAACTGATTATCCGGGATGATATTTTTGTCCTCCGCCCACTTGAAAAGGGCTCTATTAATAACCTTTTCAAATACTTTGCTGATACTTGGAAAAAGACTTATCGACCGGAGGTTCGCCGGATTGGAGTTGTCCTTTCCCTTTTTTGGGAGAGGGTGCACCACAGCTGTCTTCCACCGCACTGGATAATATGCATTATTCAGCGCGTTGTTAAACAGTGTGGTATAAATGTCAACTGCTTCTTGAGGCAAATGTCGTAGTACAACGTTGGATATACCATCGACTCCTGCAGACTTCTTTTTCTTTAATGAATCGAAGATGAGCTGGAGCTCATTCTTCGAAATTAACAGGGGACTGGGCCCATTTCGGTCGGCGATTATGGCGTTTGCCAAATCTTCATCATTAAACCCGGTAAAACCAAGGTTCTCAGATCGCCATTCGCTTATATCGTTTCGGAGCCATAAGTGATGAAGCAGAGCTCTGTTCTCCATGTCATGATTCGGGCGAATGCTAGCATTCACCTTGTACACTTCCTGGAAAGCAGCCCCCACAGCCTCCACCTTCTCCTGCGGATCTTCTATTATGAAGAGGTCATCGTCCAAGACGGCGTCATCTGGGTCTATGCCTGCTGTCAGAAGTACGTCTCTGTTTTGTGTCGTCCTCTGGAGCTTAAGACACGGGAGGTCGTTTTGATCTTTTCTTCTGAATATCTTATTAATTTGTGGGAATATACTCGGGTCGGTAGCGTTCACAGCCCGAATTTTGTTGTCCCAAAACAAATTAATGGACAACCTATAATTTTCTTTGATCAATTGGTTGATGTTTTTGATGGACGACTTCAGTGTCCTTATCTCCAGATCTCGTGTGTCAGTAAACCGTCTGTACAAGCGTTTTAGTCTTATCAGTAAGCCACTTTTTGTCTGTGTAGTGCATCAATTGTCGCGTTACGGTACATGTCAGTTGCGTTACGGTCTTTGTATTCCGGTATTGTCCTGTTCATTGTTCGTTAAATTGTTTCGTCCATTTGTTCTAAGTATCTGTCAATTTCAGTATTTGTCATTTTCCTGTCATTTGGTGCGGATATACCATTTGATCGTAATTGGTTAAATAAGACGTTCGAGAAGCGTGGCCAGCGCACCTTACTGTAATTGTAAGTATGCACCGGTACATTTTCCTCCAATTCCATAAGCGCGTTCGGAAGTTGTATTACGGTGGCGAGTCCGCAGTGGTCACTGTCGTACTCGATCGTTCTTAAACCATTTTTAGGCCGATGGCCCACAGTATCAGTAATTGTTAGTCTTGCGTCTTTCAACAATAGATCCAGATAGGCACCGCTTCTTGGAAACGATGGCCTGTCTGTAGCGAGAAGTTCAATGCGATACTCCAGGTTGTATCGACCCATCCAATTATACAGATGGTTACCACGAGGATTTTGTATTTGATTTCCCCAATCTATATGTTTGGCATTCAAATCACCAGCCAATATGTAGTAGTTTTCTTCCGAGCTCAATCCTAAGCATTCAAAAACCTTTTCAAGCTCTGTTATAAACTGTGTGGGCTGAGGTGTTTCCGGTGCATAGGCAGCGATCACATACATTCGCTTCCCCTGTTGGAGATGAATGCATATGATGCATGCCTCTAACGTCCGAAATTTACGCACATCACTATTATATATTACCTTATGACTAATGCCTTTACGTATAAAGATTGCGACGCCCCCTCCGTGAGTGGAGTTGGGTCGGTCTCTCCTTACGATATTGTAATTGTTGTTAGTCAATTTTCTGGTTAAGCTTAGTTTCACATCTGGACTTATGTCTTTAAGCAATTGGAATAAATTCGCTCTACGTTCGGTCCTAATAAGTAAATTTACATTCACAGCTAGGATCTTAAAGGGCCTCTCCGGCAGCGCGCCCTTAACCTTTGTTAAGCTCGGCAAAACACAGTAGAGATAATCCACCCTAGTCGCCTGCTCCCTGATCTGGTTTTGGAGGCCAGTCAACTGGCCCTGGATGGCCAGTAGAATGCCCATAATATCCGTCTGTGCCGCGGGCGCCTTAGGCACGGGGCCTGTTGGGCGACCTTTGGTGTAGGCTGTACCGTGCTTCCCCTTCCTGACGCCATATGGGCGTATGAAATTTGGGGGTTGACGGGCGTTGTTGTAGGAGGGCGCACTGTTGGACGCTTTTCTACCACTGTTTGCTTTGCTGCTTTATTGTTCTTTATAAGCTGAAACGTCGGGCATCCCCGATAATTATCGGGGTGTCCCCCGCCTCGGCAGAGTACACATTTAAGCTGGGTCCTATCTTCGACCGGTTCCCTTCCTAACTTGCATTCATCTGGATTTTGGTTCTCTCCACACTTAACGCAGCGTGACTGCATTTCGCAGTTTGCTGCGCCGGCGCCGTGGCCGAACCTTTGGCAGCGCATGCATTGAAGCATGTCGCCGCGCCTTTTTTATTTGTCCCAAGTTACAACCTGGTAGTTGAGGATGGATATACTCCTCAAAGAGTTGAACAAGGAAGAAGGGAAGACTCCGCTTCTCCCGCCTAGCTCTAACTGTAGCGAACGGCTTGACCCCGATGTCGAGATAGTCATTCGCTTTTTGACGGAGTTCATTTAAAAGCACCTGTGGTTCCGTGCAGGAAGCTATGCCCTTCAAAAGGACCGTTTGAAATTTTTCGGTTTTAGGGGTGAAACTAAAGAATTCAGTAGTAGTTTCTTTTAGCAACTCTTTAATTTTTTTTTGCTGTTCCAGTGTGAAGCACTGGATAGCATGCCTATCGTTATTTAATCTTTTAATAGTAAAATTTTGACCTATGGTCAACTTGCATAGATTTATGGTATCCTGTAACTCGATTTTATAAGTATTTATGGGTGGCACCTTTTCTTTCTTTGTAATCGGCGGATGTGGCTGCTGCTGCTGAGACTGACTTTTCTGCTGGTGTTGATTCAGCGCTGCTTTTGAATCTGCTGCTGCTGCTTTTCTTGCGGCTGTTTCTGGGCTTGTGTCTGCTGCTGTTGCTGTTGTTGTTGTTTTTGCCGTTGTTGTTTTGGCTGCTGTGGCTGTTGTTTTTGTAATTGTTCTTTTTTCAGTTGATGTTCTTGTTTGTCGAGTTCTTTTAGTTGTTTCGCTCGGCGCGCTTCTTGGCTGGCCTTAACTTTACTTTTCAACTTTTGGATTTCTGCATCCATTGTTTCAATTTCAGCGATCATTCTTTGTTCCTCGTCCTCCTCAGATGACGCCTCTGATATGGAGAGGTTCGCGAAGGCAGTACTATCGCCCGTCGTGAAGTGCCCTTCTCCTTCCTCAGACATATATGCCATACCCTCTTCGGGTGAAGTGTCTAGCTGGGTTTGTTTTGCTGCTTCTGACGTCTCGTGTATATCGGACGTATTCACCCCAGCTGGCAGCTTTGCTGAGGTGGCCGTGGATCTCCTCTTTACCAAATTTGGTTCGCACTTGATCCTCTTTCTGCCCTTTTGGTTAGCATCGGATGATGTTGCCGTTGTTGTTATTGCTGTTGATGTTGTTACTGCAGAATCAGTGCTTGTAATTGGAACATCTTTCGATGTTCCCTCAGCTGATGCCATCGCTGGCCTCATTGGCCCTAGGGCACCTTTCGATGCCCCGGTGCTTAAGCTCCTCCTCCTTTGATTGTTTTCACAACCAATACAGTTTTCCACTTCATGGTTGTGAAAAAAAGCTGCTAGAGTTCTGATGCCCGGCTGGGAATCGAACTGGCGACCCTCGGATTCTCGGTCGGCCACTCTACCACTGTGCTAGTGCACCACTTACGAAATCTTGATTTAATGTAAAACTTAAGCTCACACACGAAATTTAATTGGGAAAAACTGGGAAGCCGAACACGTGTTAACACCTCCACAGTACGAGATCGACTGTGACACATGAAACTATATCCAATGTAGCGATGCAGTGCACTTGTAGTATATTTATGTGTATATATTTATCAATGAATGGTTAACGTATTTTCAATGGATACAAACGAATCGTTTTAGGTTGCTATTACGTAGCTAGGGCAAGAATGATATACGAGGGCAAGGCGCCAGAAGCATGCTACTCGTAATAAGTTTCAATTATCGGAGCTCGAAGTAAAAAAAAATATCACTGGTGAGCTCCCTTTACACCATCATCCTGGGGGAAAAAAGATGAGATCTCGTAGCGCGAGGCTTCCTCCTTTTTCTGTCATTGTGCATTTAGGGATCAGCTGTTATATTTATATTTTTGTTTTGTTCTTGTTGAATGGAATTACATTGTTTGGTTCTTTTTTTGTGTAGCGAATTTGGAAATGATGATACGTATATTGTTTTCTTTTGTTTCTGTTTTGGTTTTATACATAGTTAGATTCTTTCAAATCTTTTACTACGTTATTAGAATTTATTTACATTTTTTCTTTAAGTTAAACATTTTTTTTTATTTTTATAGTTAGTAGTAATCTAACACTTTAAATTTACTTAATTATATGTACTTATATATTTAGAATTTACTTAAAAAATATTTGATTTAATGGTGTGTTTTTTTTAAATAATTAATATCCATATGTATTACTTAATGTGTTTTAAAAATATTTAATATCTATATGTGTTTATGTATTTAGGATTTTCATAATGAGTTTTCAAAAATATTTAGAAGCTATATGTGTTTATGTATTTAGGATTTACAAAATGTGTTTTTAAAAATATTTAGTATATGTATTTATGTATTTATATATTTAGGATTTTATATGTGCACATGTGAAGGCTCTCTTCCTCCTTTTAACTAAAAAAAAAAACAAAAATTAACTTAATGCAAATATGCATTGTTTTAATATGTAAACATAGAATTTCTTTAAACGATTTTTGTGTACCGTAACTCTTTTACTTTCGTACTTGATATCGCAGTTTACACCATCTTCGGATAATACTTCGTATGGTCCTATGAAAATAGGATCCAATTTCCTTCTATTTTCATTTCTTAATACGACTAAGCTTCCTACTTCATAAGTAGCAGGTTTAGTTTTAGCTTTTCTGTCGTAGTCAGCTTTACTTGCGTTTTTCTTTTCTAACAGTACATCTCTTGTATCTCTATGAGCAATTTTTAGTTTTTCTCTTAGTTCAATTACATAATCTTCATAATTGTACCTGGGGTCCACTTGTTTTGTCAAATTTGAAGGTAATGTGCATTTTCGTCCAAATACCAAATCGAATGGTGAATACCTAGTTTCCGTATGTACTGCGGTGTTATAGGAAAACACATATTATGGTAATCTTGTACACCAATCTGTGTGTTTCTCGGAAACGTAACTTCTACGGTATGCTCCTAGGACTTTATGAGAGTTTTCTAACTTCTACAGATGGTTACCACGAGGATTTTGTATTTGATTTCCCCAATCTATATGTTTGGCATTCAAATCACCAGCCAATATGTAGTAGTTTTCTTCCGAGCTCAAGCTTTTCAAGCTCTGTTATAAACTGTGTGGGCTGAGGTGTTTCCGGTGCATAGGCAGCGATCACATACATTCGCTTCCCCTGTTGGAGATGAATGCATATGATGCATGCCTCTAACGTCCGAAATTTACGCACATCACTATTATATATTACCTTATGACTAATGCATTTACGTATAAAGATTGCGACGCCCCCTCCTTGAGTGGAGTTGGGTCGGTCTCTCCTTACGATATTGTAATTGTTGTTAGTCAATTTTCTGGTTAAGCTTAGTTTCACATCTGGACTTATGTCTTTAAGCAATTGGAATAAATTCGCTCTACGTTCGGTCCTAATAAGTAAATTTACATTCACAGCTAGGATCTTAAAGGGCCTCTCCGGCAGCGCGCCCTTACCCTTTGTTAAGCTCGGCACAACACAGTAGAGATAATCCACCCTAGTCGCCTGCTCCCTGATCTGGTTTTGGAGGCCAGTCAACTGGCCCTGGATGGCCAGTAGAATGCCCATAATATCCGCCTGTGCCGCGGGCGCCTTAGGCACGGGGCCTGTTGGGCGACCTTTGGTGTAGGCTGTACCGTGCTTCCCCTTCCTGACGCCATATGGGCGTATGAAATTTGGGGGTTGACGGGCGTTGTTGTAGGAGGGCGCACTGTTGGACGCTTTTCTACCACTGTTTGCTTTGCTGCTTTATTGTTCTTTATAAGCTGAAACATCGGGCATCCCCGATAATTAGCGGGGTGTCCGCCGCCTCGGCAGAGTACACATTTAAGCTGGGTCCTATCTTCGACCGGTTCCCTTCCTAACTTGCATTCATATGGACTTTGGTTCTCTCCACACTTAACGCAGCGTGACTTCATTTCGCAGTTTGCTGCGCCGTGGCCGAACCTTTGGCAGCACATGCATTGAAGCATGTCGCCGCGCTTTTTTAATTTGTCCCAAGTTACAACCTGGTAGTTGAGGATGGATATACTCCTCAAACTATCCAGTTTGCTGCAGGGTGCGAGTTGAACAAGGAAGAAGGGAAGACTCCGCTTCTCCCGCCTAGCTCTAACTGTAGCGAACGGCTTGACCCCGATAAAGTCGAGATAGTCATTCGCTTTTTGGCGGAGTTCATTTAAGAGCACCTGTGGTTCCGTGTAGGAATCTATGCCCTTCAAAAGGACCGTTTGAAATTTTTCGGTTTTAGGGGTGAAACTAAAGAATTCAGTAGTAGTTTCATTTAGCAACTCTTTAATTTTTTTTTTGCTGTTCCAGTGTGAAGCACTGGATAGCATGCCTATCGTTATTTAATCTTTTAATAGTAAAATTTTGACCTATGGTCAACTTACATAGATTTATGGTATCCCGTAACTCGATTTTATAAGTATTTATGGGTGGCACCTTTCCTTTTTTTGTAATCGGCGGATGTGGCTGCTGCTGCTGAGACTGACTTTTCTGCTGCTGTTGATTCTGCGCTGCTTTTGAATCTGCTGCTGCTGCTTTTCTTGCGGCTGTTTCTGGGCTTGTGTTTGCTGCTGTTGCTGTTGTTGTTGTTTTTGCCGTTGTTGTTTTGGCTGCTGTGGCTGTTGTTTTTGTAATTGTTCTTTTTTCAGTTGATGTTCTTGTTCGTCGAGTTCTTTTAGTTGTTTCGCTCGGCGCGCTTCTTTGTTGGCCTTAACTTTACTTTTCAACTTTTGGATTTCTGCCTCCATTGTTTCAATTTGAGCGATCATTCTTTGTTCCTCGTCCTCCTCAGATGACGCATCTGATATGGAGAGGTTCACGAAAGCAGTACTATCGCCCGTCGTGAAGTGCCCTTCTCCTTCCTCAGACATATATGTCATACCCTCTTCGGGTGAAGTGTCTAGCTGGGTTTGTCTTGCTGCCTCTGACGTCTCGTGTATATCGGACGTATTCACTCCAGCTGGCAGCTTTGCTGAGGTGGCCGTGGATCTCCTCTTTACCAAATTTGGTGCGCACTTGATCCTCTTTCTGCGCTTTTGGTTAGCATCGGATGATGTTGCCGTTGTTGTTATTGCTGTTGATGTTGTTGCTGCAGAATCACTGCTTGTAATTGGAACATCTTTCGATGTTCCCTCAGCTGATGCCATCGCTGGCCTCATTGGCCCTAGGGCACCTTTCGATGCCCCGGTGCTTAAGCTCCTCCTCCTTTGATTGTTTTCCCAACCAATAAAGTTTTCCACTTCACGGTTGTGAAAAAAAGCTGCTAAAGTTCTGATGCCCGGCTGGGAATCGAACTGGCGACCCTCGGATTCTCGGTTGGCCACTCTACCACTGTGCTAGTGCACCACTTATGAAATCTTGATTTAATGTAAAACTTAAGCTCACACACGAAATTTAATTTGGAAAAACTGGGAAGCCGAACACGTGTTAACACCTCCACAGTACGAGATCGACTGTGACACATGAAACTATATCAAATGTGGCGATGGCAGTGCACTTGTAGTATATTTATGTGTATATATTTATCAATGAATGGTTAACGTATTTTCAATGGATACAAACGAATCGTTTTAGGTTGCTATTACGTAGCTAGGGCAAGAATGATATACGAGGGCAAGGCCCCAGACGCATGCTACTCGTAATAAGTTTCAATTATCGGAGCTCGAAGTAAAAAAAATATCACTGGTGAGCTCCCTTTACACCATCATCCTGGGGGAAAAAAGATGAGATCTCGTAGCGCGAGGTTTCCTCCTTTTTCTGTCATTGTGAATTTAGGGATCAGCTGTTATATTTATATTTATGTTTTGTTCTTGTTGAATGGAATTACATTGTTTGGTTCTTTTTTTGTGTAGCGAATTTGGAAATGATGATACGTATATTGTTTTCTTTTGTTTCTGTTTTGGTTTTATACATAGTTAGATTCTTTCAAATCTTTTACTACGTTATTAGAATTTATTTACATTTTTTCTCTAAGTTAAACATTTTTTTTTATTTTTATAGTTAGTAGTAATCTAACACTTTAAATTTACTTAATTATATGTATTTATATATTTAGAATTTACTTAAAAAATATTTGATTTAATGGTGTGTTTTTTTTAAATAATTAATATCCATATGTATTACTTAATGTGTTTTAAAAATATTTAATAGCTATATGTGTTTATGTATTTTGGATTTTCATAATGTGTTTTCAAAAATATTTAGAAGCTATATGTGTTTATGTATTTAGGATTTACATAATGTGTTTTTAAAAATATTTAGTATATGTATTTATGTATTTATATATTTAGGATTTTATATGTGCACATGTGAGGGCTCTCTTCCTCCTTTTAACTAAAAAAAATCAAAAATTAACTTAATGCAAATATGCATTGTTTTAATATGTAAACATAGAATTTCTTTAAACGATTTTTGTGTACCGTAACTCTTTTACTTTCGTACTTGATATCGCAGTTTACACCATCTTCGGATAATACTTCGTATGGTCCTATGAAAATAGGATCCAATTTCCTTCTATTTTCATTTCTTAATAGGACTAAGCTTCCTACTTCATAAGTAGCAGGTTTAGTCTTAGCTTTTCTGTCGTAGTCAGCTTTACTTGCGTTTTTCTTTTCTAACAGTACATCTCTTGTATCTCTATGAGCAATTTTTAGTTTTTCTCTTAGTTCAATTACATAATCTTCATAATTGTACCTGGGGTCCACTTGTTTTGTCAAATTTGAAGGTAATGTGCATTTTCGTCCAAATACCAATTCGAATGGTGAATACCTAGTTTCCCTGTGTACTGCGGTGTTATAGGAAAACACATAGTATGGTAATCTTGTACACCAATCTGTGTGTTTCTCGGAAACGTAACTTCTACGGTATGCTCTTAGGACTTTATGAGAGTTTTCTAACTTCTACAGATGGTTAACACGAGGATTTTGTATTTGATTTCCCCAATCTATATGTTTGGCATTCAAATCACCAGCCAATATGTAGTAGTTTTCTTCCGAGCTCAAGCTTTTCAAGCTCTGTTATAAACTGTGTGGGCTGAGGTGTTTCCGGTGCATAGGCAGCGAACACATACATTCGCTTCAACTGTTGGAGATGAATGCATACGATGCATGCCTCTAACGTCCGAAATTTACGCACATCACTATTATATATTACCGTATGACTAATGCCTTTACGTATAAAGATTGTGACGCCCCCTCCTTGAGTGGAGTTGTCAACTGGCCCTGGATGGCCAGTAGAATGCCCATAATATCCGCCTGTGCCGCGGGCGCCTTAGGCACGGGGCCTGTTGGTCGACCTTTGGTGTAGGCTGTACCGTGCTTCCCCTTCCTGACGCCATATGGGCGTATGAAATTTGGGGGTTGACGGGCGTTGTTGTAGGAGGGCGCACTGTTGGACGCTTTTCTACCACTGTTTGCTTTGCTGCTTTATTGTTCCTTATAAGCTGAAACGTCGGGCATCCCCGATAATTAGCGGGGTGTCCGCCGCCTCGGCAGAGTTCACATTTAAGCTGGGTCCTATCTTCGACCGGTTCCCTTCCTAATTGCATTCATCTGGATTTTGGTTCTCTCCACACTTAACGCAGCGTGACTGCATTTCGCAGTTTGCTGCGCCGTGGCCGAACCTTTGGCAGCGCATGCATTGAAGCATGTCGCCGCGCCTTTTTAATTTGTCCCAAGTTACAACCTGGTAGTTGAGGATGGATATACTCCTCAAACTATCCAGTTTGCTGCAGGGTGAGAGTTGAACAAGGAAGAAGGGAAGACTCCGCTTCGCCCGCCTAGCTCTAACTGTAGCGAACAGCTTGACCCCGATAAAGTCGAGATAGTCATTCGCTTTTTGGCGGAGTTCGTTTAAGAGCACCTGTGGTTCCGTGCAGGAATCTATGCCCTTCAAAAGGACCGTTTGAAATTTTTCGGTTTTAGGGGTGAAGCTAAAGAATTCAGTAGTAGTTTCTTTTAGCAACTCTTTAATTTTTGTTTGCTGTTCCAGTGTGAAGCACTGGATAGCATGCCTATCGTTATTTAATCTTTTAATAGTAAAATTTTGACCTATGGTCAACTTACATAGATTTATGGTATCCTGAAACTCGATTTTATAAGTATTTATGGGTGGCAGCTTTTCGTTTTTTGTAATCGGCGGATGTGGCTGCTGCTGCTGAGACTGACTTTTCTGCTGCTGTTGATTCTGCGCTGCTTTTGAATCTGCTGCTGCTGCTTTTCTTGCGGCTGTTTCTGGGCTTGTGTCTGCTGCTGTTGCTGTTGTTGTTGTTTTTGCCGTTGTTGTTTTGGCTACTGTGGCTGTTGTTTTTGTAATTGTTTTTTTTTCAGTTGATGTTCTTGTTCGTCGAGTTCTTTTAGTTGTTTCGCTCGGCGCGCTTCTTGGCTGGCCTTAACTTTACTTTTCAACTTTTGGATTTCTGCCTCCATTGTTTCAATTTGAGCGATCATTCTTTGTTCCTCGTCCTCCTCAGATGACGCCTCTGATATGGAGAGGTTCACGAAGGCAGTACTATCGCCCGTCGTGAAGTGCCCTTCTCCTTCCTCAGACATATATGCCATACCCTCTTCGGGTGAAGTGCCTAGCTGGATTTGTCTTGCTGCCTCTGACGTCTCGTGTATATCGGACGTATTCACCCCAGCTGGCAGCTTTGCTGAGGTGGCCGTGGATCTCCTCTTTACCAAATTTGGTGCGCACTTGATCCTCTTTCTGCGCTTTTGGTTAGTATCGGATGATGTTGCCGTTATTGTTATTGCTGTTGATGTTGTTGCTGCAGAATCACTGCTTGTAATTGGAACATCTTTCGATGTTCCCTCAGCTGATGCCATCGCTGGCCTCATTGGCCCTAGGGCACCTTTCGATGCCCCGGTGCTTAAGCTCCTCCTCCTTTGATTGTTTTCCCAACCAATAAAGTTTTCCACTTCACGGTTGTGAAAAAAAGCTGCTAAAGTTCTGATGCCCTACTGAGAATCGAACTGGCGACCCTCGGATTCTCGGTCGGCCACTCTACCACTGTGCTAGTGCACCACTTACGAAATCTTGATTTAATGTAAAACTTAAGCTCACACACGAAATTTAATTTGGAAAAACTGGGAAGCCGAACACGTGTTAACACCTCCACAGTACGATATCGACTGTGACACATGAAACTATATCCAATGTGGCGATGGCAGTGCACTTGTAGTATATTTATGTGTATATATTTATCAATGAATGGTTAACGTATTTTCAATGGATACAAACGAATCGTTTTAGGTTGCTATTACGTAGCTAGGGCAAGAATGATATACGAGGACAAGGCCCCAGACGCATGCTACTCGTAATAAGTTTCAATTATCGAAGCTCGAAGTAAAAAAAAATATCACTGGTGAGCTCCCTTTACACCATCATCCTGGGGGAAAAAAGATGAGATCTCGTAGCGCGAGGTTTCCTCCTTTTTCTGTCATTGTGCATTTAGGGATCAGCTGTTATATTTATATTTTTGTTTTGTTCTTGTTGAATGGAATTGTTTGGTTCTTTTTTTGTGTAGCGAATTTGGAAATGATGATACGTATATTGTTTTCTTTTGTTTCTGTTTTGGTTTTATACATAGTTAGATTCTTTCAAATCTTTTACTACGTTATTAGAATTTATTTACATTTTTTCTCTAAGTTAAACATTTTGTTTTATTTTTATAGTTAGTAGTAATCTAACACTTTAAATTTACTTAATTATATGTATTTATATATTTAGAATTTACTTAAAAAATATTTGATTTAATGGTGTGTTTTTTTTAAATAATTAATATCCATATGTATTACTTAATGTGTTTTAAAAATATTTAATAGCTATATGTGTTTATGTATTTAGGATTTTCATAATGTGTTTTCAAAAATATTTAGAAGCTATATGTGTTTATGTATTTAGGATTTACATAATGTGTTTTTAAAAATATTTAGTATATGTATTTATGTATTTATATATTTAGGATTTTATATGTGCACATGTGAGGGCTCTCTTCCTCCTTTTAACTAAAAAAAAAAAACAAAAATTAACTTAATGCAAATATGCATTGTTTTAATATGTAAACATAGAATTTCTTTAAACGATTTTTGTGTACCGTAACTCTTTTACTTTCGTACTTGATATCGCAGTTTACACCATCTTCGGATAATACTTCGTATGGTCCTATGAAAATAGGATCCAATTTCCTTCTATTTTCATTTCTTAATAGGACTAAGCTTCCTACTTCATAAGTAGCAGGTTTAGTTTTAGCTTTTCTGTCGTAGTCAGCTTTACTTGCGTTTTTCTTTTCTAACAGTACATCTCTTGTATCTCTATGAGCAATTTTTAGTTTTTCTCTTAGTTCAATTACATAATCTTCATAATTGTACCTGGGGTCCACTTGTTTTGTCAAATTTGAAGGTAATGTGCATTTTCGTCCAAATACCAATTCGAATGGTGAATACCTAGTTTCCGTATGTACTGCGGTGTTATAGGAAAACACATAGTATGGTAATCTTGTACACCAATCTGTGTGTTTCTCGGAAACGTAACTTCTACGGTATGCTCCTAGGACTTTATGAGAGTTTTCTAATGCTCCTATGCTTTCGTGATGGTACGCTGTAGACTGTATTTGCTCTATTTTTAGTAGTTTGCACATATCATTAAAAATTCTTTTAATAAATTCTGTGCCTTGATCAGAGGCTATTATCTTTGGAACTCCATATCTAAGAATAAACCAATCTACTAATCCCTTAGCTACTGTGCTAGTTTCTTTTTTTTCGATTGGGATTGCTTCCATGAACTTCGTCAGTTCGTCTAGTAATGTAAGTATATTGTATCCATTGGCTGATTCGTCCAAGGGACCTACTAAGTCTAAATAAATTTTATCAAAGCTTGATTCAGCAGTTGACGTTATTTCCATAGGCTGTTTTTTGGGTGATATGTATTTGATTTTCTGACAAACTGGGCAATGTTCTACACAAGTAGCTATATTATTTTGCATTCCAGTCCAGAAATATTTTTGTTTAATCGTCTTAGGCATGCGGTTTATTCCGGCATGTCCAATTGTTGGTAATACGTGGTAATCGTTGAGCAATAATTTCTTTTTGTAAGGATCTGTAATTTCTATACATTTATTTATGAGGTGCACTTTGCATTACTATTTTTAAACATTTCTCCTAAGATTTTCTGTAACTCATGAATTTTATATTCTTGACGGCCGTCTGTGAGTTTTTTTGATTTCTTCTTTTGTAATGTATAATTTATTTATTGACTAGCGGAACCCGGCGCACGTTGCTACGCCCAAGAAAAAACATGTATTTTGTAATAAATCAACTCAATGGCGATGCTTTAAAAGGATTTTATTTATAATGCTAAAGTTGTACATCAATTCAATACAATAGTGTATACAAAATTTTTTGTTTGATTGTGTGGTGTTATAATATAAGTAAGTTTAAGTTTAAGTAATATAAATAAGTTTTTTGGGACTCCCACTCTGGAACATGCTACGTATAATTGTCCATTTTAAAAGCACGATTCCTCCAAATACACATCACACACTTGAAGAGCTTGTCCTTGAGCTTTATTAATGGTCATAGCAAAGGATAAACGCACGGGAAATTGAAGACGTTTGAATTCAAATGGCATGTCCGTTGGTATTAATGGGATGCCGGGTATTAGTACAATTTCACCTTTGGCTTTGCCAGTGAGAATTTTTGCTTGAATTAAATGTGGCATCAATTTCATCACTGAAAGTCTCGTCCCATTACAAAGTTTTGGTGCATTAAGATTTCGGAGAAGTATAATCGATGAACCAACTTTCAAATTCAAATGATGCGGTGGCATGCCTGGTGGTTCCAAAGAATTTAAAAATTTGACCGGATAATTGACTGCGTCTTCATCATTCATAGCAGTATCAATAGATTTATACGTTTCCGAATCACCTGGCATTTTTTCCTGGATGTGGAAATTGATTTCATTGACATTGATATTTTTTGGTGCTAAAATTGCACGTTCTCGTAACCAATCATGGTTATTGTAATTTTGTACAATATTTGGAAAACCTCGATCAATGATTTCTTGTTTTGATGATACAATTATGCAAAAATTATTCGGTAACGTGATAAGCCCATTTTGATCACTTGCAATCTTTCCATCGCCAATCTTCAGCAATTGCTTCGAAAACTCACGTGCTGATAAATCATTTTGAAGACGCACACGGATATTCGTCGTCAACGAAAGCCTTTGTACGTATGCCCACAAAAATTAACTTTTCAAACATGCATTAATTTCATCAGCAGGTGTTGATCTCGGAACAACGGGCAACGTTTGACGGAAATCACCAGATAACAATATTATTGCACCGCCAAACAGCTGTGAACTCCGTCTTAAATCTTGTAATGTTCGATTTAAGGCTTCCAAAGATTTTTTATGGGCAATTGGACACTCGTCCCATAAAATAATGGATGTTTGTTGCAAGACTTTAGCCATTCCAGAACTCCTTGAAATATTGCATGTTGGTGTTTCAATTGCTAACATGTTCAATGGCAATTTCAAGGCGGAATGTGCTGTGCGGCCGCCATCAATTAATGTAGCTGCAATACCGGAAGAAGCAAGTGCCAATGCGATTTTTTGTTCCGACACAATTGTTGCCAGTATCAATGAAATCAAAAATGTTTTTCCAGTGCAGCCAGGTGCATCCAAAAAATACAATTCACCATTGTTATCATTGACAACTTGCATCACTTTGTCATATGCATGTTTTTGTTGATCATTTAATTGTGGAGTATACGTCTGTACGAATGCACGCAATTCATCACGATCGAATTGCAGTTCGCGTTGCAATTCTCGTTCAAATAAATAATGCACTGGACGATTTGGTAGAGTCAATGCTAATTGCACTAATGCTTTATTTGCACTCGTAAGGCACAAATCTTCGATCATTATCAAGGCTTCATTATACATTTCCAATGTCAGCAGCAATGCAGGATCATTGGAACGATGTCGAAGTCGAATCAAAATGTCTTCAGCCATGAAATATTTGTATTTATTCCACAATTCCAATTGCTACGTGGGCTACAATGATGATGGTAAAGTTCTTAAACGGCCGATATCATTCACATTTGCATCATTGATCATTGCGTCACGCAAATGTATGAATTCCTCTGATCTTAATCGGGCTTGATTGTGACGGATGAAATTCAATCGCTCACTTTCAATTTTGGTGTACATATCGACGATATATTGGTGCGAAAGTTGATTGCATCGCAAAATAAAATTGGTTTCTTGAGGGTGACTAATGAATCGATACGAATAAAAATTCATCGCACTGACTTTGTTTGTTGATTCTTGACCTGCAATGCAAAAATTAATTAGCGAATGATAGTTATTTAAAAATCGCATTTAAACGAAAATCAAATGTGTACGTTCCAGTTGTTGGATTTATCATTGGTATGTTGATATGATAGCCATCGTCGCCTCTCCAAAACAAAATGGGGTATTGCAATGCATCATAACAGTAATGGAGTTCATTGCTCATTTCTACGATACAAAACAATATCTCGTGGCCGAAACTGTTCACCAACCACAATAATGGCTACTTCATCAATCGTTGGTACATTGAATCGTCTGGCGTGCTCCCCAATTGGTGTTTTATCGGCTTTTATTATGATTTTGTGGCCATCGGTGGGCATCCGGTCGAGTGCCACTTTAAACAATTTCACCAATTCATTGTGTTGATGGAAAAATATTTGCAATTCATTCACGATTGATATTCTCGTATGCGTCGAAATTGCACAGCGCTGATTTAATTCACGATTCTCATCACCAATAAAATATATTTGAAAAATTGATGATCGCCATCTGGGAATGGTAGCAAAGACCCAGCTCTATGGTATATTTGACCTTGAATCTGTAACGTTCCAGATATATATATAGACGACGGATTTGAATTTGTAAAAACATGGAACACAGGGACGGCACATGAATTAAATATGATATTGCTTATTCCATACGAAGAAATTACCTTAAACGTCGGCATAAATCCATTTCTTGTAATATCTCTAGCTCCAAAAGATGTCATTTGAAAGCATGAATTGTATTTTTGAATATTTAAGAGGAAATGCTTCGACGTTGGTGAATTGCCAAAAACCAATGAATGCAAAGGTTCTGGCGGAAGTTATAGCATGGGCAATTTGACTTTCCCACCAGCACAGCACATGCCAGGCGTTTCGTTTCTGAACTTAAATGCTTTGCAATGTATACATTCTATATTCATCTGGCCAATGTACACATGCGTGCTGTAATCAATGGCGGCATCGAAATTGAAAGCCGCGCGTTCCATTTGACGTATATCATAAACGGACGTACGCTCACGAGGGTTTCTGGGTACTTCACTATTAACCAAGTAAGTTCTCCGTCTGTGTCGTTGTGTTTTCATTTCATTTCGTCGAGCACGATCTTCTTCACTTTGTGATATTCGATTTAACGCTGTAGCATTTGATTGACGTGAACGTCTGCCAATGTTTGCTCGTCTTGAACGTGGCATTCTTTCAGTACAGTTTATTACTAATTGAATTATTTCAAGAAAAATATATACATATGAATGTGTGTGCGTGGAAATATGAATTCACATACACACACTGGACATAACCTCAATTGTGCAAATAAAAAAAAAACACTCACCGGCAAATGCAATCCAATTGAACTTGTGAAAATGAAGCAACGCTTTTATATATATAAAAATGAAACATTAAAAATACAATTGAAAATATTTCAATCGATAAATACTACACTCTACGATTTATCGACTGGATTTTGGTACACTCACCAAAAGTATATCTGTTCGCAATGAGAGCACGATATAAGAGAACTCAGAGCACATAAGTGAACTGTCAACTGAATTCCAATGACAGTAAATTAATACTAACATAATGCACTTACAACTACATTTGACAACTGTGTACACATATTCAGTCATACAGTACAACAGAAACCAATTGAATGAATTTGTGACCTTTAGTCCAAAATGCGTTTCGCCCAGGTACTACAGCTGGGCTCATCAGTTAGATGCTGTAGTACCTTTCTAAGACGCATTATTTTTTGATCGATGTTTACCGACTTTAATAAAACTTACAGCGATTACTCACTGTAAATTATATTTTTCTAGGGGAATTTGGTTAGATTCATGCACCTAGAATTATGTTTTGCCCGTGGTCTAGCCAGTGAATTAATTGAAGAAAACGCAAACAATATGTTTATATTATTTTTGTTTTTGTTTTAGTGGACTGTGTGGATTTAAAGCCAATTGAAAGAATTTGTGACCTTTAGTCCAAAATGCGTTTCGCCCAGGTACTACAGCTGGGCTCATCAGTTAGATGCTGTAGTACATTTCTAAGACGCATTACCAGGATAAATCTTTAGATTCACTTCCCTAAGTCGATTAAACACATCGATCAAATTCTTGTTGTGATCGGAAAGCCTTTGCCAAAAACTATTAGGTCATCAAGGTAGACAAAGCAACGGAAATAAGTCAGTCCAGCCATAGCTATAGACATCATCCTCGAAAATTAGCTGGGAGAAATTTTCAGTCCCATCGGTATTAGTTTTAATTAAAAATGGCCGTCTTCCGTGGAAAATGCAGTCATATTTCTACTTTTTGGTTCAAGTTCCACTTGGTAATAACCTTATATACCTTAATACATTGCTCCTCCTACCATATCCTAGATGTCACTTATATTGGTCAACGGAAATTTGTCATCTCTATTCGTTCATTGAGGATTTGGTATTCTATTACCATGCGGACTTGTTGTAAGCCAGTCATAATCCCTTTTCTTTGGCACAATGAGGATCGGAGAGTTCCAGAAAGAGGGTTTAATTATGTCGTTTTCAATGTATGCGGAAGTCGGTAAGGTTTGGTATATTTGTGGGTAGCTCCTTCTTTTAGGACAATTTCCGCTCGTCCTATATGACAGTATGTAAGTTTATCACCTTCTAGGTGTAAAATTTGGTGATATTTAGTGACTATGGCCTCAATTTCAGCTTTTTATTCACTATTTAGTGTGTCGAAATTTATTTCAGGCAATATCTTCTTAATTCTGGAATGCGATACTGTAGTTTTTATTTTATGTGGTAAGGCTAGTTCATATTCTAAGGCGGGTAGTGATGGTGGTTCGGCCCATTTAAGGTTTACACTTTTTTCGCGGGTGTTTAAAATTTTAATTGGAATCTTTCCTTCTTTGGCATGTGATATGGATCCGGCCATGTAAACACCTTTACACAACTCTTGGGGATGGAATACTCTGGGTTGAATATGCTTTGCATCTAAACAGTAGGTTGCCTCGCATCTTGGAGAAACAGCTATGGTGTTCAAGCTATGATGTGACAGTATCGGCATTGATATTTGTCTGCAAGTGATACTCAATTTCAGAATTAATTGTTCAAAATCGATTATTGCGCCAAATTCGGTTAAAAAGTTTGCTCCAATAATTCATTCAACGGGTATCGGAAATTAATCAGGCACTACATGAAATTTATAAGGAATGTTGTTACGTCCGAAGTGCAAACCTATGATGGTGGTGATGTTTTTCTTGTCTATTGAAGCGTTTACCACGATTACAGAGCTTTTTACTACGCAGATGGATGCACCGGTATTTAGTAAGCATCGAACGAGTTTGCCATTATGAAATGGTTTTTTTTTTTTTTTTTTTTTTTTTTTTTATTTTTTTTTTTAAATTCATTTTTATTTCATATTAACTTATAACTATCTTAAAGCTAGACAAAAATGTTTAAAACTAGCCTAATTATCAATAACTTACAACTAATTTACTGGCCCTTTACGGGCGCTCTAAATTAAACAATAACTCTTACAACTAATGTCTTTCGACCTAAAAACTATTTTAATTAAATCTAAATTTTTTTTTTTTTATTTATTTTATATTTCAAGAAACTTTTATACAGAAAACTTGGTATCTGATCATTTTTTTTTTTTTTTTTTTTTTTTTTTTTTTTTTACCTATAAACTAAACTTAAATATATATTAAAAATAATTAAAACTAAATAAAACTAACTTATACTAACTAAAAATAACTTAAACTACTTAAAATACCTAATAATACTTATAACTACTTAAAAACTAGAACAGCCACAGCAGCATTTTTTTCGTTTTTCAATTTTTTGTTTTGTTTATTTTTTATATGCATGCAGACACACACTAGCATGCAACCCACCCACACATGTACATACGCACATACATATACGTACGCACACACATGTACAGACACGCAGATACATGCACGCATGCCCCCGCATACATACATATTTTTAATTTTTTTTTTGGTGCCACCCTGACTGTTACCTATACCTAATGCCCTGAATCTATGTAAGTCGGCCAAGATATATCATCTTCATCGACTTTAAATATCACGATGCTGTTCAGAGAGCCACCAGAACTGGTTCTCCTGTTTCGCCCTATCCCTCCGGTCCCGATCGGACACAGTCCTACTGAACCGAAGGCGCTCTTCTCCACCTTGAGCGATGACGTCTCGACTATACAGGAGTCGCCTATCCACAGTTTTCCGGCTGACGTGGTAGATGAGCGGAACCGCCCCTCCATCCTGTATCAGCCCTCGACTGTCTAAATAGAGGAATGCCTCAGGAGGGATGTAACCACTTAACCGCGCACTCTCAAAATATTCGTTATTGGGGTAATAAGCCCCAAAAATTAAGCTGTTAGTTGAGGACATCGCTCTTGCAACGTGACCCCGAATCAGCTTGAACAAAAAATTATCTATTCTGTTTATGTTGGCTCCGTTGTATAGAACCTGGTTGGAATAATATCTTGTGTACTCCGACTCTGGTGTTCTGTGTAATCCAAGGCAACGTCTAAGACATTGCCTCTCAAACACCCGAATCTTTTCCATTTGAGATGGGGCAACGTTGAACCACACCGGGCATCCGTAGGCAATCATCGGCCTGATGAGGGCCATGTAGCAAATCACCTTCACCCTGCTGTCAAGACGGCTGCTATAAAACAGTCGTTTTGTCAAGGCTAAGGCTCCCCTAGCCCTGGCCAAAGCAGCACCTATATGTCTGTCGAAATACAGGTACTGATCCAACCAGATGCCAAGGTACTTTACTACACTTTTACTCGCCAGTGGATGTCCATGTGGCCCTACGATCACCAGCTTGCGCCAGTTCTTTCTCGTATCCCTTGAGGCGCTAGACAGCGGAGTCCTAAACAAAATAGTTTCTGATTTCTGGAAGTTGATTTTCAACTTCCAGTCATCACAATATCGCTGAATCTTGTCGAAGTCACTCTGCAAGAGACTTTTGATGACCTCAACTGTATGAGCTGTTCTGTACGCAATTAGATCGTCGGCGTACGCAATTGCCTGAGTTAGACTACCTATCAGATCGCTGGTGTAAATGTTGAATAGAATCGGCGAGTTAACCGCTCCCTGCTGAAGACCATTATTAATATTAAAAATTGCAGTAGAAGTTACATTGCCACTCTTGACAACAAACTTTCTACCATTTAGCATGTCATAAAGCATATACAATAGAGGTTTACTTATACCTAGTCTGGTTAGCTTTAGATAGAGACCTTCTAACCATACGGTGTCGAAGGCCTTCTCCAAATCAACCAGACAGGCACCCGTACACTGTTTTTTAGTTTTGTTCCATTGGATATCAGAAACAAGTTTAGACGCGGCATGAATTGTGTCATGTCCCGCCTTAAAACCGAACTGATTATCCGGGATGATATTTTTGTCCTCCGCCCATTTGAACAGGGCTCTATTAATAACCTTTTCAAACACTTTGCTGATACTCGGAAGAAGACTTATCGACCGGAGATTCGCCGGATTGGAGTTGTCCTTTCCCTTTTTTGGGAGAGGGTGCACCACAGCTGTCTTCCACCGCACTGGATAATATGCATTATTCAGCGCGTTGTTAAACAGTGTGGTATAAATGTCAACTGCTTCTTGAGGCAAATGTCGTAGTACAACGTTGGATATACCATCGAGTCCTGCAGACTTCTTTTTCTTTAATGAATCGAAGATGAGCTGGAGCTCATTCTTCGAAATTAACAGGGGGCTGGGCCCATTTCGGTCGGCGATTATGGCGTTTGCCAAATCTTCATCATTAAACCTGGTAAAACCAAGGTTCTCAGATCGCCATTCGGTTATATCGTTCCGGAGCCATAAGTGATGAAGCAGAGCTCTGTTCTCCAGGTCATGATTCGGGCGAATGCTAGCATTCACCTTGTACACTTGCTGGAAAGCAGCCCCCACAGCCTCCACTCTCTCCTGCGGATCTTCGATTATATAGAGGTCATCGTCCAATACGGCATCCTCTGGGTCTATGCCTGCTGTCAGAAGTACGTCTCTGTTCTCTGTCGTCCTCTGGAGCTTAAGACACGGAAGATCGTTTTGATCCTTTCTTCTAAAAATCTTATTAATTTTTGGGAACATACTTGGGTCGCTGGAGTTAACGGCACGAATTTTATTGTCCCAGAACGAATTAATAGCCAATCTATAATTTTCTTTGATCAATTGGTTGATGTTTTTGATGGACGACTTCAGTGTCCTAATCTCCAGGTCTCGTGTATCAGTAAACCGCCTGTACAAGCGTTTTAGTCTTGTCAGTAGTCCACTTTTTTGTCTGTGAAGTGCGTCAATTGTCGCGTTACGGTACATGTCAGTTGCGTTACGTTCTTTGTATTTCGGTATTGTTCTGTTCATTGTTCGTAGAATCGTTTCGTCAATTTGTTCTAAGTATCTGTCGATTTCAGTATTTGTTAGGTTCCTGTCATTTGGTGGGGATATACCATTTGAACGTAATTCACTCAATAAGGCATTGGAGAAACGTGGCCAGCGCACCTTACTGTAATTGTAAGTATGCACAGGCACATACTCCTCCAACTCCATAAGCTGGTTCGGAAGTTGTATTACGGCTGCGAGTCCGCAGTGGTCACTGTCGTACTCGATCGTTCGTAAACAATTTCTTGGCCGTTGACCCACAGCGTCAGTAATTGTTAGTCTTGCGTCTTTAAGCAATAGATCCAGATAGGCACCGCTTCTTGGGAACGATGGCCTATCTGTGGCTAGAAGATCGATGCGATACTCAAGGTTGTATCGACCCATCCAATTAAATAGATGGTTACCTCGAGGATTTTGTATTTGATTTCCCCAATCTGTGTGCTTGGCGTTTAAATCACCCGCCAATATATAGTAATTCTCTTCCGAGCTCAATCTTAAGCATTCAAAAAGCTTTTCAAGCTCTGTTATAAACTGCGTGGGCTGAGGTGTTTCCGGTGCATAGGCAGCGATCACATACATTCGCTTCCCCTGTTGGAGATGAATGCATATGATGCATGCCTCTAACGTCCGAAATTTTCGCACATCACTATTATATATTACCTTATGACTAATGCCTTTACGTATAAAGATTGCGACGCCTCCTCCTTGCGTGGAGTTGGGTCGGTCTCTTCTTACGATATTGTAATTGTTGTTAGTCAATTTATGTTTCTGGTTAAACTTAGTTTCGCTAGCCATAAACACATCTGGACTTATGTCTTTAAGCAATTGGAATAAATTCGCTCTACGTTCGGTCCTAATCAATGAATTTACATTCACAGCTAGGATCTTAAAGGGCCTCTCCGGCAGCGCGCCCTTAACCTCTAAGTTGCGTTAAGCTCGGCAAAACAGAGTAGAGATAATCCACCCTAGTCGCCTGCTCCCTGATCTGGTTTTGGAGGCCGTTCAACTGGCCCTGGATGGCCAGTAGAACGCCCATAATATCCGCCTGTGCCGCCGGCGCCTTAGGCACGGGGGCCTGTTGGGCGACCTTTGGTGTAGGCTGTACCGTGCTTCCCCTTCCTGACGCCATTTGGGCGTAAGAAATTTGGGGGTTGACGGACGTTGTTGTAGGAGGGCGCACTGTTGGACGCTTTTCTACCACTGTTTGCTTTGCTGCTTTATTGTTTTTTATAAGCTGAAACGTCGGGCATCCCCGATAATTAGCGGGGTGTCCGGCGCCTCGGCAGAGTACACATTTAAGCTGGGTCCTATCTTCGACCCGTTCTTTTCCTAACTTGCATTCATCTGCATTGTGGTTCTCTCCACACTTAACGCAGCGTGACTGCATTTCGCAGTTTGCTGCGGCGTGGCCGAACCTTTGGCAGCGCATGCATTGAAGCATGTCGCCGCGCCTTTTTAATTTGTCCCAAGTTACAACCTGGCAGTTGAGGACGGATATACTCCTCAAACTATCCAGTTTGCTGCTGGGTGAAAGTTGAACGAGGAAGAAGGGAAGACTCCGCTTCTCCCGCCTAGCTCTAACTGTAGCGAACGGCTTGACCCCGATAAAGTCGAGATCGTCATTCGCTTTTTGGCGGAGTTCATTTAAGAGCACCTGTGGTTCCGTGTAGGAATCTATGCCCTTCAAAAGGACCGTTTGAAATTTTTCGGTTTTAGGGGTGAAACTAAAGAATTCGGTAGTAGTTTCTTTCAGCAACTCTTTAATTTTTTTGTGCTGTTCCAGTGTGAAGCACTGGATAGCATGCCTATCGTTATTTAATCTTTTAATAGTAAAATTTTGACCTATGGTCAACTTACATAGATTTATGGTATCCTGTAACTCCATTTTATAAGTATTAATGGGTGGCACCTTTTCTTTTTTCATGATCGGCGGCTGTGGCTGCTGCTGCTGAGACTGATTTTTCTGCGGCTGTTGATTCTGCTGCTTTTGAATCTGCTGCTGCTGTTTTTCTTGCGGTTGTTTCTGGACTTGTGTCTGCTGCTGTTGCTGTTGTTGTTGTTGTTTTTGCCGTTGTTGTTTTGGCTGCTGCTGTGGCTGTTGTTTTTGTATTTGTTCTTTTTTCTGTTGTTGTTCTTTTTCTTCGAGTTCTTTTAGTTGCCTCGCTCGGCGCGCTTCTTGGCTGGCCTTAACTTTACTTTTTATCTTTTCTATTTCTGCCTCCAAAGCATCAATTTGGGCGAACATTCTTTGTTCGTCCTCCTCAGATGACGCCTCTGATGTGGAGAGGTTCACGAAGGCAGTACTATCGCCCGTCGTGAAGTGCCCTTCTCCTTCTTCAGACATATATGCTATACCCTCTTCGGGTGAAGTGTCTAACTCGGTTTGTCTTGCTGCCTCTGACGTCTCGTCTATATCGGACGTATGCACCCCAGCTGGCAGCTTTGCTGAGGTGGCCGTGGATCTCCTTTTTACCAAATTTGGTGCGCACTTGATCCTCTTTCTGCGCTTTTGATTAGCATCGGATGATGTTGCCGTTGTTGTTATTGCTGTTGATGTTGTTGCTGCAGAATCACTGCTTGTAGTTGGAACATCTTTCGATGTTCCCTCAGCTGATGCCATCGCTGGCCTCATTGGCCTTAGGACACCTTTCGATGCCCCGGTGCTTAAACTCCTCCTCCTTTACTCGTTTTCCCAACCAATAAAGTTAACTACTTCACGGTTGTGAAAAAAAGCTGATAAAGTTCTGATGCCCTCCTGGGAATCGAACTGGCGACCCTCGGATTCTCGGTCGGCCACTCTATCCCTGTGCTACTGCACCACTTGTGAAATTTTGATTTAATTTAGAACTTAAGCTCACACACGAATTTTAATTGGAAAAACTGGGAAGCCGAAAACGTCTTAACACTTCCACAGTACGAGATCGACTGATGAAATGGTATTTGTACAAAAATGGCGTTTTCTGTCACCGCTGTGTATATTGTCATAAATTTTACGATGAGATTCCAAAATAAATAGGAAAAATAAAAAGCAAAATAACTTCTTGGGTATCATCCAACATGTGACTACTTTTATTCTCCATTTTTTTTTTAAAATCAATTTCTTGCCTTTCTGTTGGCAGACGTTGCTGTCATTTTGGTGACCGCATCTAGCTAGCATTGCCGATGATTGCATTCAATCATGGGCAAAATACGTAGGGGGGATTTTATAGATTCCCCTCCGACGGGTCGGCTATCCCCTCGGAGGGTTGTACGTTTCCCAATGCAGTAAAGGTGGCGTAGTTTCTTCGCTGTCCGCCTTCCCTGTTATAACTTGGTTGGTAATTCGTTCTTGGACGGTTGTTGTGTGGTACATTAGTTCTAGTGTGTAGGCTTACTTGAAGTTGATGTCCCTGCTGCTTGTAATCGGTTCGATAACTTGTATATAATTATTATTTTGAGGGTGTATGTATTAAACTGGCTATTTTGGGAGCCTGTTCTATATTGGTTTCGTGGGTTATTAAGCATATTTTGGGGAGCCATTCTTCGATTATTATTTGGATTCTTGGTGTAATATTGGTAGTCGGGTGGTAATTATCATTTAGTTTACGGTCGCTTCTTATTTCTCGATCTCTAGAGTATGTTGAGTATGTTCCTCTCAATTGGTGTCCCCTGAAATAAGGTTACCGTTCTTCTACATATTTTAGGGTCGGCGGTTGAGTCGACCCTTTATCGATTTGAGTAAATGCTGGGAAGCGCTTTTTAAAGTTGTGTATCGGGCGCTGTCTAGTACCAGTTTAAGTCGATCGTTCGCTCCTCGTTTCAGAAATGCTAGTACTCTGCGATCGTTGGCATTGGTCAGGGTTGCCCTGGTGTCTTCACCGTGGTATGCGAATTGCTAGTTCGGTCAGTGCCTTTCCCTGGATCTTACATTTTAACACGAATTTAATTAGGGCGCCCTTGGCTGTTGTCGTTAGCATATCGGAATTAAATTCGATACTATTCAAGAAATCTCTTAAACTTTGTGACCTGGTGTTTTCTTCAAATGACAGATTAGGCAGGTTTTGAGATGTACTGAAGCTAAATTCTTCGCTACTCATCGTGTCGGCTTTAGATTCTGTTTGGGGTTTTAATTTTTCATCTTCGTTCTCTTAGATGTCCGGAGATACGTTCCATATATCTCGGTTGACTATGTCTTCAGAATCGTTTTTATATCTGGTGGCATCCGCACGAAAGCGCTTTAATATGATGCGCTTTAGATATCTTATTCCGGTCAACTTCTTCAAATAGACTCGAGAAGGCTTCGAAAACAGCACCAATTTGCGGAAGTTATTCTTCTGCTTTAGAAGGAGCCCTAGCCCTATATGGCGTTTTTTTAAGTAAATGTAAATTTGGTTAGGTTGGCCAAGGACTAGTTCTAGCTTTGCTAAGCTCATTGGATTTTCGGACTATGGACAAATTAGGGAGAGAGCGCCGTTAGCACGAGAAAAAAAAACAAGACAAACATTTTTTTGTTAATAAAAGTGATTCGTTAAAGAAATAATTTATTTCTTTATTTTAGGAATTATATATATATATATATTTTTTTTTAAATTAGGAGTGAATATAGAATTTTTTTTAAAACTCGCTTTCGTGCGGTCAAGAAGGTCTTATACCTTGGCGTTTCTGTTCTCCAGATGGTGGATTACGTCCGCTATTAGTTTCCTTCGGAATTGCTGGAGACCTAAATAAACTAGACATACTACTAGGGCGGTTACAAATATTAACCCTAGTACAATTGCGGTGTGGTCTGGCTGGCTTTTTCCGATATAAGAGCCGTTGAGAATTTGAGGACCAGTGTTAATGACTTCTGGTTTGCTTTTCTTGCCCCCTCTGCCTGGCTAGTCGGTCGGCGATTTGGTCAAACAGGTTATGGAACTGCGATTCTTCTTTACGCTTGGCCGCCTTTTTAGAACATCTATCTTCTCTAAGGGTTTTCCGGATTAGCCTGATCTCCTTGTGGTACCTGAGGAGATCCTCAGATTTCTCACCTCTTCTTGATGTAGGTGCAGGGGGAGCAATAGTGATTAACACGGGCTCTTTTCGTCATAGTTGCCGTTTTTTGTAGTCCTCTATAGTGAGGTGTTTAGGTCCGGAGCTGTTTCCTTGCGCACTTGTTGCTGGAGTTTTTGCTGTTATTTTTGTTGGTTTAATCCCAGAATTTTTGTGATTTTTTTCGGCTTCTGCGATGTAGCTGGCCGCTAAGTTGAGGGCGGCTTGTTGCGCCTCAGTTTATGGTGGTGGTGGTCCTGTCACGGTCGCCATGCAAAGATCTGGATCTTACTTCATTGGTTTAATAAGGTTGATTCTTACTCAAAACTTTGGCTATTTCGTCGTCGTTTGCCTCTATAGGCGCGAACGCTATATGATAGAGTGAGTAAGAAGAGGGAGAATTGTTCCAATCTAAGCGGGTTGGTTTAATAAGTTTGATTCTTACTCAAAACGTTGGCTATTGCATCGTCGAAGTCGTGGAAGTAAAAACACTCTAATGGACGGTTCCAGAAAGACAAAATTTATTTTAGAACTTCGTTCGTCTTTTATACATGAAATAATGATTCAATTTTCATTCAATTTTTGTTTCAACTTTGTGGCCTTCGATAATTGAACCTCAATTACTTCACAGCTTGCTCCAGACTATCGTCATATCAGCATTAGTATTTATTGCCTAAACGTTCGAATGTATTTATCCACGAGAGCCATGCGGTAGATATTAAAAATACTTTTATAACATGAACCCGTAATGTTTTCGTTGCATGAGTTCGGTCATTGTCTCTACAAAGTGTATGCACATGAAACTAGTATATTTATGTGAATGCTTATCAATGAATGGCTTACGTATTTTCAATGGACACAAACGAATCGTTTTAGTTTGCTACTAGGTAGCTAGGGCAAGAATGATATACGAAGGCAATGCGCCAGGCGCATGCTGATAGTTTTCAATTGTCGAAGTAATAAAAATGATCGCTGGTGCGATCCTTTCACAGAAGGCTCACTGACAGCTTCTAAGTAAATTGCCTTTGTGAAGGCACACGAACAAACAAGCATAGCCTTTTCCCAATCGGCAACTTCTTCCTACATAATTCCGGATTAAAAAGGGACCAGCAAAATCTATACCGATATCGGTAAATTGCAAACTCTCAACTGGTAAGGACCCCATAATTTGGGTGCGGACCGATTTCTTGTACACAACACAAGGCTTACAATTTTGTATACACTTTTTGATTAAATTTTTCAATTGGGGGATCTAATATTCTGATCGCACAAGACGGATCTTTAACTTTGATGAATATAAGATAACAAAAGTTCGGAAAGATAAGATTCGTATGGGAGAATGATAGGAAAACGTTCATTATATGGCAAAGTGGAAGTGGCAAGTTGTCAATGGGAGCGAATTATTTTTTAGGAATCCAAGATGGGGTTAAGTGTCAGGAGAGAACTTTTTTACTTTATTAGAATCCCTTGATCTAGAGCTTCGTATTCAGTGGAAAGAATTGATTAGTTAATTGGATGATCTGATTTTTAGTTGAAATAATATCCTCATGAGAAAAAGTTTTCGATTAATAGGTATCTCTGATTGGGTTTTTACTACATGAATACCAAAAACGAACCATGTAACTAACAACCCTGACAACCTTATGCCCTGACGAAAACCGTCGTAAGATTTCATTCTCAAAATCATGACATAGAAATGTAACATTTGCTTTAATTGGTTTAGATTCATGGATAGTTTCATCTTGGGGATGAAGAAATTAAAACGATGGCCAAGTTTCTTCAAGATCCTGTAGCCAATAAGGCCCATTCCACCAAAGTTTGCTTGATTGTAATTCATAAGGAGAATCACTGCGAAATGCTAAATCAGCTGGGTTTTCAGGTGAAGATACATGATTCCATTCCAAACCAGATACATTCGATAATATTTCCGAAGTCCTATTTGCTACGTAAGTCTTCCATATGATGATTGATTTATTTAGCCAGGCTACACAATAGTAGAATCATTCCACAACTTGACATCCGTTAAATGCCTTAAACTGATTGAGAAGCATTCTGGTCATCCGAGATAGAAGTACAGAAAGTTGAAGTTCCAAACGAGGAAGGGATATAGAACTGACCGGAGCCACCACAAATGAGATGAAATTTGTGAGGAGCTACAATAGATTCTCACATAAACTGCAGCGGCATAAGCCTTCTCCGATGCATCACAAATCCATGGACCTGCATAGTTGTCCACGGAGTAAAATCAACCCAACAAGGAAGAGTGATGTTTTGGATGCCAAGTAAATTTTCCTTAAAAGTAATCCAACCATTTTTAGAACATTGCGAAAGATTTTCATCCCAACCCGTGCGATCTTTCCAAATTTGCTGCATTAAGATTTTTGCTTGTATAATATTGGTGCTAACCAGCCCGCAGGATCATAAATATTACTTGGCAATAGTTGACAACACCGATCGTTTTGTAATAAGAGCACTAGAGAGATATTCGGAAGAAGTGAAACGGAATATGTATCAGATGAGGCATTCCATCGGATTCAAATTTCAAAAAATCTTTATTGAGCAGATGGTCACTTAGAAGATGATTAAGTTATTCAGAATTATTCGCCGTCCATTTTCGAAGGTTGAATCTCGCGGATTCCAGGGCGATGATCAGTTCCTTTTGGGCATTTTGTGCAGACACAACATCACGGGCACCCGACAGGACATCATCCACATAAAATTCATCTACCAATATTTTCGATGCAAGTGGAAGAGTTTTTTTGACGTCGTTGGCTAGTTGATGGAGAGTGCGAATAACCAGATATGGAGCACAGTTAACTCCAAATGTTACCGTTTTGAGTTTGTAATTAATAATTTGATAATCAGGATTCGGACGAAAAAAAATGCGATGTAACTGCGAATGATCAGGATGAATGAGAATTTGGCCGCACATTTTCTCAATGTCTCCGTTGAAAACATATTTATAAAAACGCCAGTTGAAGATGAGAAAAGTTAGGTCGGTTTGCAAGACAGGACCGGGGTACAGCAGATCATTTAAACTCTGGCCGTTAGATGATGCGTTTGACGCATTAAATACAACACGCACCTGAGGTAGAAAGAAAGATCCAACAGTATTTCCATTCCATAATTCGTTAGATGTTGTCGGTGAAATATGATCCATAGTGAGATATTCCGAAACAACTTTTTCATATTCTTCTTTAAGCACAGGTTTTGACTTTTAAGAGATCTCAGTACGAAGAAATTGTCTCATCACACAGAAGAGTGAAAAACCAAATTTTGTTTCCATAGATTATTGATTAAAGGGTAAATTTACGATATATCGACCAGAGGAATAGCGAGAAGTCGTTTTGTGATATAAATCTTCACAATGTTATTCGGCCGAAGTAAAAACAGATGTCTGGGGTAATATTCCAACTTTCAAAACCTTTCAATTGCTTGATCTATCGAGGGTTCAGTTGAATAAGTCACAGAGGTAGAAAAAGTTGAAAAAACTGGAACATTTTCATATGGCCCCAACAAAACTCAACCAAAAACTGTGCTCTGTGCAATAAGTATAGTCAAAACATTCGTTTTCAAACCGTCCATAATTATTTGTGAATAAAAGTCAGCTCCAATCAGCATATCAATAGCATTGATAGAATGAGGATCTGCCAAAGGAAAATCAAAGTTGCAATCCGATTGAGATAAATTAAGTAGAAACGAAGGTACATCACCAGTAAGTTTCTTCAGAACTAAAGTTTGAACTTGACGATTAAAATCTTTAACGATGTTTAAACGCAACGTTAAATAACAGAGTTTGGAAGCCGATGCAGTGACAGTAGAGCTCATACCGCATATTCGTGCTTGAGTACTCTGAGTTGGCAATCCTAGACGTTCTTCAGATGAAGGAAATTTTCTGAACCTTGATCCACAAGAGCTCGGTGATTGAAATCAGTTCCATGATGATCGACCCTAACTATCGCTGTGGCTAGCAAAGCTTTTCGATTACTTCTCGAAAACATAACGTTGTGATTAATCCTTAGAGTTGACTGTATTTTCTGTTGATCATATTGATTAAGTGAAGTGAGTTGAGATGAACTGGCTATATGAGGCGATGAACTAGGAAGCGTTTGATTTAGTGACGACATAGTGACAGGCGCATTCCGTTCAAAATGTAATAGTGTTTGATGCCTACCTTTACAACGAAGACAAGTCCTGGTGCTTTGACATTGATTAATATGATGCGTTAAAGCAAAGCAAAATTGAGAACTGGTTTGGTTTTCACGTTTAAAATAGACACGAGTTTGTCTATCGGCTTATTAAATGTGATATTTTGTTTTATTTCCGAGACACTTTCAAGAACGCGATAACGATATGTTAAAAATAAGTTAATTGACTCCTTAGTGGGAATCTCACCCGTCTTAGTTAAAGAAGCTTCCCAAAGATTAAGTGTAATATCTGGAAGTCGAGAGGCACAAGGATAAGTAATCAAGGCGTCGCAAGATGTGGCCTCGATTTCATATGGCTTGAGTGCTATTAATGCATCGTTTATACTGCTTTGTAAAAGTTTTAATGCTTTTGCCGATTCACTTGAAATTGGCTTTTGGCTTAAAAGAATATGAATTTGGTTACTAACAAAAATCCATTTATTTTCGTAATGTCCGTTTAAGGCTTCAAGAGTTTTTCAACATCACTCAACTTAGCGTGATTGGTGTACACGGTAGTGAACATGTCCCTAAAGGATGGACATTCGAGATAATTACCGTAAAAATCTTGAGTATCACACGCAGGAACCCTAATGTGATGCAAACCTTGTTCATTTTGTGAATCTTTAGTACTTTTAGTTTAGTAACTTTTAGTTACCGCAACTGTTTCTTTGGCAATAGGTTAAAGTGAGTTAAGAAAGTCCGAAATTTAACTTTTACACGTAGAGTATGACGAAGCCGAACTTTGATACTTATCTTTGACCACGTTCAGAGAATCTTCCAAGCCATCCTTACACTTCTGCTTCATTGAGTGTTTGAGGTTTTGACTTCTAGTCATACATCGGTTAATTAAGCTTGTTATGGAAACCGAATGAGTGGCACCTGGTTTTGCCTTAAAGGCCGCATCAAATTCGACCAATTGGTCGGACGCAAGAATTAAATCGTCTAAAAGAGCCATTTTTTCCGACAAAGACCAAAAAAAATTTCTTTGTGAATTATGGAAACACTTTACTTCCAAAAGTAACACGCTTTGATTTAATATAAGTGAAGAAAACTTATAATATATTATAAGTCACCAATATTGTTTTATTTAAAAATGAAATATGCACTAGTACTATAGTAATAGAACGTACGTTGTTTATATTAAATGATAACTGCTTGCCCAACAATACAGATGTTGATTGGTTAATTATAACTGCTATGATAATGAGCTCCAATAATGATGATGCTTTGGTGCACTTGTTAAAGATGGATGAATGATTAATTCCAGCGATGATGATAGTAACTTTAATAATTTCCACGGATGATGATGATTTTGATTCGACAATAATTTGATGATGAGTGTAGTTAAATTTTGTTTATATGTTGCTACTGATGATCGTAAGATGTTGGACTTGTAACGGTATGATTATATGAGGCGATAATGTAACCGTGAATGTGGCTAACGGTGACCAGTAATTGTACTGAATACTGTACACAATTCCAACGGTGATAACTTCGAGAAAACTTCAGAATTTTAAATATAGAAGACAATCTTGTAGTTTGTAAAAATCTAAAAGAAGAAATTTTAAATAATGGTTGTGACGATAAAAATTTCATTTTAAATGGAAATATTATGATCAATATCAATACTGCACAGTAAACAAAAGAAATATTTCAGTATCAAATTTTAATTTCGAATTTGGGCATAAATGTTCATATGAAGAAAACCAAAATGTTATAATAAAAGGAAAATTAAATTTTGAAAATATTTTAAAAGTCTTTCAAATAGAAAACCTGGTGCATATGAATGAATTAAAGTACCATAAAAATAATAATTATATCATGAACTCAGTAACGATTTTCATTGTAATTATAGCCATACTTGTAATTGGAATTCTAATTTGTATGATTCAAAAAAAGAACACCAACAATAAAATGACTGTAAAAGACATAGAATTAAAAATTCACTTGAATTAAATTCAGGAGAATCTTGAATTAAAGGGGGGTGAGGTTACGCAAATGCAAGTCAGGAAAGCTGACGATGGAACATTTGTGTTGCTTCGCAACCCATAAAGTAAGTCAAGTTCACTTTCCGGTAATATTGCAAACATTGCTATATTCATTGACAATCGGAAAGTGGGAGCATTGACCGGCACGAGAACGATAACTTTGGCGCCAAGATATAATAACGGTTTTTGGTAGAGGGGCTTAATACAAGCATTTTTTACTATGGGAGGGGGGGTCTATCTCACCTCGTTTAGGCGAGAGGGGTAGTTTTATAAAATTTACTTAAAATCTAGAAAAAAAAATATTTGAAAACAACGGCAACACTTACAGTTATAAATTATACTTTTTTAAGAAGTCAGAACTCTACAATTTATAATAAATTTTAAGTAAAGTTGTTTCAGTCAATAGTTTTTGAAATAATTGACTTCAAACTCAAAATTTATGAAAAAAAAGTTAAAAAAATCACTTTGAGTATTATTTTTCTCATGATTATAAATACCAATAAAGAAGTAATTGATGTAGTTAACTGTTCCAATTATTTTTTTTTACTTAAAATTTATTATAAATTGTAGAGTTCTGACTTTTGAAAAAGGTATAATTTATAACCGTAAGTGTTGCCGTTCTATTTTAATATTTTTTTAAAGATTTTAAGTAAATTTTTATAAAATTGCCCCTACCGCCTAAACGAGGGGAGATAGGCCCCCCCTACCGTAGTAAAAAATGCTTATATTAAGCCCCGCTACCAAAAACCGTTATTATATCTTGGCGCCAAAGTTATCGTACTCTCCCCGATTGACCTTAGATTAAGTAAGAATAATCAATAAATATACCGGCAGTCGCAATCGACCTGGGAAAAGGTACAATTCTTGTTTCAATAAACTTACGCGACATAAAAAGTGCTTATAAGTCCACGAATGTTGCTGTAGTCCACTTTAAATTCTCCAGCCATAAATATTTAAAAAAAAACTAGCTTCTTAGCAAGTCTGTGCAGCTATTTCTCCAATCCACAACGATAAAGAAAATTTCTCCCACGATGCCGATTGGGGAAATTCCACAGAAAACAATATAACAAAATTCCTATTTCCAATTCAATTGATCTTTTATTCATATAATCCTAAGATACTGGTTTCGATGACTAAATCGAATACACTATTATTTTAAATAGTTGGTGAGACTTTTGCTTGTAAAAAATATATATATTTAACTATAAATATTTTATAAAAATAAACGAAAAACGATATCCTGAATGGCTGACGGAATCGAATGCCAATAAAAATGAATTTTACAGTGGCTAACAAAGTTTGGTTTGAAGATTTCCAGCTTTTTACAGTTTAGCTTAGGATGATGTATAATATAAAGACAGTATACACGTTTAATTTACTTTACAATATTTGAGGCAATTGTAATTTATTGCCACAAATATCGCATAGAGAAATACTTTAGATATGAAGATAAATTAGCTAGTCTAAGCATTCCGCCAGCCTTGCATCCTCGGATGTAAAAAAAATTTTAGATATATTTATATACATAATTCAAAATTATTTCATGATAGTAAATAATGTTACGATTTATAACCATAATATTAATGCATTTTATATAAGTTAGAATTATATAATCCTAGTTATTGGTGATAACTAAATGTCTTAAGATAATAAATCATACGTATTGTGATAAAGTGTGAGCTTAAAATTTAAAAATCTAAAAGATACTTCAATATGAAAAGCAGATTTTAGTCTGAAAGAAGAACACACAATTTAGCCATAGAACGAGTTGTGTTTCCACTTTTGGCTTTGAAATCGAAAACACGCACTTTACTATCGGAACCACGGTAGACCTTTAAGTCCCGACCAAGGCGCCACTCATTAGGAGGAAGGATTTAATTTCTCAAGACAACGAGGTCGTTTACTTGAATATCCCTTTATGGATATTTCCACTTATAACGTTTTATAAGTTCCTACAAATATTCTTCTTTCCAGCGCAAGCTGAATTGATGATGTATAATTTTTAGTGTGTTCTATCTACGTTTAAGGGTGATACTTTTATGTGATTCAGATGGTTCGGGGGGGCTAAGCAGAGGGCCACCCCTCAGAAAGTGTCATGACGTTAAAGGAATAAGATCTTCAGGATTGTCAGAAATTCTGGATATGGGTCGTGAATTAAGACATGATTCGATGCACGCTAAAACGGTGGCAAATCCTCCGAAGGTATATTTGGAATTTCCGGCTACCTTCTTAAAGTGAGTTTTGAAACTCTTCACACCTGCCTCCCACAAACCACCCATGTGGTGGGAGCCAGGCGAAAACCAAATGTTTACGTACCAGTTGTTGGATTTATTATTGGTATATTGAAATGATAGCCATCGTCCCCTCTCCAAAACAAAATGGGATATTGCAATGCATCATAACAGCGATGAAGTTCTGAAATACGTTGCAATTGCTCATTTCTACGATACAAAACAATATCTCGTGGCCGAAACTGTTCACCAACCACAATAATGGCTACTTCATCAATCGTTGGTACATTGAATCGTCTGGCGTGCTCCCCAATTGGTGTTTTATCGGCTTTTATTATGATTTTGTGGCCATCGGTGGGCATCCGGTCGAGTGCCACTTTAAACAATTTCATCAATTCATTGTGTTGATGGAAAAATGTTTGCAATTCATTCACGAGTGATCTTCTCGTATGCGTCGAAATTGCACAGCGCTGATTTAATTCACGATTCTTATCACCAATAAAATATATTTACAAAAATTGATGATCGGCATCTAGGAATGGTAGCAAAGACCCAGCTCTATGGTATATTTGACCTTGAATCTGTAACGTTCGAGATATATATATAGACGACGGATTTGAATTTGTAAAAACATGGAACACAGGGACGGCACATGAATTAAATATGATATGGCTTATTCCATACGAAGAAATTACCTTAAACGTTGGCATAAATCCATCTCTTATAATATTTGTAGCTCCAAAAGATGTCATTTGAAAGCATGAATTGTATTTTTGAATATTTCTAGCGGAAGTTCTAGCACGGGCAATTTGACTTTCCCACCAGCACAGCACATGCCAGGCGTTTCGTTTCTGAATTTAAATGCTTTGCAATGTATACATTCTATATTCATCTGGCCAATGTACGCATGCGTGCTGTAATCAATGGTGGCATTGTAATTGAAAGCCGCGCGTTCCATTTGACTTCTGGGTCCTTCACTATTAACCAAGTGCGTTCTCCGTCTGTGTCGTTGTGTTTCCATTTCATTTCGTCGAACGCGATCTTCTTGACTTTGTGATCTTCGATTTAACGCTGTAGCATTTGATTGACTTGAACGTCTGCCAATGTTTGCTCGTCTTGAACGTGGCATTCTTTCAGTACAGTGTATTACTAATTGAATTATTTCAAGAAAAATATATACATATGAATGTGTGTGCGTGGAAATATGAATTCACATACACACACTGGACATAACCTCAATTGTGCAAATAAAAAAAAACACTCACCGGCAAATGCAATCCAATTGAACTTGTGAAAATGAAGCAACGCTTTTATATATATAAAAATGAAACATTAAAAATACAATTGAAAATATTTCAATCGATAAATACTACACTCTACGATTTATCGACTGGATTTTGGTACAGTGTATTAAAAAAGAAAGACATGGTTAACACTCACCAAAAGTATGTCTGTTCGCAATGAGAGCGAAAAGAACTCAAAGCACATAAGAGAACTTTCAACTGAATTCCAATGACAGCAAATTAATATTAACATAATGCACTTTCAACTACATTTGACAACTGTGTACACATATTCAGTCATACAGTACAACAGAAACACTCATCAGCGGCTGTGTATTTTTGTTGTTTTTCCAATACAGGCATTTCGTATTAGAGGAAAGCATTACTCACATAAAATGTCATAACTCAGGAACGGCTGCACCGATTCCAAACAAACTTCACACTTACCACCTCCTCATATGTGGAAACAAACTGTCAATCGGTTGAGCGGTTCTTGAGTTATAAGATTACAAAGAAATGTAACTTCTTTTTATATATCTAACATAATGCACTTACAACTACATTTGACAACTGTGTACACACATACAGTCATACAGTACAACAGAAACGCTCATCAGCGGCTGTGTATTTGTTATTGTTTTTCCAATACAGGCATTTCGTATGAGAGGAAAGCATTACTCGCATAAAATGTCATAACACAGGAACGGATACACCGATTCCAAACAAACTTCACATATATAGGAACAAACCTTAAAATTTTTGTGTCAAACGGTTAGGCAGTTCTTGAGTTATAAGATTACCAAGGAAATGTAACTTCTTTTTATATATGTAGATAATAGTCCGCAGATTTTATGCACGTCGCTCGACAACAAATCGTAATGATGTCGATCAGGCGTTAGTGCTTTCCTGGGGCTTTCTTAGGAGTACACAATTCATCTCTGGGATGTATGCAAATTCTTTGTTTGGTCCCAGGATTATACGTATACCTTTTTGATATTCGTCGTCCTCAAAAGTGTTACATATTTTAAGCTCGATTATTATATGCCTATATTCTGGTGGTTTAAGCAATTCTGTGATAATACTATTATTTTCTTCCGCTTCCGTTTCTGTTCTCTCGTTCTCTTGAACAAATTTTTCTGTCTTTGATTGTGACCTTGTGACTACGCATATTTGGCGTTCTTTAAGGTTGTCTGAATCTAACTTTATTCTGCTTCCAGGAGTGTATTCAACGGAGAAATTATATTCTTCCTGTAACATCTCAAATCAAAGACAGTCTTTCCAATACTGGGCTTTATTACATCTTAAAATTATTCTTATTTCTTAATTACATTGTGTTCTTATCTACTACTTTACAATCTTCGAGTATTGTATATAAGTGTTAGTAAACTTACATTCTATGTTCTATTATTTGTGTTTCGTATATAAGGGTACCTATACACTTCAACATCCCCCTTAAATTGCACAGTACACGAACGAAAATCAGGGTTCTATTCAACACGATTTCTAAGACGACCATTCCAACGAGTATCTACTGGGTAGATCTTGCGTGATGTCTTAAATGTCTCGACTTTCACGTTCTCTGAATCTGCGTTTTCGTTTGTATCTTCTTTTTCGCTGATCTTCATTTTTGCACTGGCATCTACTAAAATTCCTGGAATATAATCTTTTTCATCCTTATATTTAAATTTATTTAATAACATTGTTTGATTAAAATGTCGCTTCCAAATTACATAGCCATTTCCATTTTTAACTTTTACTAAAAGATAACGTTTGCCAATAACTTTTACAATTTTTGCTTTAATCCAAGAAACTTTTCCTGGTATTGAAAAATTTTTAACCACTACTTCATCTTCTACTTTAAATTTTTTTGAATTATGCCCTTTATAATATGTTCTTTGTTTCTTTTGCATGCATTTAACCCTTCTTAATAATTCTTTTGGTATCTTTTGAATTCTGTCTTTTTGGTAAACATTTAACGGGTTTAACAAGTCCAACCTAGTTCTTAAATTCCTGCCAAATACTAATTCAGCTGGAGCACGGCCGGTGGTACTGTGAATGGACTTTCAGTAGTCGATCAAAAAGGTTTGTAAACAATAATTCAAACTGTCATCTGGCTTCTTCGAGTGTAATGCCTTTTTTAATGCTCTTTTTATCAACCTAACTCCATTCTCTGCCTGCCCGTTCGTTGCTGGGTGGCCCACCGGAGTGGTAAAATGTTTTATCCCGTTGCCTTTTAAAAAATCTTGGAAAAACTTTGAAATGAATGTACGTCCGTTGTCGGTAACTATGGTTTCAGGTAACCCGAATCTACTAAAAATCTGAAGTAAAATTTCTTTTGTATGAATACTAGTTATATTTTTACCCATGTCTATGCACTCAATCCATTTACTAAATGCGTCGACAATAATCAAAAAAAATCGGTCGAAAATTGGACCCATAAAGTCTAAATGGATTCTCTCCCAAACCTTACCCGGCCATTCCCAATTTATCAATTTTGTTCTTATTGGGTTATCTTGATATAACAAACATGACTCGCAAGATTTAGCAATATTTTCCAGGTCTTTATCCAAAGAAGGCCACCAACAATACCCTCTAGCTAATCCCTTCATTTTTACTATACCCAGATGTGATCGATGGAGTTCAGATAAAACTTGCTTCCTTAGAGTTTGAGGTATTACCAATTTGTAACCGCAAAAAACTCCGCCTGATTCTACTGATAGCTCAGAGCTTCTGAGCAAATATGCATTTAAATCTGCACTACCCACATGCTTAGGCCATCCATCTTTTATATAGCCTACAACTTTTGTCAACGCGCTGTCTTTATTTGTTTCGACTACTACATCTGTAAATTTTATTGGCAAGTTACCAACCTTTTGCACATAATTAACATAAACGTCATCAGCATTATTATCTTCTTCTGGTGGATCAATTGGAGTGCGTGAGAAATAATCAGCAATATTTTGTTTTGTATTTACGTATTGCGTTTGAAACTGGTAGCCTGAAAGGAAGAGAGCATACCCTTGAAGGCGATTTGCCGACAGTGGTGGTATGCCTCTTTTGGAACCAAAAATTGACACAAGTGGTTTACTATCCGATAACAAAATGAACTCTTTCGCGAATAAATATTGATGAAATTTCCTTACCCCGAACACGATCGCGAGTGCCTCCTTTTCCACCTGTGCATAATTTTTTTCGGAATCTGATAGCTTCCGAGATGAAAAACAAATCGGTCGTTCTATTCCACTTTCATAAACATGAACTAACACCGCTGCTAAGCCGCTTGGGCTTGCGTCCACAATGAGCTTAACTGGCACGTTGGGATCATAATGAGCTAACACCTGATTCGAAGACAATAACCTTTTCACCCCAATGAAGGAATTTTCATGGGCAGCGCTCCATTCGAACTTACTATCATTTTTTAATAATGTATATAGGTCGTAGGCTTTAGATGCCAAATCCGGCATGAAACTCCTGTAAAAATTGATTACACGTAGAAAAGATTGCAGCTCTTTTACTGAGCTAGGGCTTGGAAGCTGCATGATATCTTCGACACGTTTTGGATCTTTATGTAGCCCGTGCTTGTCTATGACATGTCCTAAATATTTGACAGACTCTACAAAAAAACTATATTTTTCTTTAGCAACTTTTAAACCGGCGTCTTTTAAACGTTTTAAAACTTCGGCTAAACTTTTTAAATGCGTTTCTTTGTTATCAGCCGTTATAAGTAAATCATCCATGAAAACTACTACTCCGTCTAAATCCATCAACAGTTTTTCCATCTCTTTCTGGAAAATGGCAGCAGCTGGAGCAATGCCATAAACTAATCTTGTACTTCTTAGCAACCCTTTAGTTGTACTTATCGTTGTCAAGTTCCTGGATTTTTCATCCAGAACTAACTGCTGGTACGCAGATGACAAATCGATTTTTGTGAATGACTCCCCACCGTGCAATTTCGCGAAAATTTCATCGATAGTTGGTAACTGGTGCTGTACTCCCTCAATAACTTGATTCACAGTCGTCTTATAATCTCCGCAAATGCGAACTGTGCCATTCTTTTTTAAAATAGGGACAATCGGTGTTCCCCATTCACTATGCTCTACCCGTTCATAAACTCCTAATTGAACTAAATCATCTAAAGCCCTCTCCACCTTCTCCCTTATGTGAAAAGGTAATCGACGAGGTTTAAAAAACTTTGGCATAGCACCTTTTTTAATATGTAAAGAAATTTTTCTCTTGTTATACATGCCTAGCTTGCCATCAAAAACTTCATAAAACATTTGCTAAATCTTGGTCTTTAATATTAATGAAATTCATTTCTTTAACCCCTACGTTAAACGCGAACATCCAATTTCTACCAAGAATTGGTGGGCCACCATTTTTTATCACGTGAATGTCTAACATTTTACAATTATTGGCATAAATTACCTTAAGATTACAAAATCCAAGAGGCTTTATAGCCCCGCTGTTGTAGTTACGAAGCGTCACACTCGTTTTTTCCAATTGACAGTTTGAAAAATATTTCTCATAATCCCCCTCAGATATTGCCGTAATTGCCGACCCGCTATCAATCTGCATGCACATTCTTTTACCGTTCACAATAACATCAGCCGTGATGGGTCTTAAACTAGAATTTGTACTGCAATAAAATAAAGACAAATCGTCATCTTTATTTACATAATTACGCTCTTTGTTAAACTTATCATTAAATTTTTTGTGACACATCTTCTTTAAATGACCTTTTTGTTTGCAATTTTTACAAATGTAATTTTTAAATCTACATTGACCTTCATTATGGTTTGTGTAACCGCAAACTTTGCATTGCCCAGATTTACCGCTTGATGATGTTGATTGATGAGAAGTTGATACCGTTTCATTTTTGCCGCTACGTTTCATAAATTTACCGCTCTTTTTCTGGATAACATACACGCTTGCTGGTTCTTCTTTAATGATATCTACAGAGACATCATACTGCCTTTTTACGCACTCAACAGACAAAGCCATTTCTAACGCCCTTTGAAACGTCCGATCACTAGCCTTCTCCAGGAATAGTTTGTCTTTTTCAGGGCCTTTTTTGAGACCCATCACAAACCTATCTCTCAACGCTACGTTCAAATGGGTGTCGAAGGAACAATTTACAGCCAACGCTCTTAGCCTTACTGCCCATTCTTGTAAGGTTTCCTCATCGTGTTTCACCGCCTCATAAAACTTTCGTCTCTCAACGAACACTGAAAACGATGGCTTGAAATGGTTTTCCATCGCAATTAAAATGTCATTGTAAGCTGTGGTGGCATCTTCAGGAGCTTTAGGATGCATGATTTCTTTAAGAAAACGAAGCGTTCTCTCACTGAGACCACTCAACAACACTGCCTTTCGCCTCTTCTCCTCAGCTGCGGCTTCCAAATTATTGGCGATGAAAAACTGCTCGATTTGGATCTTGAAAAGATTCCAATCATTTTCTTTAAAATCGTAGGTTGGGGTTCTGCCTAAGTACGCCATGATTCTTGTTACTTTTTTTTTTTTTTTTTTTTTTTTTTTATTAACTCGTCGCCAGTTGTAACATCTCAAATCAAAGACAGTCTTTCCAATACTGGGCTTTATTACATCTTAAAATTATTCTTATTTCTTAATTACATTGTGTTCTTATCTACTACTTTACAATCTTCGAGTATTGTATATAAGTGTTAGTAAACTTACATTCTATGTTCTATTATTTGTGTTTCGTATATAAGGGTACCTATACACTTCACTTCCAATAGTAACCTGAATTTGGTCAGTCTACTAGAAGGTTCTTTTAAGGAAAAATCTATACCAGTGGTCTGTGATCAGTTATTATTTTAAATTTTCTGCCAAAGAGATATGGTCAAAAATGCTTTACTGCCCATACTATAGTTAATAACTCTTTTTCAATTGTGCTATAATCCTTTTCGGCATTATTTATAGTTTTGCTAGCATAAGCTATAGGTTTTTCATCGAAATTTGAAAGAACAGCCCCTAAAGGAAAGGCTTAGGCGTCTAGAAGGTTCTTTTAAGGAAAAAATGTATACCAGTGGTCTGTGATCAGTTATTATTTTAAATTTTCTGCCAAAGAGATATGGTCAAAAATGCTTTACTGCCCATACTATAGTTAATAACTCTTTTTCAATTGTGCTATAATCCTTTTCGGCATTATTTATAGTTTTGCTAGCATAAGCTATAGGTTTTTCATCGAAATTTGAAAGAACAGCCCTTAAAGGAAAGGCTTAGGCGTCTGTACGTAGTACGAATTTTTTTCCGAAATTTTGGAACTGTAGAATTTGGGGCTAGTGAGGATTGTTTTTAAGAGTGGAAAAGATGTTGCACATTCTTGGTCGAAATTGAAATCGACGTTCTTTCTAAGTAATCTATTGAGAGGTATGACTATTGTAGCAAAGTTTGGTATAAACTTGCGATAATAATTTTTGAATGCTATGAATATTCTTACTTCGTCAGCGTTAGTAGGGTTGGGATAATTGTGCAGCTGATTTTTCAGGATCTGGATGTATTCCCTTGTTGGAAATTACATGTCCTAGATAAAGAACCTCTTTTCTTAGAAAAGCACATTTACCAGGATAAATCTTTAGATTGACTTCCCTAAGTCGATTAAACACATCGATCAAATTCTTGTTGTGATCGAAAAGCTTTTGCCAAAAACTATTAGGTCATCTAGGTAGACAAAGCAACGTAAGTAAGTCAGTCCAGCCATAGACATAGACATCATTCTCGAAAATCAGCTGGGAGAAATTTTCAGTCTTCCGTGGAAAATGCAGTCATAGGTCTACTTTTTGGTTCATGTTCCACTTGGTAATAGCCTTATATACCTTAATACATTGCTCCTCCCACCATATCCTAGATGTCACCTATATTGGTCAACGGAAATTTGTCATCTTCTATTCGTTCATTGAGGTTTTGGTAATCTATTACCATGCGGAATTCTTGTAAGCCAGTAATAGGATACCTTTTCTTTGGCACAATGAGGATCGGAGAGTTCCATGGAAGATGGTTTAATTATGTCGTTTTCAATCATTTTGTCTATTTCTTCTTTTATGTCTAGCTTTTATGTATGCGGAAGTCGGTAAGGTTTGGTATATTTGGGGGTAGCTCCTTCTTTTAGGGCAATTTCCGCTCGTCCTATATGACTGTATGTAAGTTTATCACCTTCTAGGTGTAAAATATGGTGATATTTAGTGACTATGGCCTCAATTTCGGCTTTTTATTCACTATTTAGTGTGTCGAAATTGATTTCACGCAATATCTTCTTAATTCTGGCATGCGATACTGTAGTTTTTATTTTATGTGGTGAGGCTAGTTCATATTCTGAGGCGGGTACTAATGGTGGTTCGGCCCATTTAAGGTTTACACTTTTTTCGCGGGTGTTTAAAATTTTAATTGGAATCTTTCCTTCTTTGGCCTGTGATATGGGTCCGGCCATGTAAACACCTTTACACAACTCTTGCGGATGGAATACTCTGGGTTGAGTATGCTTTGTATCTAAACAGTAGGTTGCCTCGCATCTTGGAGAAACACCTATGGTGTTCAAGCTATGATGTGACAGTATCGGCATTGATATTTGTCTGCAAGTGATACTCAATTTTTAGAAGTAATTGTTAAAAATCGATTATTGCGCCGAAATCGGTTAAAGAGTTTGCTCCAATAATTCCGTCAACGGGTATCGGAAATTAATCAGGCACTACATGAAATTCAAAAGGAATGTTGTTACGTCCGAAGTGCAACGTGTTAATACATGTGCCTTTTGATTTTAGATCTCCGGATATACCTATGATGGTGGTGATGTTTTTCTTGTCTATTAAAGCGTTTCCCTCGATTACAGAGCCTTTTACTACGCAGATGGATGCACCGTTATCTAGTAAGCATCGAACGGCTTTGCGATTATTAAATGGTATTTGTACAAAAACGGCGTTTTCTATCACCGCTGTGTATATTGTCATAAATTTAAGGATGAGATTCCGAAATAAATAGAAAAAATTAAACGCAACACGTTACTACTTTAATTCGCGATTTTTTTTAAAAATCAATTTCTTGCCAAATCAAAGACGTTGCTGTCATTTTGGTGACCGCATCTAGCTAGCATTGCCGATGATTGCATTTAACCATGGGCAATATTCGTAAAACTCTCCCCACCTTGAACTAGAACACCTCCGCTAACAACCTTCTCTAACAGCCAATCCTCGCACCGCTTTCCTCGATACTCGGCTAAACGCTCAATGAGAACAATTCTCGGCTTCGCTCTAGGCTTTCTCTGAATTTTTATCGTGACGTCAGTGATCAACTCCATGACGCGATATGGGCCCTCCCAATCAGATTGGAGTTTGGGAGACACGCGAACTTTTCTTCTGGGGTTGTGAAACCAAACGAAGCATCCTACCTGGAAACGTGGACTATGAGAACTTAAATCGTACCTGTTTTTCATCCTGGTGGCAGTCCTATACATTTTTTGTCGTGCTCGTTCATGTACCTCTTGTAATTGGTCGTGAAGCTGTTTTGCGTAACCAGCTATTGTTACCTCTCCTGGTGGAACCCCAAGTAATTAACGAATTTGGATAGATAATGCAAAACCGTCCTGTTTATTCTCTCGGGTAAACCGTCAGACCGGGGATGAAGAGGTGTTTTCCTGGTTTTGTGGATACCGAGAATTTCCATAACATTCTGGAACACATCTGCTTCAAAATCTCTACTCTGATCAGAATGTAGCTCAACTGGGATTCCAAATCTGCTGAAAACATCTCGTACCAGCATTCGCGCCACGGTGTCTGCAGTCTGATCTGGAAGTGGGAAGATCTTGACCCATTTAGTAAAATAATCCATAAAGACTAAGACATATTTGTTGCCCATCTTGGTTGATGGAAGTGGACCCAATATTTTTCTCAGTAAGCTGGTGTAAAGGACGCGCTATGGTTGCGAAGTGAGGAACAAACTGCCTGTAATACGTGCATAACCCAACAAAGCTCCAAACCTCGGAGACGTTCTTGAGAGTTGGCCAAGTTCGCACTGCATCAAGCTTTTCTGGATCAGGTAAAACTCCTTTCTCGCTGACTTCATGACCCAAAAATTTTACTTCTTTTTGGAACAGATGACACTTTTTGTGATTGACTTTGAGCCCAGGTTCTCTCAGACGACTGAAAACAAGACAAGCATTTCTTCAAAACTCTTACGGTGTGCCAACAGATCATCCAAGTAAGCCATTACGACATCGAAAGGTAGTCCGCTCAAAACCTTTTTCATGACTCGTTCAAAGGTAACCGGTCCATTAGTCAATCCAAAGCTCATTACTGAAAACTGCCAGAGACCATCTCTAGTCACAAATGCCGTCTTTTCGCGATCTTCTGAGCACATCTCAATTTGCCAATAACCTGTCTGACAATCCAATGTACAAAACCATACAGACCCAGCAAAAGTATCAAGCGCATCGTCTACACGAGTTAACGGGAAAGAGTCTTTCATTGTTACGTCATTCAATCGACGATAGTCAATACAAAATCTCGTTGAGCCATCTTTCTTTTGGACCATTACAATAGGCGAAGCCCATGGGCTATGAGAAGTTTCGATTATATTTGTGCGCAGCATATTGTCAATTATCTTTCGTGATTCTTCTTGTTTAGCCAGTTAAAATCTACGTGGCGGTTGTATGACAGGTTTCGCTGAACCTACATTTATTTTGTGTTGACGTTTATTCTGCCAAGATCATCTGGACCGCTAGAGAAAACATCACGAAATTCGATGAGCAACAATTTAACGGGATCAATTTGATCTGGTTTCAAGTTGACAACTGATTTTTCAAACAGATCTTCCAAGTAAGAAGGTATTTTGTTAGTTTCGTGTGTGTCTAATAATTCGAAGCTAGTTTTGACGTCTTCAAAAGTAGCGATAGGAATATTCCCGGGTAGAGTAAGGGCATGATCTGCAAGGTTAGCCACACATACTAAAACGGTTCCATTCCTATTGCAATTCACTTGCAATTTGCCCACTAATATTCCATTGGGCAGGTTATATTCAAAAGGCAAAACTAAACCTTCAGAAGGCGCGGGATGCGAGGCTGTAGTCAAAATAAATTGTTGATGTTGCGGTGGTATAAGAAAAGTATCTGAAGTCTTAAGAAAAATGGCCCTAATGTTTTTGTTTTCAGATCTATGATTCGGAGGTGGAGTTTCTTCCTTACTTACAACAATTGCGGGAAAAGTCCAACACACTCGGTCAGAAGCGGTCAGTGAATCGATCCCGAGAATTCCCTGGGTCCCTGCTATTAAACGAAAGTCAATTACCATCACATCTCTCTGAATCTGAAAAGTGCCGATTCTAACTGTTGTGTGCCACATCTCAGAGACATGAAAAGTACTTCCACACAAGGTTCGAATGACTGTGTTTCCTGGTTGTAGGCGTGTATTTTTAGGTACAACAGTACGATGTACCAGTGTAACAGAAGACCCAGTATCCACAAGTACTTGACACGACACTGAACAAAAAATCAATGGAACTGTAAAACCACTAGATGAACTCTCAGAGAGGAAGTTGTAGATTTGGGGGTTGCTTGACTTTGTCGGTGTTAGCCTCTCGACACCGACGTCTGATTGTTTCACGAATTCGAAAACAAACTGGCAGCTTCATTATTGTTTCTGCGACTGCAATTGTACGAGTTTCGTCCAGATTGTGTAGTTTGAGGGAAACAGAATTGATTGGATTCTGTGCCTAATTCCATAGACCGTGTGTGATGACTAGTTTGAGTTGCGAAATGAGCTGTTTCTACCGAAACAGCTTTACTAATAGCTTCGAGCATGGTTTTTGGGTCGGCCATTCGAACTACATCTTGTACAGCACGATCTGCAATGCCGTCAATGAACCGCGTCGAAGAAATACGCTGCTGAGCTTCTGATGGACAGTCGCCCAACAATTTTCGAGTTAAACGCTGGATATCGCTGGCAAAAGCTCCTAGAGCTTCTCGGTTGCGTTGGCGCCTGGAACTAAAAGTAGCATGAGAAATATGTTTTTGTTGTGATATAAAACTTAGATGTAAGGCAGAAGCCCATTCATTATAATCGCAGCGTTCTTCGGGACTCAAATTTCCTAGGATCGATACAGCTTCACCACGTAACGAAGCGAGAACTTGTGCCTTTTCTTTTGAGTTCCATCCATTCGCTTCCGAAACTATATCGAATTGAATTTGGTACTCTCGCCAATCAGTCGTTTGGCTGTCAATAGGCTGTAGGTCAATTTTAGTCTGGCGGCCTAAGAAAGCATTTAGTGGCTGACTGGATCGAGAAGTCGCATTGGATTTTGGGCCTGGGTTGAGTGCTCCCTCTACATGGTTACTTGGTGGGTGAATTTCAAACACAGTATTATCTGAAGGGCTTCCAAAACCTGCAGTAGGTGTAGAGCACTGAAACACTTTTTCTGCAAATGTGCTGCCACCCAATGTGCGAAGTTCTTCAATTTGACGTTGGTGGTTGCTCTTGAGTAGGGTAATTTCATTACGTTGTTGATTCAAGCTTTAACTAAGCGTAGAAAGCTGTGTCAGAATTTCTTCCAATTTTTGCGCTAATTCTTCCGTCGTCTTCAGATCCCACTTATGATACCAATGTTATACATTTAAGGATGAGATTCCGAAATACATAGGAAAAATAAAACGCAAAATAACTTCTTGGTTATCATCCAACACGTGACTACTTTTATTCTCGATTTTTTTTTAAATCAATTTCTTGCCTTTCTGTTGGCAGACGTTGCTGTCATTTTGGTGACCGCATCTAGCTGGCATTGCCGATGATTGCATTCAACCATGGGCAATATAAGTAGGGGGAATTTTATAGATTCCTCTACGACGGGTCGGCTATCCCCTCGGTGGGTTGTACCTTTCCCAATGCCCTAAAGCTTGGGTAGTTTACCTTCCCTGTTATTACTTGGTTGGTAATTCGTTCTTGGACGGTTGTTGTGTGGTATATTAGTTCTAGTGTGCAGGCTTACTTGAGGTTGATGTCAATGCTGCTTGTAATCGGTTTGATAACTTGTATATAATTATTATTTTGAGGGTGTATGTATGTATTAAACTGGCTATTTTGGGAGCCTGTTCTATATTGGTATCGTGGGTTATTAAGCATATATTGGGGAGCCTTTCTTCGATTATTATTTGGATTCGTGGTGCAATTTTGGTAGCCTGGGTGGTAATTATTATTTATGTGTCGGTCGCTTCTTATTTCTCGATCTCTAGAGTTTGTTCCTCTCAATTGGTGTCCCCTGAAATTAGGTTACCGTTCTTCTAAATATTTTAGGGTCGCCGGTTGAGTCGACCCTTGATCGATTTCTAGTAAATGCTGGGAAGCGCTTTTTAAAGTTGTGTATCGGGCGCTGTCTAGTACCAGTTTAAGTCGATCGTTCACTCCTCGCTTCAGGAATGCTAGTCCTCTGCGATCGTTAGAATTGGTCAGGGTTGCCCTGGTGTCTTCACCGTGGCATGCGACTTCCATTTCAGTCATCCGATTAAGCAGCGATTCTATTTCTGTCATAAATTCTCTGACAGGTAAGTTGCCTTGAGTTGCTCGGCTTAATCGTGACTGAATCTGTTCGATGGTCTCCTTGGGTCCACATTTTTCAAGCAAGCTTTTTTTAGCTAAGCAAAGTTCGTGGGACTGGTATTTACTAGTTCGGTCAGTTCCTTTATCTGGATCTTACATTTTAGCACAAATTTATTCAGGGCGCCCTTGGCTGTTGTCGTTAGTGTATCGTAATTAAATTCGATACTATTCAAGAAATCTCTTAAACTTTGTGACCTGGTGTTTTCTTCAAATGACAGATTGGGCAGGTCTTGAGATGAACTGAAGCTAAATTCTTCGCTACTCATCGTGTCGGCTTTAGATTCTGTTTGGAGTTTTAATTTTTTGTCTTCGTTCTCTTTGATGTCCGGAGATACGTTCCTTATATTTCGGTAGACCATGTCTTCAGAATCGTTTTTATATCTGGTGGCCTCCGCACAAAATCGCTTTAATGTGATGCGCTCTAGAAATCTTATTCTGGTCAACTTCTTCAAATAGACTCGAGAAGGCTTCGAAAACAGCACCAATTTGCGGTTAGTTATTCTTCTGCTTTAGTAGGAGCCCTAGCCCTATATGGCGTTTTTTTAAGTAAACGTAAATTTGATTAGGTTGGCCCAAGACTAGTTCTAGGTTTGCTAAGCTCATTGGATTTTCGGACTATGGACAAATTAGGGAGAGAGCGCCGTTAGCACGAGAAAAAAAAACAAGACAAACATTTTTTGTTAATAAAAATGATTCGTTAAAGAAATAATTTTTTCTTTATTTTAGGAATTATACATATATATTTGTTTTTTTTTTCTAAATTAGGAGTGAATATAGAATTTTTTTTAAAGCTCGCTTTCGTGCGGTCAGGAAGGTCTTATATCTTGGCGTTTCTGTTCTCCAGATGGTGGATTACGTCCGCTATTAGTTTCGTTCGGAATTGCTGGAGACCTAAGTAAACTAGACCTACTACTAGGGCGGTTACAAATATTAATCCTAATACAATTGCGGTGTGGTCTGGCTGGCTTTGTCCGATATAAGAGGCGTTGAGAATTTAAGGACCAGTGTTAATGACTTCTGGTTTGCTTTCTTTGCCCCTTCTGCCGGGCTAGTCGGTCGGCGATTTGGTCAAACAGGTTATGGAACTGCGATTCTTCTTTACTCTTGGCCGCCTTTTTAGAACATCTATCTTCTCTAAGGGTTTTCCGGATTAGCCTGATCTCCTTGTGGTACCTGAGGTGATCTTCAGATTTGGTACCGGGAATATTAGCAAGCCGGTGCAGTTCCCGAATTTTGGACTTAAGTGTGGCAGTTTTATCACCTCTTCTTGATGTAGGTGCAGGGGGAGCAATATTGATTAACACGGGCTCTGTTTGTCATAGTTGCCGTTTTTTGTAGTCCTCTATAGTGAGGTGTTTAGGTCCGGAGCTGTTTCCTTGCGCACTTGTTGCTGGGGGTTTTGCTGTTATTTTTGCTGGTTTAATCCCAGAATTTTTTAGATTTTTTTTGGCTTCGGCGATGTAGCTGGCGGCTAAGTTGAGGGCGGCTTGTTATTCTTCAGTTTTTGGTGGTGCTGGTCCTGTCAAAGTCGCCAAGCATAGATCTGGATCTTACTTCGGTGGTTTAATATATAATAGAGCGAGTAAGAAGAGGGAGAATTGTTCCAATCTAAGCGAGTTAGTCTTTAAAATGGAACAATCTATTGGTCGAAGGAAAGTATGCCTCTAGATCGAGCGAGTTGCTCGTGGAATTAAAAATACTAATTGACGGTTCGAGAAAGACAAAATTTATTTTGGAAATTGGTTCGTCTTTTATACATGAAATAATTATTCAATTTCCATTCAATTTTTGTTTCAACTTTGTAGCTTTGTGGCCTTCGATAATGGAACCTCAATTACTTCACACCTTGCTCCAGACTATCGTCATATCAGCATTATTATTTATTGCCTAAACGTTCGAATGTATTTATCCACGAGAGCCATGCGGTAGATATTAAAAATACTTTTGTAACATGAACCCGTAATGCTTTCGTTGCATGAGTTCGTACATTGTCTCTACAAAGTGTATGCACATGAAACAAGTTTATTTATGTGAATGCTTATCAATGAATGGCTAATATATTTTCAATGGACACAAACGAATCGTTTTAGGTTGCTACTACGTAGCTAGGGCAAGAATGATATACGAAGGCAATGCGCCAGGCGCATGCTGATAGGTTTCAATTATCGAAGTAATAAAAATGATCGCTGGTGCGATTCATTCACAGAAGGGAAGGCTCACTGACAGCTTCTAAGTGAATTGCCTTTGTGGCGAAGCACACGAACAAACAAGCATAGTTTTTTCCCAATCGGGAACTTCTTCCTACATAATTCCGGATTATAAAGGGACCAGCAAAATCTATACCGATATCGGTAAATTGCAAAATCTCAACAGGTAAGGACCACATAATTTGGGTGCGGACCGATTTCTTGTACACAACACAAGGCTTACAATTTTGTATACACTTTTTGATTAAATTTTTCAATTGGGGGATCTAATATTCTGATCGCACAAGACGGATCTTTAACTTTGATGAATATAAGATAACAAAAGTTCGGAAAGATAAGATTCGTATGGGAGAATGATAGGAAAACGTTCATTATATGGCAAAGTGGAAGTGGCAAGTTGTCAATGGGAGCGAATTATTTTTTAGGAATCCAAGATGGGGTTAAGTGTCAGGAGAGAACTTTTTTACTTTATTAGAATCCCTTGATCTAGAGCTTCGTATTCAGTGGAAAGAATTGATTAGTTAATTGGATGATCTGATTTTTAGTTGAAATAATATCCTCATGAGAAAAAGTTTTCGATTGATAAGTATCTCTGATTGGGTTTTTACTACATGAATACCAAAAACGAACCATGTAACTAACAACCCTGACAACCTTATGCCCTGACGAAAACCGTCGTAAGATTTCATTCTCAAAATCATGACATAGAAGTGTAATATTTGCTTTCATTGGTTTAGATTCATGGACAGTTTCATCTTAGGGATGAAGAAATTCAAACGATGGCCAAGTTTCTTCAAGATCCTGTAGCCAATAAGGCCCATTCCACCAAAGTTTGCTTGATTGTAATTCATAAGGAGAAACACCGCGAGATGCTAAATCAGCTGGGTTTTCAGGTGAAGATACATGATTCCATTCCAAACCAGATACATTCGATAATATTTCCGAAGTCCTATTTGCTACGTAAGTCTTCCATATGATGATTGATTTATTTAGCCAGGCTACACAATAGTAGAATCATTCCACAACTTGACATCCGTTAAATGCCTTAAACTGATTGAGAAGCATTCTGGTCATCCGAGATAGAAGAACAGAAAGTTGAAGTTCCAAACGAGGAAGGGATATAGAACTGACCGGAGCCACTACAAATGAGATGAAATTTGTGAAGAGCTATAATAGATTCTCACATAAACTGCAGCGGCATAAGCCTTCTCCGATGCATCACAACATCCATGGACCTGCATAGTTGTCCACGGAGTAAAATCAACCCAACGAGGAAGAGTGATGTTTTGGATGCCAAGTAAATTTTCCTTAAAAGTAATCCAACCATTTTTAGAACATTGCGAAAGATTTTCATCCCAACCCGTGCGATCTTTCCAAATTTGCTGCATTAAGATTTTTGCTTGTATAATATTGGTGCTAACCAGCCCGCAGGATCATAAATATAACTTGGCAATAGTTGACAACACCGATCGTTTTGTAATAAGAGCACTAGAGAGATATTCGGAAGAAGTGAAACGGAATATGTATCAGATGAGGCATTCCATCGGATTCAAATTTCAGAAAATCTTTATTGAGCAGATGGTCACTTAGAAGATGATTAAGTTATTCAGAATTATTCGCCGTCCATTTTCGAAGGTTGAATCTCGCGGATTCCAGGGCGATGATCAGTTCCTTTTGGGCATTTTGTGCAGACACAACATCAGAGGCACCCGACAGGACATCATCCACATAAAATTCATCTACCAATATTTTCGATGCAAGTGGAAGAGTTTTTTTGACGTCGTTGGCTAATTGATGGAGAGTGCGAATAACCAGATATGGAGCACAGTTAACTCCAAATGTTACCGTTTTGAGTTTGTAAGCAATAATTTGATGATCAGGATTCGGACGAAAAAAAATGCGATGTAACTGCGAATGATCAGGATGAATGAGAATTTGGCAGCACATTTTCTCAATGTCTCCGTTAAAAACATATTTATAAAAACGCCAGTTGAAGATGAGAAAAGTTAGGTCGGTTTGCAAGACAGGACCGGGGTACAGCAGATCATTTAAACTCTTGCCGTTAGATGATGCGTTTGACGCATTAAATACAACACGCACCTGAGGTAGAAAGAAAGATTCAACAGTATTTCCATTCCATAATTCGTTAGATGTTGTCGGTGACATATGAACCATAGTGAGATATTCCGAAACAACTTTTTCATATTCTTCTTTAAGCGCAGGTTTTGACTTTTAAGAGATCTCAGTACGAAGAAATTGTCTCATCACACAGAAGAGTGAAAAACCAAATTTTGTTTCCATAGATTATTGATTAAAGGGTAAATTTACGATATATCGACCAGAGGAATAGCGAGAAGTCGTTTTGTGATATAAATCTTCACAATGTTATTCGGCCGAAGTAAAAACAGATGTCTGGGGTAATATTCCAACTTTCAAAACCTTTCAATTGCTTGATCTATCGAGGGTTCAGTTGAATAAGTCACAGAGGTAGAAAAAGTTGAAAAAACTGGAACATTTTCATATGACCCCAACAAAACTCAACCAAAAACTGTGCTCTATGCAATAAGTATAGTCAAAACATTCGTTTTCAAACCATCCATAATTATTTGTGAATAAAAGTCAGCTCCAATCAGCATATCAATACCAGAGCATTGATAGAATGAGGATCTGCCAAAGGAAAATCAAAGTTGCAATCCGATTGAGATAAATTAAGTAGAAACGAAGGTACATCACCAGTAAGTTTCTTCAGAACTAAAGTTTGAACTTGACGATTAAAATCTTTAACGATGTTTGAGCGCAACGTTAAATAACAGAGTTTGGAAGCCGATGCAGTGACAGTAGAGCTAATACCGCATATTCGTGCTTGAGTACTCTGAGTTGGCAATCCTAGACGTTCTTCAGATATGAAGGAAATTTCTGAACATTGATCCACAAGAGCTCGGTGATTGAAATCAGTTCCATGATGATCGACCCTAACTATCGCTGTGGCTAACAAAACTTTTCGATTACTTCTCGAAAACATAACGTTGTGATTAATCCTTAGAGTTGACTGTATTTTCTGTTGATCATATTGATTAAGTGAAGTGAGTTGAGATGAACTGGCTATATGAGGCGATGAACTAGGAAGCGTTTGATTTAGTGACGACATAGTGACAGGCGCATTCCGTTCAAAATGTAATAGTGTTTGATGCCTACCTTTACAACGAAGACAAGTCCTGGTGCTTTGACATTGATTAATATGATGCGTTAAAGCAAAGCAAAATTGCGAACTGGTTTGGTTTTCACGTTTAAAATAGACACGAGTTTGTCTATCGGCTTACTAAATGTGATATTTTGTTTTATTTCCGAGACACTTTCAAGAACGCGATAACGATATGTTAAAAATAAGTTCATTGACTCCTTAGTGGGAATATCACCCGTCTTAGTTAAAGAAGCTTCCCAAAGATTAAGTGTAATATCTGAAAGTCGAGAGGCACAAGGATAAGTAATCAAGGCGTCGCAAGATGTGGCCTCGATTTCATATGGCTTGAGTGCTATTAATGAATCGTTTATACTGCTTTGTAAAAGTTTTAATGCTTTTGCCGATTCACTTGAAATTGGCTTTTGGCTTAAAAGAATATGAATTTGGTTACTAACAAAAATCCATTTATTTTCGTAATGTCCGTTTAAGGCTTCAAGAGTTTTTCAACATCACTCAACTTAGCGTGATTGGTGTACACGGTAGTGAACATGTCCCTAAAGGATGGACATTCGAGATAATTACCGTAAAAATCTTGAGTATCACACGCAGGAACCCTAATGTGATGCAAACCTTGTTCATTTTGTGAATCTTTAGTACTTTTAGTTTAGTAACTTTTAGTTACCGCAACTGTTTCTTTGGCAATAGGTTAAAGTGAGTTAAGAAAGTCCGAAATTTAACTTTTACACGTAGAGTATGACGAAGCCGAACTTTGATACTTATCTTTGACCACGTTCAGAGAATCTTCCAAGCCATCCTTACACTTCTGCTTCATTGAGTGTTTGAGGTTTTGACTTCTAGTCATACATCGGTTAATTAAGCTTGTTATGGAAACCGAATGAGTGGCACCTGGTTTTGCCTTAAAGGCCGCATCAAATTCGACCAATTGGTCGGACGCAAGAATTAAATCGTCTAAAAGAGCCTTTTTTTCCGACAAAGACCAAAAAAAATTGCTTTGTGAATTATGAAAACACTTTACTTCCAAAAGTAACACGCTTTGATTTAATATAAGTGAAGAAAACTTATAATATATTATAAGTCACCAATATTGTTTTATTTAAAAATGAAATACGCACTAGTACTATAGTAATAGAACGTACGTTGTTTATATTAAATGATAACTGCTTGCCCAACAATACAGATGTTGATTGGTTAATTATAACTGCTATGATAATGAGCTCCAATAATGATGATGCTTTGGTGCACTTGTTAAAGATGGATGAATGATTAATTCCAGCGATGATGATATTAACTTTAATAATTACCACGGATGATGATGATTTTGATTCGACAATAATTTGATGATGAGTGTAGTTAAATTTTGTTTATATGTTGCTACTGATGATCGTAAGATGTTGGACTTGTAACGGTATGATTATAAACGGTGATTTTTTAAGAGCTTGGTTTTTGAAAATTCAAAAAAACACAGAAACTTGTAAAAAGTGAATGAAATTTTTATTTGGATCGATAAATCAATTTCTGCCATTTACTTTTTAAAAATAATTTCACTTAAATGTTGCCCGCAGCTACGCTTCAGGTGGTCCATTCTGAAGGTCCAATTTTGGCAAACTTTTTCACACATTTCGGCCGGAATCTCACCAATGACGCGTTCAATGTTGGCTTCCAAGGCAGCAATCGTGTTTGGCTTGTCCCCATAGACAATAGACTTAACATAGCCCCACAAAAAATAGTCTAACGGGGTCAAATCACATGATCTTGGTGGCCAATTGACTGCGCCAAAACGTGAGATCAACTGCTCACCAAATTCGCCTCTCAATTGATGCATGGTTTCGCGTGCAGTGTGGCATGTGGCACCGTCCTGTTGGAACCACATGTCGACCGAGTTCAATTCTTGCATTTTCGGCAAAAAAAAAATCTGTTATGATCGAACGGTACCTTTCTCCATTGACCGTAACCCTGCGGCCTTCATCGTCCTTGAAGAAGTGCGGCCCAATGATGCCGCCTGCCCATAAACCGCACCAAACAGTGCATTTTTCGGGATGCATTGGTAGCTGCTGAATTGCCCCTGGCTTCTCTTCGCTCCAAATACGGCAATTCTGCTTATTCACGTATCCATTTAGCCAAATTGAGCGAAAAAAAAATGGACGTAGCTTGCGAAACATATTTTTCACAGAGCACGAATTTTGATAATAAATTTCAATAATTTGCAAACGTTGTTCAGACGTAAGTCTATTCACGATGAAATGGCAAACAATACTGAATGGAAATGTCAAATGTTCGTGCAATTTGTCATGTGTGATCTGTCAAAAATATAAACGTCAAAAACCAAGTAGCAAAAAAATCACCCGTTATGAGGCGATAATGTAACCGTGAATGTGGCTAACGGTGACCAGTAATTGTACTGAATACTGTACACAATTCCAACGGTGATAACTTCGAGAAAATTTCAGAATTTTAAATATAGAAGACAATCTTGTAGTTTGTAAAAATCTAAAAGAAGAAATTTTAAATAATGGTTGTGACGATAAAAATTTCATTTTAAATGGAAATATTATGATCAATATCAATACTGCACAGTAAACAAAAGAAATATTTCAGTATCAAATTTTAATTTCGAATTTGGGCATAAATGTTCATATGAAGAAGACCAAAATGTTATAATAAAAGGAAAATTAAATTTTGAAAATATTTTAAAAGTCTTTCAAATAGAAAACCTGGTGCATATGAATGAATTAAAGTACCATAAAAATAATAATTATATCATGAACTCAGTAACGATTTTCATTGTAATTATAGCCATACTTGTAATTGGAATTCTAATTTGTATGATTCAAAAAAAGAACACAAACAATAAAATGACTGTAAAAGACATAGAATTAAAAATTCACTTGAATTAAATTCAGGAGAATCTTGAATTAAAGGGGGGTGAGGTTACGCAAATGCAAGTCAGCAAAGCTGACGATGGAACATTTCTGTTGCTTCGCAACCCATAAAGTAAGTCAAGATCACTTTCCGGTAATATTGCAAACATTGCTATATTCATTGACAATCGGAGAGTGGGTGCATTGACCTTAGATTAAGAAAGAATAAACAATAAATATACCGGCAATCGCAATCGATCTGGGAAAAGGTACAATTCTTGTTTCAATAAACTTACGCGACATAAAAAGTGTTTATAAGTCCACGAATGTTGCTGTAGTCCACTTTAAATTTTCCAGCCATAAATATTAAAAAAAAACTAGCTTTTTAGCAAGTCTGTGCAGCTATTTCTCCAATCCACAACGATAAAGAAAATGTCTCCCACGATGCCGATTGGGGAAATTCCACAGAAAACAATATAACAATATTCCTATTTCCAATTCAATTGATCTTTTATTCATATAATCCTAAGATACTGGTTTCGATGACTAAATCGAATACACTATGATTTTAAATAATTATAGTTAGAATATATATATTTCAATATAAATATTTTATAAAAATAAACGAAAGACGATATCCTGAATGGCTGACGGAATCGAATGCCAATAAAAATGAATTTTACATTGGCTTACAAAGTTTGGTTTGAAGATTTCCAGCTTTTTACAGTTTAGCTTAGGATGATATATAATATTAAGGACAGTTTACACGTTTCATTTACTTGCAATATTTAGATATGAAGATAAATTAGCTAATCTAAACATTCCGCCAGCCTTGCATCCTCGGATGTAAAAATAATTTTAGATATATTTATAAACATTATTCAAAATTATTTCATGATAGTAAATAATGTTACGATTTATAACCATAATATTAATGCATTTTGTAAAAGTTAGAATTATATAATCCTAGTTATTGGTGATAACTAAATGTCTTAAGATAATAAATCATACGTATTGTGATAAAGTGTGAGCTAAAAATTTAAAAATTTAAAAGATACTTCAATATGAAAAGCAGATTTTAGTCTGAAAGAAGAACACACAATTTAGCCATAGAACGAGTTGTGTTTCCACTTTGGGTTTTGACATCGAAAACACGCACTTTACTATCGGAACCACGGTAGACCTTTAAGTCCCGACCAAGGCGCCACTCATTAGGAGGAAGGATTTAATTTCTCAAGACAACGAGGTCGTTTACTTGAATATCCCTTTGTGGATATTTCCACTTATAACGTTCTATAAGTTCCTTCAAATATTCTTCTTTCCAGCGCAAGCTGAATTGATGATGTATAATTTTTAGTGTATACTATCTACGTATAAGAGTGATACTTTTATGTGATTCAGATGGTTCGGGGGGACTAAGCAGAGGGCCACCCCTCAGAAAGTGTCATGACGTTAAAGGAATAAGATCTTCAGGATTGTCTGAAATTCTGCATATGGGTCGTGAATTAAGACATGATTCGATGCACGCTAAAACGGTGGCAAATCCTTCGAAGGTATATTTGGAATTTCCGGCTACCTTCTTAAAGTGAGTTTTGAAACTCTTCACACCTGCCTCCCACAAACCACCCATGTGGAAGGAGCCAGGCGGAAAAAAATGCCATCTTATTTTAGAAAAATTAAATGAATTGTTGTGGGGATAACACACAACAGCTTTATGAAAATCAGACATCAATATTTTGGAAGCCCCAACAAAATTTGTACCATTATCGGTATAGACTTTTGCTGGTAATCCCCTGCGGGAAACAAAATGAGTGAAATCTGCAAGGAAGGCTTGTGCCGAAATGCAAAGGTCCCCGCTGTGGATCTTTCTTCGTTGGTTTAATAAGGTTGATTCTTACTCAAAACGTTGGCTATTGCGCCGTCGTTTGACCAATCTAAGCGAGTTGCTCTTTAAAATGGAACAATCTATTGGTCGAAGGAAAGTATGCCTCTAGATCGAGCGAGTTCCTCGTGGAAGAAAAAACACTCTGGTTGACGGTTCGAGAAAGACAACATTTATTTTAGACATTGGCTCGTCTTTTATACATGAAATAATTATTCAATTTCCATTCAGTTTGTGTTTCAACCTTGTAGCTTTGTGGCCTTCAATAATTCAACCCCAATCACTTCACATCTTGCTCCAGAATATCGTCATATCAGCATTATTATTTATTGCCTAAGCGTTCAAATGTATTTATCCACGAGAGCCATGTGGTAGATATTAAAAATACTTTTGAAATATGAACCCTGAATGATTTCGTTGCTTGAGTTCGGTCATTGTCTCTACAAAGTGTATGCACATGGAACTAGTATATTTCTGTGTATGCTTATCAATGAATGGTCAACGTATTTTCAAAGGATACAAACGAATCGTTTTAGGTTACTATTACGTAGCTAGGGCAAGAATGATATACGATGGCAAGGCGCCAGGCGCATGCTAATAGGTTTCAATTATCGAAGCTGGAAGTAATAAAAATGATCACTGGTGCGATCCCATAACAGAAGGCTCACTGACAGCTTCTAAGTGAATTGCCTTTATGGCGAAGCACACAAGCATAGCCTTTTTCCAATCGGCAACTTCTTCCTACATAATTCCGGATTATAAAGGGACCAGCAAAATCTATACCGATATCGGTAAATTGCAAACTCTCAACAAGTAAGGACCCCATAATTTGGGTGCGGACCGATTTCTTGTACACAACACAAGGCTTACAATTTTGTATACAGTTTTTGATTAAATTTTTCAAATGGGGGATCTAGTATTCTGATCGCACAAGACGGATCTTTAACTGAACTTCCCCGTGAAGTGACAATTGATGAATATAAGATAACAAAAGTTCGGAAAGATAAGATTCGTATGGGAGACTGATGGGAAAACGTTCATTATATGGCAAATTGGAAGTGGCAAGTTGTCAATGGGAGCGAATTATTATTCCGGAATCCAAGAAGGGGTTAAGTATCTCTTGATCTAGAGCTTCGTATTCATTTAGAAAGAATTGATTAGTAAATTGGATGTCAGAATTTTAGTTGAAATAATATCCTCATGAGAAAAAGTTTTCGATTGATAAGTATCTCTGATTGGGTTTTTACTACATGAATACCAAAAACGAACCATGTAACTAACAACCCTGACAACCTTATGCCCTGACGAAAACCGTGGTAAGATTTCATTCTCAAAATCATGACATAGAAGTGTAACATCTGCTTTAATTGGTTTAGATTCATGGATAGTTTCATCTTGGGGATGAAGAAATACAAACGATGGCCAAGTTTCTTCAAGATCCTGTAGCCAATAAGGCCCATTCCACTAAAGTTTGCTTAATTGTAATTCATAAGGAGAAACACCGCGGGATGCTAAATCAGCTGGGTTTTCAGGTGAAGATACATGATTCTATTCCAGACCAGCTACATTCGATAATATTTCCGAAGTCCTATTTGCTACGTAAGTCTTCCATATGATGATTGGTTTATTTAGCCAGGCTAACACAATAGTAGAATCATTCCACAACTTGACATCCCTTAAATGCCTTAAACTGATTGAGAAGCATTCTGGTCATCCGAGATAGAAGAACAGCAAGTTGAAGTTCCAAACTTGGAAGGGATATAGAACTGACCAGAGCCACCTTAGATTTAGCCCACAACAAAAGAGATGAAATTTGTGAGGAGCTATAATAGATTCTCACACAAACTGCAGCGGCATAAGCCTTCTCCGATACACTATAACATCCATGGACATGCATAGTTGTCCACGGAGTAAAATTAACCTAACGAGGAACAGTGATGTTTTGGATGCCAAGTAAATTTTCTTTAAAAGCAATCCAACCATTTTTAGAACATTGCGAAAGATTTTCATCCCAACCCGTGCGATCTTTCCAAATTTGTTGCATTAAGATTTTAGCTTGTATAATATTGATGCTTACCAGCCCGCAGGATCATAAATATAACCTGGCAATAGTTGACAACACCAATCGTTTGGTAATAAGAGCACTAGAGAGATATTCGGAAGAAGTGAAAAGGAATACGTATCAGATGAGGCATTCCATCGGATTCAAATTTCAAAAATCTTTATTGAGCAGATGGTCACTTAGAAGATGATTAAGTAATTCAGAATTATTCGCCGTCCATTTTCGAAGGTTGAATCTCGGGGATTCAGGGCGATGATCAGTTCTTTTTGGGCATTTTGTGCAGACACAACATCATGGGCACCCGACAGGACATCATCCACATAAAATTCATCAACCAATATTTTCGATGCAAGTGGAAGAGTTGTTTTGACGTCGTTGGCTAATTGATGGAGAGTGCGAATAGCCAGATATGGAGCACTGTTAACTCCAAATGTTACCGTTTTGAGTTTGTAAGCAATAATTTGATGATCAGGACTTGGACGAAAAAGCATGCGTTGGAACTGCGAATGATCAGGATGAACGAGAATTTGGCGGTACATTTTCGCAATGTTTTCGTTGAAAACATAAACATTCGATAATTCATTAGATGTTGTGGGTGACATATGATCCATAGTGAGATATTCAGAAAGAACTTTTTCATATTCTTCTTTTAGTGCAGGTTTTGATATCAAAGATTTTTCAGTACGAAGAAATTGTCTCATCGCACTGAAGCGTGAAAAGCCAAGTTTTGTTTCCATAGATTATTGTTTAAAGTGTAACTTTAGGATATATCGACTATAGGAATAGCGAGAAATCGTGTTGTGATATAAATCTTCACAATATTATTCGGCCGAAGTAAAACCAGGGGTTTGAGGTAATTCTTCCAACTTCCAAAACCTTTCAATTGATTTGTCTATCGAGGGTTCAGTTGAATAAGTCACAGAGGTAGAAAAAGTTGAAAAAACTGGAACATTTTCATATGGCCCCAACAAAACTCAACCAAAAACTATGCTCTGTGCCATAAGTGTACTCAAAACATTCGTTTTCAAAGCATCCATAATTATTTGTGGATAAAAGTCAGCTCCAATCAGCATATCAATACCAGAGTATTGATAGAAAAGAGGATCTGCCAAAGGAAAATCAAAGTTGCAATCCGATTGAGATAAATTAAGTGGAAACGAAGGTACATCACCAGTAAGTTTCTTGAAAACTAGAGCTTGAACTTAACGATTAAAATCTTTAACGATGTTTGAGCGCAACGTTAAATAACAGAGCTTGGAGGCTGATGCAGTGACAGTAGAGCTCATACCGCATATTTGTACTTGAGTACTCTGAGTTGGTAACCCTAGACGTTCTTCAGATATGAAGGAAATTTATGAACCTTGATCCACAAGAGCGAAAGGCACTAGGATAAGTAATCAAGGCATCACATGGTGTGGTCTCGATTTCATATAACTTGAGTGCTATTAAGGCATCGTTAATATTGCTTTATAAAAGTTTCAATGCTTTTGACGATTCACTTGAAATTGGCTTTTGGCTTAAAAGAATTTGAATTTGGTTACTGACAAAAATCCGTTTATTTTCGTAATGTGCCTTTAAGGCTTCCCACGCAAGATTAAAATTAGTATCAGTTAATCTAAATTAACTAATTATGTGAAACGCTTGATCTTTAGTTTTGGCACGTAGATAAAAGAGTTTTTGAACATCACCAACATTAGCTTGATTGGTGTACACGGCAGTGAGGATGTCCCTAAAGGATGACCATTCGAGATAATTACCATAAAAATCTTGAGTATCACACGCAGGAACCCTAATGTGATGATAACCTTGTTCATTTTGTGAACCTTTAGTACTTTTAATTACTTCGATTGAAGCGGTAACTGTTTCTTTCGCAATAGGTTTAAGTGACTTAAGAAAGTCCGAAATTTCACTTTTACACGTAAAGTATGTCGAAGCCAAACTTTGACACTTAGCTTTGACCACGTTCAGAGAATCTTTCAAGCCATCCTCACCACTTCTGCTACTGCTTGAGTGTATGAGGTTTTGACTTCTAGCCATAAATCGATTAATTAAGCTTGATATGCTTCCAAAAAGGAAACCGAATGAGTGGCACCTAGTTTTGCATTAAAGGCCGCATGAAATTCGACTAATTGGTCGGACGCAAAAATTAAATCGTCTAAAAGAGTAATTTTTTCCGAAAAAGACCAAAAAAAATTTGTTTGTGAATTATGAAAACACTTAACTTCCAAAAGTAACACGCTTTGATTTAATATAAGTGAAGAAAACGTATAATATATTATAAGTCACAAATGATGTTTTATTTAAAAATGAAATATGCACTAGAACTATAGTAATAGAACGTACCTTGTTTATGATACAAATGATAACTGCTTGCCCAATAACACAGATGTTGACTGGTTAATTATAACTGCTATGATAATGAGCTCCAATAATGGTGATGCTTTGGTGCACTTGTTAAAGATGGATGAATGATTAATTCCAGCGATGATTATAGTAACTTTAATAATTTCCACGGATGATGATGATTTTGATTCGAAAATAATTTGATGATGAGTGTATTTAAATTTTGTTTACATGTTGCTACTGATGATCTAAGATGTTGGATTGGACTTGTAACGGGATGATGATATAAGGCGATAATGTAACCGTGAATATGGCTAACGTTGACCAGTTACTGTACTGAATACTGTATACAATTCCAACGGTGACAACTTCGAGAAAACTTGATGGAAAAGCGATTAAATCAACGCTTTTTCTGGCAAAAGATCGGCGAAAATTCAGCGAATGTTAAATAGTATTGTCTCTGAATTGACTCAAAAATGACGAAAATGGCGGCTTCGTTGACAACGTACGTAGGCGCCACAGAAATTTTAACTAAATGCGTAGTAGTACTACGCGGCAAATTTTGTTATGCCAACAAAATGGCGGCTTACCACAATGTTGAATTTAAAGATGAAAATTAATTTACCGATGACGCTGGTGATTTTCCTGGTTGTGCGCACGCTGCAGGACTACCAGCAGCAGAAAATGGCGGCCTGGATGGTGGCACACAGATTGTTCGGAAATTCGCAGACTCAAAATCTCAAATAGTCCCAAATGATTATTATTGTTTGCGTTGCGTAGATAACTACAAGACCCACAAAGTTGAATTTAAAACTGAAAAATTAATTTACAGATGACGCTGATGATGAAGATGACGACGACAATGATGATTTTCCTGGTTGTGAGCACGCCGCACGACTTACAGCAGCATAAAATGGCGGTCTGGATGGTGGCACACAGATTGTTCGAAAATTCGCACATACAAAATCTCGAATAGTCCCAACTGATTATTATTTTTTGTGTTGCGTAGATAACTACAAATATACGGCTCGACTCGACCAAAAATGTGCAGCTACTTCTTAAATCCACAACGATAATGAAAATGTCTCCCACGATGCCGATTGGGGAAATTCCACAGAAAACAATAAAACACAATTCCTTTTTCCAATTCAAATTGATATTTTATACATATAATCCTAAGATACTGGTTTCGATGACTAAATCTAATACACTGTCAATTTTAAATAGTTGGTGAGACTTTTGCTTGTAAAAAACATATATATTTAAATTTGAGTTTTAACTTTTATAAAAATAAACGAGAGATGATATCTTGAATAGCTGAATGAATCGAATCGAATGCCAATAGAAATGGTTTTTACAGTGGCTAACAAAGTTTAGTTTGAGGATTTCTAGTTTGTTTACAGTTTAGCTTATGATGATGTATAATATTAAGGATAGTTTACACATTTAATTTCTTGGCAATATTTAGGGCATTAGTAATTTATTGCCACAAAATATCGTATAGAGAAATACTTTAGATATGAAGATAAATTAGCTGATCTAAGCAAAGTCGGACAATTTTCTAAAATGAATGTTTAATCTATTTCCCAATTTGAACTTCTCAATAACAATTTTCCACGAGTTTTATGCCTTAGTGGCAAAATTGCATTGATCTGCCCCTGGCTAACGAAAAAACAGACAGTTATCCGTCTGTATAAACACCTAAAAGAATGAAAAGACAAAACCAAATTCAACTACAATGTTGTCATTGCCACGATTTATTTCCCACTAAACTACAAAGCAATAGCGGATCAAAACAAAAGTAGTAAAGGAATACAAATTTTTGTATGTGTGTGTGACCACCGTTGCATTGCTTTTGGTTAAAGAAGTTTCTGTTGGGGTTGACATCTGCGTTTGTCTCATACATTTACTGCCCGACTGGTCCGGTAGGCCCAGGGCCTACCGGACCAGAAGGTGTGTAATAGCCGAAACACCTTCTATGCGGGCTGCGTTGTGCTGCAATATTGGACAGTGACGTTGCGAACTTTGGGTGGCCGCAAATTCTCGTGCCGTATTATGAAGACATCACAGACTTACAGATTCTCGCAGGGTCGCCGCAACTTCGTGCGCTGCTGCAGTAAATTCAAATTCTCATCGTGAGAACCCAACTAACATTTGAGCTGGTAGTTGGCTATATACAAGCTATTTCCCAGCTTGTATATTAACCACAGAAGACCTTATGCAAGTCATTTGGGCGCACATTCTGCAAGCTATTGCTTGCATATGAACATCCGTCACAAGCTATATGGAAACAAATAGCTTGTATACAGCCTGTATCTGCAGGCTATATGGAAAGAAATAGCTTGCATAAGGCCTACTTCTGCAAACTATATGAAAACAATTAGCACATGACCACTGAAAATAGTTTAAAAAAATGGTTGCTTATGTATTTAGTTTTATTATTTTAATAATATCTGCATTTTGATCGACATTTGGGACTTAGGGAACTGCTTTTCCTGCTTATCTGAAATGTATAGAATTTAATTTAATTTTAAAAATTTCAATTTACTTACATGATTTTACCGGTATTTGAACTCAGGACCTTTCGATCGCCGTTCGAGCACTTTTTTTTTTTTTTTTTTTTTTTTTTTTTTTTAAATTCATTTTTATTTCATTTTAACTTATAACTATCTTAAAGCTAGACAAAAATGTTTAAAACTAGCCTAATTATCAATAACTTACAACTAATTTACGGGCGCTCTAAATTAAACTATAACTCTTAAAACTAATGTCTTTCGACCTAAAAACTATTTTAATTAAATCTAAATTTTTTTTTATTTTATTTTATATTTCAAGGAAATTTCACAAAAACTTGATATCTGATCATTTTTTTTTTTTTTTTTTTTTTTTTTTTTTTTTTTTTTTTTTTAACTTATAAACTAAACCTAAATATATATTAAAAATAATTAAAACTAAATAAAACTAAATTATACTAACTAAAAATAACTTACACTACTTAAAATACCTAATAATACTTAAAACTACTTAAAAACTAGAACAGCCACAGCAGCATTTTTTTCGTTTTTTAATTTTTTTTTTGTTTATTTTTTATATGCATGCAGACACATATAAACATGCAACCCACCCATACATGTACATACGCACATACATATACGTACGCACATACATGTACAGACACGCAGATACATGCACGCATGCCCCCGCATACATACATATTTTTAATTTTTTTTTTGGTGCCACCACGACTGTTCCCTATACCTAATTCCCTAAATCTATGTAAGTCGGCCAAGATATACCATCTTCATCGACTTTAAATATCACGATGCTGTTCAGAGAGCCACCAGAACTGGTTCTCCTGTTTCGCCCTATCCCTCCGGTCCCGATCGGACACAGTCCTACTGAACCGAAGGCGCTCTTCTCCACCTTGAGCGATGACGTCTCGACCATAAAGGAGTCGCCTATCCACAGTTTTCCGGCTGACGTGGTAGATAAGCGGAACCGCCCCTCCATCCTGTACCAGCCCTCGACTGTCTAAATAGAAGAATGCCTCGGGAGGGATGTAGCCACTTAACCGCGCACTCTCGAAATATTGGTTATTTGGGTAATACGCCCCAAAAATTAAGTTGTTAGTTGAGGACATCGCTCTTGCAACGTGACCCCGAATCAGCTTAAACAAAAAATTATCTATTCTGTTTATGTTGGCTCCGTTGTATAGAACCTGGTTGGAATAATATCGTTTGTACTCCGACTCTGGTGTTCTGTGTAATCCAAGGCAACGTCGAAGACACTGCCTCTCAAACACCCGAATCTTTTCCATTTGAGATGGGGCAACGTTGAACCACACCGGGCATCCATAGGCAATCATCGGCCTGATGAGGGCCATGTAGCAAATCACCTTCACCCTGCTGTCAAGACGACTGCTATAAAACAATCGTTTTGTCAGGGCAAAGGCTCCCCTAGCCCTGGCCAGAGCAGCACCTATATGTCTGTCGAAATACAAGTACTGATCCAACCAGATGCCAAGGTACTTTACTACACTTTTACTCGCCAGTGGATGTCCATGTGGCCCTACGATCACCAGCTTGCGCCAGTTCTTTCTCGTATCCCTTGAGGCGCTAGACAACGGAGTCCTAAACAAAATAGTTTCTGATTTCTGGAAGTTGATTTTCAACTTCCAGTCATCACAATATCGCTGAATCTTGTCGAAGTCACGCTGCAAGAGAATTTTGATGACCTCAACTGTTGGAGCTGTTCTGTACGCAATTAGATCGTCGGCGTACGCAATTGCCTGAGTTAGACTACCTATCAGATCGCTGGTGTAAATGCTGAAGAGAATCGGCGAGTTAACCGCTCCCTGCTGAAGACCATTGTTAATATTAAAAACTGTGGTAGAAGTTACATTGCCACTCTTGACAACAAACTTTCTACCATTTAGCATGTCATAAAGCATGTACAATAGCGGTTTACTTATACCAAGTCTGGCGAGCTTTAGATAGAGACCCTCTAACCATACGGTGTCGAAGGCCTTCTCCAAATCAACCAGACAGGCACCCGTACACTGCTTTTTAGATTTGTTCCATTGGACATCAGAAACAAGTTTAGACGCGGCATTAATTGTGTCATGTCCCGTCTTAAAACCGAACTGATTATCCGGTATGATTTTGTTGTCCTCCGCCCACTTGAACAGAGCTCTATTAATAACCTTTTCAAATACTTTGCTGATACTCGGAAGAAGACTTATCGACCTGAGATTCGCCGGATTGGAATTGTCCTTTCCCTTTTTAGGGAGAGGATGCACCACTGCTGTCTTCCACCGCACTGGATAATATGCATTATTCAGTGCGTTGTTAAACAGTGTGGTATATATGTTATATAGTGAATCAAAGATGAGCTGGAGCTCAATCTTCGAAATTAACAGGGAACTGGTCCCATTTCGCTCGGCGATTATGGCGTTTGCCAAATGTTCATCATTAAACCCGGTAAAGCCAAGGTTCTCAGATCGCCACTGCGTTATATCGTTCCGCAGGTAAAAGTGGTGAACCAGAGCTCTGCTCTCCAGGTCATGTTTCGGGCGAATGCAAGCATTCACCTTGTATACTTGCTGAAAAACAGCCCCCACCGCCTCCACCTTCTCCTGCGGATCTTCGATTATGAAGAGGTCATCGTCCAAGACGGCGTCATCTGGATCTATGCCCGCTGTCAAGAGTACGTCTCTGTTTTGTGTCGTCCTCTGGAGCTTGAGACACGGAAGGTCGTTTTGATCTTTTCTTCTGAATATCTTATTAATTTGCGGGAACATACTCGGGTCGGTAGCGTTCACGGCCCGAATTTTGTTGTCCCAAAACAAATTAATGGACAACCTATAATTTTCTTTGATCAATTGGTTGATGTTTTTTATGGACGACTTCAGTGTCCTTATCTCCAGATCTCGTGTGTCAGTAAACCGTCTGTACAAGCGTTTTAGTCTTGTCAGTAAGCCACTTTTTTGTCTGTGTAGTGCATCAATTGTCGCGTTACGGTACATGTCAGTTGCGTTACGTTCTTTGTATTTCGGTATTGTCCTATTCATTGTTCGTTGAATTATTTCGTCCATTTGTTCTAAGTATCTGTCAATTTCAGTATTTGTCAGGTTCCTGTCATTTGGTGGGGATATATCATTTGAACGTAATTCGCTCAATAAGAAGTTCGAGAAGCGTGGCCAGCGCACCTTACTGTAATTGTAAGTATGCACAGGTACATACTCCTCCAATTCCATAAGCTCGTTCGGAAGTTGTATTACGGCGGCGAGTCCGCAGTGGTCACTGTCGTACTCGATCGTTCTTAAACAATTTTTAGGCCGTTGGCCCACAGTGTCAGTAATTGTTAGTCTTGCGCCTTTCAACAATAGATCCAGATAGGCACCGCTTCTTGGAAACGATGGCCTGTCTGTAGCGAGAAGTTCAATGCGATACTCCAGGTTGTATCGACCCATCCAATTATACAGATGGTTACCACGAGGATTTTGTATTTGATTTCCCCAATCTATATGTTTGGCATTTAAATCACCAGCCAATATGTAGTAGTTTTCTTCCGAGCTTAATCTTAAGCATTCAAAAAGCTTTTCAAGCTCTGTTATAAACTGTGTGGGCTGAGGTGTTTCCGGTGCATAGGCAGCGATCACATACATTCGCTTCCCCTGTTGGAGATGAATGCATATGATGCATGCCTCTAACGTCCGAAATTTACGCACATCACTATTATATATTACCTTATGACTAATGCCTTTACGTATAAAGATTGCGACGCCCCCTCCTTGAGTGGAGTTGGGTCGGTCTCTCCTTACGATATTGTAATTGTTGTTAGTCAATTTATGTTTCTGGTTAAGCTTAGTTTCGCTAGCCATAAACACATCTGGACTTATGTCTTTAAGCAATTGGAATAAATTCGCTCTACGTTCGGTCCTAATCAGTGAATTTACATTCACAGCTAGGATCTTAAAGGGCCTCTCCGGCAGCGCGCCCTTAACCTCTAAGTTGCGTTAAGCTCGGCAAAACAGAGTAGATATAATCCACCCTAGTCGCCTGCTCCCTGATCTGGTTTTGGAGGCCGTTCAACTGGCCCTGGATGGCCAGTAGAACGCCCATAATATCCGCCTGTGCCGCCGGCGCCTTAGGCACGGTGGCCTGTTGGGCGACCTTTGGTGTAGGCTGTACCGTACTTCCCCTTCCTGACGCCATTTGGGCGTAAGAAATTTGGGGGTTGACGGGCGTTGTTGTGGGAGGGCGCACTGTTGGACGCTTTTCTACCACTGTTTGCTTTGCTGCTTTATTGTTTTTTATAAGCTGAAACGTCGGGCATCCCCGATAATTAGCGGGGTGTCCGGCGCCTCGGCAGAGTACACATTTAAGCTGGGTCCTATCTTCGACCCGTTCCTTTCCTAACTTGCATTCATCTGCATTGTGGTTCTCTCCACACTTAACGCAGCGTGACTGCATTTCGCAGTTTGCTGCGGCGTGGCCGAACCTTTGGCAGCGCATGCATTGAAGCATGTCGCCGCGCCTTTCTAATTTGTCCCAAGTTACAACCTGGTAGTTGAGGACGGATATACTCCTCAAACTATCCAGTTTGCTGCTGGGTGAGAGTTGAACAAGGAAGAAGGGAAGTCTCCGCTTCTCCCGCCTAGCTCTAACTGTAGCGAACGGCTTGACCCCGATAAAGTCGAGATCGTCATTCGCTTGTTGGCGGAGTTCATTTAAGAGCACCTGTGGTTCCGTGCAGGAAGCTATGCCCTTCAAAAGGACCGTTTGAAATTTTTCGGTTTTAGGGGTGAAACTAAAGAATTCGGTAGTAGTTTCTTTCAGCAACTCTTTAATTTTTTTGTGCTGTTCCAGTGTGAAGCACTGGATAGCATGCCTATCGTTATTTAATCTTTTAATAGTAAAATTATGACCTATGGTCAACTTACATAGATTTATGGTATCCTGTAACTCCATTTTATAAGTATTAATGGGTGGCACCTTTTCTTTTTTCATGATCGGCGGCTGTGGCTGCTGCTGCTGAGACTGATTTTTCTGCGGCTGTTGATTCTGCTGCTTTTGAATCTGCTGCTGCTGTTTTTCTTGCGGTTGTTTCTGGACTTGTGTCTGCTGCTGTTGATGTTGTTGTTGTTGTTTTTGCCGTTGTTGTTTTGGCTGCTGCTGTGGCTGTTGTTTTTGTATTTGTTCTTTTTTCTGGTGTTGTTCTTTTTCTTCGAGTTCTTTTAGTTGCCTCGCTCGGCGCGCTTCTTGGCTGGCCTTAACTTTGCTTTTTATCTTTTCGATTTCTGCCTCCAAAACTTCAATTTGGGCGACCATTCTCTGTTCCTCGTTCTTCTCAGCTGACGCCTCTGATGTGGAGAGGTTCACGAAGGCAGTACTATCGCCCGTCGTGAAGTGCCCTTCTCCTTCTTCAGACATATATGCTATACCCTCTTCGGGTGAAGTGTCTAACTCGGTTTTTCTTGCTGCCTCTGACGTCTCGTCTATATCGGACGTATGCACCCCAGCTGGCAGCTTTGCTGAGGTGGCCGTGGATCTCCTTTTTACCAAATTTGGTGCGCACTTGATCCTCTTTCTGCGCTTTTGATTAGCATCGGATGATGTTGCCGTTGTTGTTATTGCTGTTGATGTTGTTGCTGCAGAATCACTGCTTGTAGTTGGAACATCTTTCGATGTTCCCTCAGCTGATGCCATCGCTGGCCTCATTGGCCCTAGGACACCTTTCGATGCCCCGGTGCTTAAACTCCTCCTCCTTTGTTCGTTTTCCCAACCAATAAAGTTAACTACTTCACGGTTGTGAAAAAAAGCTGATAAAGTTCTGATGCCCTCCTGGGAATCGAACTGGCGACCCTCGGATTCTCGGTCGGCCACTCTATCACTGTGCTACTGCACCACATATGAAATGTTGATTTAATTTGGAACTTAAGCTCACACACGAATTTTAATTGGAAAAACTGGGAAGCCGAAAACGTCTTAACACTTCCACAGTACGAGATCGACGGCCGTTCGAGCACTCTGCCACCACGCCAACTAATGATATACGAGTGGAATGTCCAAATTTTGATGAGTTGATACATCGTGTGCTTCCACGTTATAATAATTATTTTGCGTTCGCCCAATGAATGTCATTGTTCGGTGGCGATTGGTAAAATTCCATTCTTTGGATTTCCTATATCTTAAAATTATTTAAATCGCAAAAGCTCTTTATTTTACAGCTTTTATTATTCTTTATTATACTTTCATTGCATTTACAATTTCGAACAAAAAGTTCGAATGTTAATATTCATATTGCATTAACTCCATTGGCATAAGCAGAAAATTGTGTGTCAATAGGATTCGAACGCCGAACACTTCCTTTAGTTAGATTTAGGTAGTACTTTCTGATAATATTATAATGAATAATTCTTTCAGAAAATAGTTTTTGATAATAAATAATCACTTATTATTGGTTTTTCCAATTTTTATTTAATTTATATTAAAATTTTATTAAATAATTTATATTTAATTTTTTTTTTGACAAAAAAACACTTTTTTTTGATTAAAAAAAACACTTTTTTTGACAAAAAAAAACACTTTGTTTTTATAAAAAAACACATTCTTTTTAAGAAACACAATTTTGCTTAGAAAAAAAATTGTTTTATCAAGTAAAAGAACCCCTTTTTTCGAGTTTAAAGAGAAAAATATTTCAATTTTGACAAATTGGTTTTGCGTATCGTGCGAAACATCGATATAAGGGTGTCACTCCCAACATCACGAATATTCAATTTTTAAGTCGCTACGACGCTTAATTTAATTAAGTCTAGTTATCCTATACAGGTTCAAGTCTGATGTAAGTAAGATTACCTTGATTCTTAGTACAATGAATTTCCGATTGGATGATTAAAGAAATAGTTACATAGGTGTCTGCCTACAAATAATGTATATTTAGATTAAATAATGGATTTTAACTAATTATAGGTAGGAGGGTAATAAGAAGAAGGACCTACATACAAAGATGGAACCTAGGTATGTAAATATAGACACAAAATATAAAAGTAAAGGATGTATATGGGTGGTAGTTTATGGATACAACTTTATAATTTGGGTGCAATTTACATAATATTTATGTGATCCTTACAGATGTATAAATATATAAATGTATGAGGGCCTACATAGTACATAATGTATGTATGTATTCAATGAACCGCGCGAAAATGCGTAAAATTATATATAATTAGGTAGAAATAAATGGATGATACTCATAATAAAATCTTTTTTGATTGCATAGTTGTTATAGTTTGAGGGAAAACAAAGATGCCATTTAGATTCATGGATAAATAAGAATACATCAAAAAAAATTCAAAAATCGTTGGAGCGGTTTTATTAAAAATTAATTTTTTATATGTAAAATTTTAAAAATATTTTTAGAAAAAAAATTGAGACGCCAATTTTGAAGGCTATATTAATATACATATAAAATTAAAATTAAAAAAAAGTTCAGTGACTGGTTTTTGAAAAATCGATTTTATTTTTTAAAATTCGAAAAAATTTTTTTATGAAAATTTGACTTTGCAGTTTTATTAACACTTTTAGGGAGCGTTTGCATAAAAAATTACTTTTAATCGGGCCATTCAACAGTGAGAAAGTCTAAAATATGTTATGTGGTTCTATGGTGCTTGCATAAGATGGCTTTATACAAGCTGTGTGGAAATACAAATGCTTTAGCCTGCATAAGGTGGCTATATACAAGCTACCTATAAATGCACGTGCTATAGTTAGCATAAGATGACTATATATAAGCTATAGCTTCTATAAGATGGCTATATGCAAGCTAGCTTGCTATAGATAGCATAAGATGGATATATACAACCCATAGCTTGTATAAGATGGCTATATACAAGCTAGCTACAAATACACGTGGTATAGCTAGCAGAAGATGGCTATATAAAAGCTACAGCTTGTATAAGATGGCTACATACAAGGTATCTACAAATCCACCATGCTTAAACTTTTGTGGTTGTTAATTTGCGGAAGGAAATGATCCGATTTCTGTATTTCAAGTGATTTCGGTTTTTCATCGAAATTTTTCGATTTTGTGCTCACTTGGAAATTATTTTTCTTAACAATGAAGTTAAGTCGATTTGAACATTAATATAAGATGCTGGTAGTTGGGAACGATTCCGAAACGATTGATGGATTTTCCGTAAAAGTTCGCAGTATCGGAGTCGATTTGTAGGTGTCACTGCCACAGTAGGGTTAGGTAATGCCACTTGTGAACAGCCGATCGGGAAATCAGCAGAAGATAATGCCAAACGTTCGTCCATGCTATCATGTACTGCAATCAACGTTCGGGAGCTTAATCAAGCCTCAATGCTCACAAGTAGTGTATGTAATTGATCGAAGTACAGCGTCTTTCCACCAACTACGCGCAACAAATGCATCTTTGCTGACTTAGATAAAGTTTATTTAGCTACAATTAGCTATTTTTACAATTTTATACCATTTAATCTAATTCTAGATTTCAAATTTGAATTTAATAATAATTTTTACAAAATATAAGTACAGATCTTTTTAATTTTTCAATATTTATTTCAATTTTAACCCCATTGGGAAGTTCATTAAACATTAGTATTCCTTTATAAAATAAAATATTTTGAGATTTTACGTCTCCAAATAATTACACATTTAAGTTATTATCATTTCTCAAGTTATATCGTTGTATACTCGTTCTAGTTGATATTCTTCTATTCAAATAAGTAGGAAGCATATTATTTTTTATTTTAAAAATAAAAACGAGAGTACTCATTACAATTCTTTGTTTGATATTTAACCATTTAAGCGTTTCTAACATACCTCGAATAGATGTATATCTGCTACAAAATAAAATTGAACGCATCTTACTATAATATTATAAATTTTAACTCCCATTGAAATACATAGCTTTTTTCTTACACTACGAAAAAGCCCGATTTTTTAAGCAATTTTTTAGGTACATATTCGAGTTGCTTCTTAAAATTAAGTTTACAGTCAATTTTTACTATTAGATATTTTATTTCTCTCACACATTCAAATTCTTCTACTTCATTTATCACATTATTTTCAGGTAACAACATTATTTTCGTGTTATATACATTTAATTTAAGTTTATTCATATTTAAGTACATTTTAATATTTTTAATTTCCTCACTTAGTTTACTTAAACAAACATCAAATTCATTACAATCAATGTATAAGAGCCCATCATCAGCAAAAAATTGAATTTGACTATATTTTACAACATTTTTTAAATCATTAATGTAGAACAAAAACAAGAGGAACTCCTAGTTTCGTTTCGATTGGGTCAGATAATTCATCTTGGAATCTTACTGCTTCTGTACGTCCCTTCAAATAAGATTTGAACCATGTGTTTTCAACTTTTCTTATTCCGTATTCAAACAGCTTTTTTAGTAATATCTTCCTGTCTATTGCTTCAAACCATAAACTAATAACATAAGGACCCGAAAATTCTGCTTTCATTGGACATTTGCTTCCAAGCTGAAACACGCACACAAGTAACTTTTCTGTTCCTCTTCCAATAGACACATTGATGAAAACGCACACACGAAACTTTTCTGTTCCTCTTCCTATAGAAACATAGCCAACGCAGCCGTAGTAATTTGGTTTTGTTTTGTTTTTCGATTTCCCACTTATTCACGGATAGAGTTTCAAATCTACAAATACAACAATGTAAAGAAATGGGTTTTGGGGGGTGAAACGCACGAAGGTTTCCGAACTTAGTATGGCCTATTTGTGCTGCAAACGCTCTCTTTAGGTGTAGTTTTTCTTTCCAGTCTGCTATTACGAAGTTAAGGGCAGATTCACATGAATGTTTTTGCCTGAACCGTGACTATTCCTCAATGATCATGCCGTTGCCTTCAATGTACTTCTTAAGTTGAGTTTGCATTATTTTTTCCAAAATTTTTTCATGCAAAGGTAACACATTGATAGGTCAACAATTTTCACACTTGTTTGAATTTTCGATTTAAGGAAAAGTAAGTATAACCGAAGTCTTCCAATTTTTAGGGAATACTCCACTTGTTCGTGAAAATTTTATAATGTTAAAAGGGCCGGACCTGCCCACAGAAAACTATGTTTTAACATTTTTTCGTTCATAAAATTAAAATCTTTTTTTCAGGAATTGTATCTATTATTTTGCAAAGTTCTTCAGTTGAATCTACTGTTCTAAACTTAAAGCTGTTTTCACTGTCTATATTACTTAACCAAGATCCAACAGGGGTATTATCATTAATGTCTTTTACACTTTCAACAAAATATTCATTGAATTTATTAGCAATTAACTTTGCCTTTGATTTTAGCTTCATCAAATTCAATAATATTTTTTCCAAATTTTTCGTTCCCTAAAACTAGTGCCTTAATATATTTCCACATTGTTTTTTGATCATTTGCACCATTTATTTTATTTTTAATGTATAATATATTCACACTCTGTTTTTCTTAGGTTTTTTTTTGTGCTCGTTCCTTATTCGCTTATAAACTTCCCAATCTACATCCTGCCTTATAATCCAGAATTTTAAATGACTGAATTTTTTGGGACTTTTGTCGATTGACCACTTTTGTATATTATTATTTACAGTTTTTTCAATCACAAAACTACTGATTATATTAAACATTTCGTTTTCCAAGGTTTCACTCATATCTTCGTTATACTAGTCGAAATACTCTATTGATTTATTGCACTTCTACTTATTGCTTGTATAAATTGAAAACTGTTGTATTTTAAAAGCTTAACCTTTTTTGGCATATAGAACGGGTTATCACGTTTTAGATTAAGTTTAAATGTAGTAGTTTCATGATCACTTATTTTAATGGCATTGTCAACCGTTGCTACACAATTCGTCACCTGAGTTCTATCTTGTTCAATACACTTTTTATGACGAAATTGAGTTAGAAATGCAGTTTCTATAATTTAGGGTCCTCTTTCGATATGCGCAAACCATTTTGTTCTATCTCATTTAGTTTTCAAGTTATGGACAGCTGTTTTGTTCAATAAACTACTTTTCTTACCATTTTGAGTGTCACTATTGTTCAATAAAGCACTATTCATTCTTTTTGTATTATAAAGGTTTATCCAGTGCGGTATCAAAAGTAAACGTTAATAAAACACATATTGTGCAGATGCAAAAGAAAAACAATGTACCTATGTAACGTGCATGCAGGTGAGGTGCAGCAACCGACAACGACCGATGACACATAATTCGCTTCAGAATCAGAATTATGTCTTATCATTCCATACAGTTAATTAAAAGTAACGTCGTCAGCAATATGCGACGAAGAAAATATTGATTAATATGAAGTAGCAATAAGTAGGCTAAGAAATGTTGAGCAATAAATAATAATAAGTAGATTAAGAAAATATTGATTAATAAAATAATAATAAGTAGGTTAAGAAAATATTGATTAATAAAAGAATAATAAGTAGGTTAAGAAATAAATAGGCAATAAGAAATAAGTTAAGAATTCTGTGTAAGGTTAAGGTATAAATAGACTAGTAAAATATAAATAAATTGTCTTTTCCCAAAAACCACAGAAGACTTTTAATTGGATTAGAACCGGATTTTTGATCAGAACTATCCCAAGGATTTTTCTGCCGCAAACAACAAATTCAGATGACTATCCTAAGGATTTTTATCAACTAAAATATTGGGCCTTCGAGCCGGATATCTATTCCAAGCAAAAGTCGGAAAGGAAGAAGTCGTAGCTGTTTCAACGCCAGCAGCTACTCCAAGAATAAGTCGTAGCCGCTTCAACGCCAGCAGCTACTCCAAGAAGAAGTCGTAGCCGCTTCAACGCCAGCAGCTACTCCAAGAAGTCGTAGCTGCTTCAACGCCAACAGCTACTCCAAGCAGAAGTCGTAGCCGCTTCAACGCCAGCAGCTACTCCAAGAAGAAGTCGTAGCCGCTTCAACGCCAACAGCTACTCCAAGAAGAAGTCGTAGCCGCTTCAACGCCAACAGCTACTCCAAGAATAAGTCGTAGCCGCTTCACGGTTAGTAGCTACTCCAAGAAAAGTCGTAGTCTCTACAACGCCAGCAGCTATTCCAAGAAGAAGTCGTAGCCGCTTCAACGCCAACAGCTACTCCAAGAAAAAGTCGTAGCCGCTTTAACGACTGCAGCTACTCCAAGAAGAAGTCGTAGCCGCTTCAACACCAGGAGCTTATCCAAGTCGTAGCTGTTTCAACGAATAAGTCGTAGCCGCTTCAACGCCAGCAGCTACTCCAAGAACAAGTCTCAGCCCCTACTCATCCAAAAAAAAACCATTACAGCACCTTCGGATGAAACACTTCAAAAATTAAATTTTGACACCATCGAACGCCTAAAGACGAACTTCGGAAAGGACTCAAAAGAAAGTGATACGCTGCAATTCTTTGAAGTTCGTGTTCATAGGTTAAAAAAGGGCTGGAAGAACTGTGAAGACATGCATGGGAAGGTGTACAATCTAAAGATGCATAATGAATCGCTGGTCAGACTATATGGCAGAGTACTCCAAGATTGAGGAGATTACCGTCTTTCAACAGGCCAGATAGGGGTTTAAACCACAGCAAGTCTCCTCATACCGAACCAATAACCGTAAGAGAAACGACGGCAAATGATGAAGTCATTCGTCTTGAACCAGTAAAGATCCCAATATTCGAAGGGGATTACCTATAATGGGTAAATTTTTACGAGATTTTCAAAACCCTCGTCCATGAGAATAAACAACTCCATGAGGTGCAAAAAATGCAGTATCTGGTGACATCCGCCAAATGCGAAGCTCGGCGTCTCATCGAAAATCTGGAGGTCACCGCAAGCAATTACCAGATTGCCTGGAAAATGTTATTTGAACGATACAACAACAAGAAGACGATTATAGCATCCCACCTTCAAGCATTCATCAACACCCCGATTGCCAAGAGTGAAACAGCGTATAATTATAAGAGAATATTGGATACGACTAACGAAACTCTCATTGGCATAAAGGCTCTGGACATCGACATCAAATCCTGGGACCCATTTATAGTATGCATGGCCTCCCAGAGGTTAGACTTTGAAGCCAGGAAAGAATGGGAATTGCTATGGGGATCCCAAAATGAATTACCGTCATGGATAGATTTTTCGGAGTTTTTATCAAAGAAGTTCCGATCATTGGAAGCAGTTTCGAGTGACATGACCAAGAAAATTCACAACACAAGCCTACTCACCCAATCAGATTGTAAATGTAAAATGTGCAAAGGGAACCACTTCATCCTAATTTGCCGTCAATTTCTGAAAGCTGACGTTCAAACGCGACGAGACATAATAAAAGCCAAACATTTATGTTTCAATTGCTAGGCAATCACCGAGGCTTTGAGTGCAAAACCAGACTCGCATGCAAGATATGTTCCAAAAAACACAACTCCTTGCTGCATATAAACAGAAATCAATCCGAATTTAAAGACAACACCACAAAAACTTTCAATTCGCAAGTTACCAGGGACATCCTATTGGCAACGGCGATTAACCAAGTAAAGAATGCAAGAGGAGAATTCATAAAGTTAAAAGCACTAATAGATCAAGGGTCACAAAATTGTTTCATTACTGAACACTGCGCCCAATTACTAGGACTCAAGCGAGAACCAGCAAACGTCATAATCAAGGAACTAGGAAACTCTACGAACCGAAGTTCTGGGCAAATCTCATTGAATATCAAGGCAAAATGGTCTAGTAAGGAGATCCGAACAGTGGCTCTAATCCATTGCGAATTACTCAAAGTCTTCCATCAACTACCATCGACACTAATATGGATCTACCAATCAAAATTACAGAACTAGCAGATCCAGAATTCGCACAAGATCCAGAATGGATGTACTATTAGGAGCTGATACCTATGGAGGAATATTGATCGATGGACTTAAGAAAGGTATGCCAACCGCACAGCAGACAAAACTGGGCTGGATTGCATCTGGTTCAATAGCACGAAGGGCATCGAATACAACGACAACCATGATTAATATAGCAGAATTGGATCAACAACTAAGCAGATTTTGGGAACAAGAGGAAGTTGAAAAGAAAATCTTTATATCTCAAGAACAGGAGAATTCGGAAAAGCACTGCATCAAAAATTTAAAAAGGACGAAGGATGGTAGATATCAAGTCAAAATGCCTTGGAAGGATGATCCTAGGACCAGACTTGGTCTTTCCAAAAAAGCAGCCATCGCCAGATATATTTGTGGGTGGCAATGGTGCAGCGGATAGTGCTTGATTGCTAACTAGGACGTGTGGGTTCGACCCCACGCTAGGCGCATTCTTTTTTGTACCTCCAATTTTAATGGGATGCCGCCCATGGATTAAAATGAGACAGTCAATACCTCTTTCTCAAGTCGTCTCTGCCAAACTAGTGCCGTGCAATTTAGGTTGCATTTAAAAGGCCTGGGGTCTTACAGGCATATAGTTAAATTAAAAAAAAAAAAAAAAAAAGGAGATTATTAAAGACTCCAGATCTTTACACAGAATACAACAATTGTATCAATGATCATCTCACGCTTGGACACATGGAGGAGATTCCCATCAATTAAATTAACAAATCTTGCTACTACATGCCGCACCATGCAGTGATCAAAGAAGATAGCACAACTAAGTACGAGTAGTATTTAATGCCTCAGCAAAAACGCCTTCAGGAAAATCACTCAATGACTACATGATGGTCGGCCCAACCATTCAAGACACACTCACTAGCCTGATCTTACGATGGGGAACGTACCCAGTCGTCACAGCAGAAATTGAGAAAATCAACAGGCAAATAGCAGTTGAAAAGGACGATTCAGACTTCCAGCGCATCCTTTGGCGTCCAAACAAATCAGACACCATCCCAAAATATCGATTAAAGACGCTGTATTTCGGAACTGCCAACGCTCCATTTCAAGCAATTCGTACACTGCAGCAACTAGCAAAAGATGAAGGAAAGGCATACCCTTCAGCATCAACTCACCTGACAAACAACTTTTATGTAGACAATCTCCTGACATGCACAGATATTATTGCGGAAGCTAAAGCTTTATACTTTGAACTATCACAAATTTTCGATAAGGGAGGCTTCAACCTTCGCAAATGGAACAGCAATCATGAAGAAATTCTAAGAAAAATACCGGAAACACATAGAGGAAATGGCTACATTTTCGATGAGGAGGAAGGCGCTACAGAAACACTAGGGTTCCAGTGGCTCCCTCGAGAAGATCAATTCATCTTTAGTGCTGTTGGTTGGGAAACCAAGGAACAAGAAGCAACAAAACGTACCACAGCTCCCTTTATGGCTCGCCTCTTTGATCCGTTGGGATGGCGGCAACCCATTGTCGTACGCAACAAAATTTTCATGCAACAACTTTGGCTAAAGACTTTAGATTGGGATGAAGAACTTCCACCAGACCTGAAACATGAGGTGATACGCTATGCAATGGAATTAAAAGAAGACCTTCAACAAATTAAGCTACCACGGTAGATAGGAACCACTGCTAAAGATACTTATGAGTTACACGGGTTCTGTGACGCATCTCAAGTGGCCATGCCTTCTGTCGTATAAATCGTCATACGCACACCAGGACGAACTCCAATCGTAACGCTACTAAGCTCCAAAATGAAAGTAGCACCCATAGCTGGTCAAATAATTCCACGATTAGAGCTGAATAGCGCTGTCTTATTAGTTAAATTAATGCAACACATCAAATCAGCTCTTATCACTCCAGCAGAAGCCCAAGCATTCTATTGGACCGACTCAACAGAGGCGAACAGAGTTAGCGAAATATCTGGAAACAGCAAATGCAGCCAGTGGTATTACATACCAACAAATGAAAACCCGGCAGATTGTGCCACCAGATGACTTCCTCCACAAGCTCTTAAAAGGAAACATCAATCGCGAGAAGCAGAACGTCCAGAAAAAATGATAATCCTAAATTGTAACAAATTCATTAGGTATTGCAACATGGCCAGCAATAATATTTAGCGTAATGATCGCTTGCTTTATAAACATGCCAAATACTCAAGCTCTGGTAAACAATACGAACATAAATGGATTACTACATATATGTAGAAAATTTTGGACATGGGTTTTTAAGCAGAGGAACACAACGGATTGAAATTAGTATTCCAACTACAGAAATTTCACAAGACAAACATCAAGTTATAGCAACAACCAAAAGGATGGAAACGCTTTGCATTAAAGGAAGATACATAAGCGCAGAAATACAATGCGACATACTCAATCACCACTTACAAGCTATATTTACAGGCATTACTCATCGGATTGAATCAATTCAATTTTTACGGTCAAGATAACGGAGAGATGTATTAGCAACAGTTCTTACTGCAATGTTCGGAGTCAATGAAGAAATATACCATAACATAGACAACTTATCAACCAACCAACAAACCCTTATCAATACGGTATCACATCAAGGAAAATTAATGCTAAAGGCAGTAAAAACTCTAAACGACATAAACACTAGAATCGAGCACCGATTAAAAAGTTTTAATATTCAAATAAATGAATCAATCGAGAAGATTAAAAAATGTGCAGCAGGATGGATTCTAGAGGCAGATCACAATGGCATACAAACGAAATACCTGAGCATGTACCAACAAGCAAAAAATTATTTAGAAGAGGTTGCTGATAAATATGATTGCATATGGCAAATGGTTTCTAAAAAAACGAGCAGCTGGCAGTGTCCACATATAATTGACTAACCCAATGTATTTACCACAACTGAAGAATCTTTACCGCCCACACTAAAATCCAGCACCTCATGTCCAGTCAAACAATAATCAATGTAAATATGGAAAACATTTTAGTTAGAGAGAGGCTTCCAATTTACGAAACCAAACCTTATGAATTAATAAAAGCAACGTCAGTACCAACAATAATTAGTAACTCCATATACACAAAACAAAACATTCCAACTGAAGTACTAGATATTCACTTTGATTCACAGACGTACTTTAAATGCACAGATGAAATGCTGGACAACAGTATTGAACTATGTAACGCCAAATATAGTGCCAACACAAGCTCTATACAACATTTAATCAAAACCATTTCTATAATCTCGGAAATTTATCAAAAATTTAGTGGAATACGGTGCCCAAGTAAAACAATCTCCATTAATGCGGTGCTATGGAAACAACTACATCAGACAAATACATGGCTCTATGTAAGTCCAACTCAGACAAAAGCTCAATCAGTTTATACTGGACAGTTAAACGAAATTTGCCTAGCGGAGTCTCGAATAATTTAAATAACGTCAAATAGCGTAATCAAAACAAAAGAAGTCATAATAACCGTAGAACATCAAGAATATACACGGACGTTGCAAGTAAATATCAAACCATCATCATTCGACCTGTCCAATTATTCAGTTCTCGAACATTCACAACTTTCGCTTCCTAAATTAAACAAGTCTCAGGTCCTCCAGCCATCGTTCTGATTCTCAGCACTAATTGAAGAAGTGTCATACATCGAAGAGAAAGTAGACAACGCGATTTGGAAACCAATCCAAAGACACGTAATCTCATCAACAATATCTGCGATCGTCTCCGTTGCGGTAGTCATAATGATATTATCGATGCGGAAATATGAACACAAAAGAACCCATAGGTTCTTGGTGGGCCGAATGTGCAGATGCAAAAGAAAAACAATGTACCTATGTACATGCATGCAGGTGAGGTGCAGCATTCGACAACAACCGACGACATATAATTCGCTTCACAATCAGATTTATGTGTCATCATTCCATACAGTTAATTTAAAGTAACGTCGTCAGCAATATGCGACGACAAAAATATTGATTAATATGAAGTAGCAATAAGTAGGCTAAGAAATGTTGAGTAATAAATAATAATAAGTAGGTTAAAAAAATATTGATTAATAAAATAATAATAAGTAGATTAAGAAATAAATAGTTGATTAGGCAATAAGAAATAAGTTAAGAATTTTGTGTAAAGTTAAGGTATAAATAGACTAGTAAAATATAAATAAATTGTCTTTTCCCAAGAACCACAGAAGACTTTTAATTAGATTAGAACCGGATTTTTGTTCAGAACTATCCCAAGGATTTTTCTGGCGCCAACAACAAATTCAGATAACTATCCTAAGGATTTTTATCAACTAAAACACATATTAAATTTTTTTTTGTGATATCTCTGTTTTATTATAAATTTTGAACGTTGACATTACGTGTGAAACACTACATCATTTAATGACCACCACGCGAATTGTTGCAAGCATCGATCCTTTTGAGGTAATTTGCTACCACTTTGTGACACATATTGGGCGGTATCTCAGCCATAACTTGACGAATGTTGGTTTTCAAGTGTTCGATAGTTAAAGGTTTATCTGCATAAGCACGGTCTTTGGCGAAGCCCGACAAAAAAAAGTCCAGCGGTGTCCAATGGACTTTTTGTTGCCTCTCTTCAATTACTTGAGGATTCTCAGAACCCCAAATACGTCAATTTTGTTTATTAACATACGCACCGAGTAAGAAACGTGCTTCGTCGCTGAAGAACATTTTGTTCGAAAAATCGCCGTCCACCGCCTGTTGTTCAAGCATACATTCGACGTATCTACGACGCTGTGAATGGTCAGGTGGCCTCAGTTGTTCTGTGAGCTAGACTTTATATGGATGTAGTGTAGATCCAAATGCAAAATCCGCCAGAATGTGCCGTAAGACAGTCCTAATTCCCGAGAACGACGAGAAATCGATACATTTGGGTCTTCGGTAGGTGCAAAACGATGATGCACAAGCCTTACAATATCTGTTACCAATCCAGTCTCTTTAAATTTCTTCACAATTTTGCCAATTGCTTGCGTAGTTGGACGATTATGTAAGCCATAATCTCCTCTTAAAGCAAGATATGGGGCTGTGGCAGAATCACCATTTTTGTAATAGGGTTTAACAATTTTTATGCGCTGTGCGATAGTTAGGCGATCCATTTTCGTAAATGTCAGACTTTCAACTGAAAAAAAAATTGATTTAACAACTTAGTTTGACAGATGTCGAATTCCAGCCCTATACATTTGAAACCGCAAAATGGATAACCCTTTATTGAACAATTCATAGTATATCTTTTAAATCATTCTTCCCTATTTCTTTCTTGTTCGATATCCACATTTATGGATTTTTTGTTCAATATCCTTATATACTTCATTTATTAATAATTTGTTCAATGTTCAAATTATTTTGGTTACAATTTGTACCTCATTGAACAAAAAGATGAATTTGGTTGTGGACGAACATAAGAATTTTATTTTGTTCAATATCATACGAGATCACCATTAGGTGTGTTTCTATTTTATCCCTGGGGAGATCACTAAACAGAACCGTGTTGTTTCTTTTTATTACAACTTATTTACCAGTAGTTCCACGACTTTCGTTTTCTGAATTCATTTTTGTTTTTAATTTGTTTTACTTTGTGATTATTGTCAAGTTAGCCGCGCTCAGCACTTTTCTCCGTTTGATCGGTCATTTTATTCTGAAATCATGCTCTGATTTAGCTCTGATGGAAAAAAGAAACACAAGTTTAGCGATGAAACGTATCTAAGCTAAAAAAAATACAGATCTTTTTAGACAGCTGAGTTCTTTACTCGGAGCTAAAAAAGAAAAATGCCTACTGTTACACTTGATTTGAGTATATGCTCAGTTAGTGTTTTGATCTCTCATCGAGTAAGCCCGTCAGTGCAAGTGCAGTGCATTTTTATAAAAGATGAACTCTGAAAACGTGTAAGTTCCTACCAATAAAATAATTTGTTTTTCCAAATTTTCCGATGAGAAGCGTCTACAAATATTCAATGCTTTTTGTGTATTAAAAGCAGAGTTGCAAATTCTTAAGTCACTTACTTTAATTCACAAGCTAGTTGATAACACATTAATTAAAAACGATTTAATAACTTATAACCGATTTTTCGATCTCCAGATAAGCACGCAGTTAGTTGCCAGAGAAATAAACTTACTTCACTGTTTAACAACCGGATAACAACATCGAATTTTTCAATCAAGAAAAAACAATATATAGGATAATTTAATTTGAAGTTCAAAAATGAAATATGCACTAGAACTATAGTAATAGAACGTACCTTGTTTATGATACAAATGATAACGCTGCACGACTACCAGCAGCAGAAAATGGCGGCCTGGATGGTGGCACACAGATTGTTCGGAAATTCGCAAACACAAAATCTCAAATAGTCCCAAATGATTATTATTGTTTGTGTTGCGTAGATAACTACAAAACCCACAAAGTTGAATTTAAAACTGAAAAATTAATTTACAGATGACGCTGATGATGAAGATGACGACGACAATGATGATTTTCCTGGTTGTGAGCACGCCGCACGACTTACAGCAGCATAAAATGGCGGTCTGGATGGTGGCACACAGATTGTTCGAAAATTCGCACACACAAAATCTCGAATAGTCCCAACTGATTATTATTTTTTGTGTTGCGTAGATAACTACAAATATACGGCTCGACTCGACCAAAAATGTGCAGCTACTTCTTAAATCCACAATGATAATGAAAATGTCTCCCACGATGCCGATTGGGGAAATTCCACAGAAAACAATAAAACACAATTCCTTTTTCCAATTCAATTGATATTTTATACATATAATCCTAATATACTGGTTTCGATGACTAAATCTAATACACTGTCAATTTTAAATAGTTGGTGAGACTTTTGCTTGTAAAAAACATATATATTTAAATTTGAGTTTTAACTTTTATAAAAATAAACGAGAGATGATATCTTGAATGGCTGAATGAATCGAATCGAATGCCAATAGAAATGGTTTTTACAGTGGCTTACAAAGTTTAGTTTGATGATTTCTAGTTTGTTTACAGTTTAGCTTATGGTGATGTATAATATTAAGGATAGTTTACACATTTAATTTCTTGGCAATATTTAGGGCATTAGTAATTTATTGCCACAAAATATCGTATAGAGAAATACTTTAGATATGAAGATAAATTAGCTGATCTAAACAAAGTCGGACAATTTTCTAAAATGAATGTTTAATCTATTTCCCAATTTGAACTTCTCAATAACAATTTTCCACGAGTTTTATGCCTTAGTGCCAAAATTGCATTGATCTGCACCTGGCTAACTAAAAAACAGACAGTTATCCGTCTGTATAAACACCCAAAAGAATGAAAAGACAAAACCAAATTCAACTACAATGTTGTCATTGCCACGATTTATTTCCCACTAAACTACAAAGCAATAGCGGATCAAAACAAAAGTAGTAAAGGAATACAAATTTTTGTATGTGTGTGTGACCACCGTTGCATTGCTTTTGGTTAAAGAAGTTTCTGTTGGGGTTGACATCTGCGTTTGTCTCATACATTTACTGCCCGACTGGTCCGGTAGGCTCAGGGCCTACCGGACCAGAAGGTGTGTAATAGCCGAAACACCTTCTATGCGGGCTGCGTTGTGCTGCAATATTGGACAGTGACGTTGCGAACTTTGGGTGGCCGCAAATTCTCGTGCCGTATTATGAAGACATCACAGACTTACAGATTCTCGCAGGGTCGCCGCTACTTCGTGCGCTGCTGCCGTAAAGTCAAATTCTCATCGTGAGAACCCAACTAACATTTTAGCTGGTAGTTGGCTATATACAAGCTATTTCCTAGCTTGTATATTAACCACAGAAGACCTTATGCAAGTCATTTGGGCGCACATTCTGCAAGCTATTACTTGCATATGAACATCCGTCACAAGCTATATGGAAACAAATAGCTTGTATACAGCCTGTATCTGCAGGCTATATGAAAAGAAATAGCTTGCATAAGGCCTGCTTCTGCAAGCTATATGAAAACAATTAGCATATGACCACTGAAAATAGTTTAAAAAAATGGTTGCTTATGTATTTAATTTTATTATTTTATTAATATCTGCATTTTGATCGACATTTGGGACTTAGGGAACTGCTTTTCCTGCTTATCTGAAATGTATAGAATTTAATTTAATTTTAAAAATTTCAATTTACTTACATGATTTTACCGGTATTTGAACTCAGGACCTTTCGATCGCCGTTCGAGCACTCTACCACCACGCCAACTAATGATATACGAGTGGAATGTCCAAATTTTGATGAGTTGATACATCGCGTACTTCCACGTTATAATAATTATTTTGCGTTCGCCCAATGAATGTCATTGTTCGGTGGCGATTGGTAAAATTCCATTCTTTGGATTTCCTAAAAAAATAATATTTGAATCTGTATATTTTATAGTCATGTGTATTTAATTAAATATGGTAGGTATGTGTACAATGTGTAAAAACAAGTTTTACAAACAATTTTCACCAGATTTAGCTATATAGGTAAAACGTAAATATCTTAAAATTATTTAAATCGCAAAAGCTCTTTATTTTACAGCTTTTATTAATCTTTATTATACTTTCATTGCATTTACAATTTCGAACAAAAAGTTCGAATGTTAATATTCATATTGCATTAACTCCATTGGCATAAGCAAAAAATTGTGTGTCAATAGAATTCGAACGCCGAACACTTCCTTTAGTTAGATTTAGGTAGTACTTTCTGATAATATTATAATGAATATTTCTTTCAGAAAATAGTTTTTGATAATAAATAATCAATTATTATTGGTTTTTCCAATTTTTATTTAATTTATATTAAAATTTTATTAAATAATTTACATTTATTTTTTTTTTTTGACAAAAAAACACCTTTTTTGACAAAAAAAAACACTTTGTTTTTATAAAAAAAAACACATTCTTTTTAAGAAAAAAAATTTTGCTTAGAAAAAAATTGTTTTATCAACTAAAAGAACCCCTTTTTCGAGTTTAAAGAGAAAAATATCTCAATTTTGACAAATTGGTTTTGCGTATCGTGCGAAACATCGATATAAGGGTGTCACTCCCAACATCACGAATATTCAATTTTGAAGTCGCTACGACGCTTAATTTAATTAAGTCTAGTTATCCTATACAGGTTCAAGTCTGATGTAAGTATATATATATAATTAGGTAGAAATAAATGGATGATACTCATAATAAAATCTTTTTTGATTGCATAGTTGTTATAGTTTGAGGGAAAACAAAGATGCCACTTGGATTCATGGATAAATAAGAATACATCAAAAAAAATTTCAAAAATCGTTGGAGCGGTTTTATTAAAAATTAATTTTTTATGTGTAAAATTTTAAAAATATTTTTAGAAAAAAAATTGAGACGCCATTTTGAAGGCTATATTAATATACATATAAAATTAAAATTTAAAAAAATTCAGTGACTGGTTTTTGAAAAATCAATTTTATTTTTTAAAATTCGAAAAAAAAAAATTTATGAAAATTTGACTTTGCAGTTTTATTAACACTTTTAGGGAGCGTTTGCATAAAAAATTACTTTTAATCGGGCCATTCAACAGTGAGAAAGTCTAAAATATGTTATGTGGTTCTATGGTGCTTGCATAAGATGGCTTTATACAAGCTGTGTGGAAATACAAATGCTTTAGCTTGCATAAGGTGGCTATATACAAGCTACCTATAAATGCACGTGCTATAGCTAGCATAAGATGACTATATATAAGCTATAGCTTCTATAAGATGGCTATATGCAAGCTAGCTTGTTATAGATAGCATGAGATGGATATATACAACCCATAGCTTGTATAAGATGGCTATATATAAGCTAGCTACAAATACACGTGCTATAGCTAGCAGAAGATGGCTATATACAAGCTACAGCTTGTATAAGATGGCTACATACAAGCTATCTACAAATCCACCATGCTTAAACTTTTGTGGTTGTTAATTTGCGGAAGGAAATGATCCGATTTCTGTATTTCAAGTGATTTCGGTTTTTCATCGAAATTTTTCGATTTTGTGCTCACTTGGAAATTATTTTTCTTAACAATGAAGTTAAGTCGATTTGAACATTAATATAAGATACTTATTCAAAACTAATGGTGGAATTTCCATGATGTAAAAATTAACTTACAACAATATAAAACTTACAATTCATATAAGTGCACATGCTCTACCTTGCATAAGAAGGCTACATACAAGATACAGCTTGCATAAGATGGCTATATATAAGCTACCTACAAATGCACGTGCTATAGCTGGCATAAGATGGCTATATAAATAGCCTGCGAAATTCTCAAAATCGTACCTACTGACTTCTTCTTGGAGTAGCTGCTAAATTGGTAGTTGGGAACAATTCCAAAACGATTGATGGATTTTCCGTAAAAGTTCGCAGTATCGGAGTCGATTTGTAGGTGTCACTGCCACAGTAGGGTTAGGTAATGCCACTAGTGAACAGCCGATCGGGAAATCAGCAGAAGATAATGCCAAACGATCGTCCATGCTATCATGTACTGCAATCAACGTTCGGGAGCTTAATCAAACCTCAATGCTCACAAGTAGTGTATGTAATTGATCGAAGTACAGCGTCTTAGGTAATTAGTAATACCTAATTTATTTATTCTAAAAGATGTTTCTTTATTGAAATCTTAACAAGAATTAATTTATGAAAATTATTAACTATGGAAACAAATATTACAATGAATATGATTTGGAATGATGAATAAAATTAAAAACAAGCAAGTAATAATTAAACAAGTATTAATTGAAGGGATATTACATTATACATAATAGCTATGTTGTGGTATCGCCACACTATTCCCCTACGAATTAAAAAATGATAATGATAATATTATAAAACATTGAATGAAATTTATATTCAGGCATTAAAACGATCTGGAAATTTTACATGTCGTCCTGAACGAGTTGTTGTATGTTTTTTTATGTCAGCCGAATTGGATGCTGGTGATGAAGTTGTTACTTTCGATGAATTCGGTATGTCTTCTTGTAACACATAGGCTGGTTTTATTCGATCAATCGAAACTTTAATTTCTTGACCATTGATTTTCAAAGTTGCAGTCTTTGGTCACGAGCCAGAATTTCGTATGGTCCTGTGTATGGTGGCTGCAGAGATTTACGAATAGGACCAAATTTCAAAAATGCAAAGCGACAGTTTTTGAGATCTTTAAAAATGAATGTTCCAGGTTGAGAATGCCTTGAGGCAGGTGTTGGTCGTAAATCTGAAATATTTTTTCGGAGACGATAAAGAAAACTTGTTGGATCTTCCATTGTTTGATTCTCTGGCATTTGTTGTAGCATCTCTCCCGGTAGTCGTAGTGTTTCTCCATAAACTAGTTCTGCTGGTGTTGCGTTAATGTCATCTTTGAAAGCCGACCGTATTCCAAGCAAAACCAGAGGAAGTGCTTCAACCCAATTTTTTTTCGTGTGGGCCATGATAGCAGCCTTTAATTGGCGGTGAAAGCGCTCGATCATTCCATTGGCCTGAGGATGCCAACTCATCGTGTAATGGAGTTCAATAGCAAATAGTTTCGCGATGTCTTTAAAGGCGTGTGAGGTGAATTGAGATCCTCTATCGATGGTTAACTTTTGCGGACAACCAAAACGAGATATCCAACCTGAAACAAATGCTAAGGATACAGCTTCAGCAGTGATGGATTGTAGAGGACACACCTCGGACCAACGTGAGAAACGGTCCGTAATAGTTAAGCAATATCGAAAAGAGTTTACTGGAGGTAATGGTCCGATAATATCAGCGTGAACATGCAGAAATCGTCTTGATGGTGTAGCAAAATCTCCTAATGTAGATTTAACATGGCGAGAGATTTTTGAACGTTGGCAAGATAAACAAGAACGAGCCCAAATTTTACAATCTTTACGCATCGAAGGCCAGATGAAACGGTCGCCAACTAATTTGGTAGATGTTCTTATTCCTGGATGGCTTAAGTTGTGTAGCTGATCGAAAATCCGTCGACGATAAACTTTTGTTACAAATGGTCGTGGCTTACCTGTAGATGTATCGCAGTATAAAATTATTGATGTACCCGGTACTAAAACTCTTTTTAGATCAAGCGATGTGTTATTTTGTTTCAGTAAGTCTTGAAGTTCTTCATCTTTATCCTGCGATGCAGATAGTGTTTGATGATCAACGGTGGAAGATATTGTTTCTATGCGCGAAAGTGCATCAGCAACAATATTCTCAGCTCCATTGATATGTTGAATATCAGTAGAAAACTCAGCGATTAACGAAAGGTGATTTAGTTGAACTGGTGATAACTTATCTCGCTTTTGTTGAAAGGCATAAATCAAGGGCTTGTGGTCAGTATAAATAGCAAACTGTTGACCTTCCAAAATATGGCGAAAATTTTGGATTGCTAAATATATAGCAAGAAGTTCTCGATGGTAAGTTGGCCAGGAATTCTCCCTTGCGGATAACTTCTTCGAGAAGAACGAAAGTGGTTGCCAAATTCCATTTATCATTTGCATCAAACAAGCGCCAATTGAGTGAATAGATGCGTCAGTAAAAAGACCAAGTTTAGCTCCGTGACATGGATGAACGAGAAGAGTTGCGCACGATAAGCCGTCTTTACAACCGCAGAATGCTTCTTCTAACTCTGGAGTCCATGGAACAGGCTGGGATCCTTTCAGTTGCGGATTACTTATTGCATTGTGAAGTGGTGCTTGAAGTTCAGATGCTTTCGGAATGAATCTTCGGTAAAAATCAACCATGCCAAGGAAACGACGAAGACCTTTAGCTGTTTTTGGATAGTCTTGAATGGCTTTCACACGTTCTTGAGGTGGTATGATTCCATTGGTGTTAATCGCGTGTCCCAGAAATTTCACTTCTGAAACTCCAAAGACACTTTTCGATGAGTTGATGACCATCCCGTAGTCGGAGAGCCTTTGAAAGATGGTGCGCAAGTGCTTCATGTGTTCGTCCGAGGATTTTGAATATACCAGAATATCATCAATATACGTGCAGCAAAAATCCAGACCGAATAAGATTTCATCCATTAAACGTTGGAAAGTATTTCCGGCATTCCTTAGTCCAAATGTTATGAAAAGGAATTCGTAAAGTCCAAATGGAGTTGCAATAGCAGTTTTGCACACGTCATCTGGATTTACCGGAATTTGTTTATATGCTTTCAATAAGTCGATGGTTGAAAATATTGTACTTCCATGGATGTTATGCGTGAAATCATGGATATGACGTGCAGAGTAATTATCTGGGATAGTTCGGGCATTCAATGCTCGATAATCTCCACAAGGACGCCAACCATTTTCTCCCTTGGGTGCCAAATGAAGCGGTGAAGACCACGGACTGTCAGATGGTTGAATGGTTCCAACTAGTAGCATGTCCTCGAATTCTTTTTTAACAATTTTAAGTTTTTCTGGTGCTAGACGACGAGGACGAAAAGACACTGGAGGGCCAGATGTAGTTCGAATGTGGTGTACAGTTTTGTGCTTAATAGCTCTTGGCAAACCAGCTGGACGAGTAATTTCTTGAAATTCAGTCAGCAAAGCAGTGAAAGGGGATGAATTGTTGATTGTTTTCACACTGTTCTGTTTTACTTCTGCAGTTTGTCCTTTTGATTGAAGACCAGTGAAAGTATCTATAAGACGTTTTGATTGGCAATCTGGAAGCAAATGATAATGGGCAAGGAAATCTGAACCAATGATAGGTATGCTAACGTCAGCAACGATGAATCTCCACACAAAACTTCGCCGAAGTCCTAAGTTTAATTCAAGGTTCAGAAATCCGTATGTCTTGATTTTACTATCATTTGCAGCGCTGAGGTCATAATCGGTTGCAGGGCGTTGTTCTGAAAGTAGATGAGAAGGAAAACAAGAAAGGTCAGATCCGGTGTCGATAAGAAATTGGTGTTTTGATTTCTGGTCAGTAACGAAAAGACGGCTTCCAGGAATTTTGCAGTCATTTGCCGTCATTATGAACTGGTGTTGGTGTTTTCCTGAAAACTACACGGTTTGTTGCATTTTCGAGCGTTGTGCTGATATTTTTTATGAAACCAGCACCAGCCTTCTCTTTTCGCTGATCTGGATCTGTTTCTTGCGAATTGTTTTCCTCGGCTATTTGAACGGCCACGATAATTCTGATTGGTAGATATCTCAGAAATTTGCCTTGTCAAATCGTGTATAGCGTCTAAAATTGAGTTAGGTTCAGGATCTTTTGTATTCGTTGTTGAAGTAGCATGGACGGCAAAAGGAAAAAGACCCGGAGAAACTTCGACCATCTTATCTGCTAACTCCGAAAGCTGGTCGGGGGATAGATCAGATCTTGAAGTTAAGATAGCCTGGACGTGTTGTGGTAGTCGTCGTAACCATAGTTGACGCAAAAGATTGTCTTGCAAAACTGAAGGACCAGCAAGTGAACGAAGATGTCGAAGAAATTGTGACGGTTTACGGTCTCCCAATTCTTCGTCACTGATGAGCTGTCGGACACGTTGCTCTTCTGATGCCGACAAACGTTCGATGAGCTTCTTTTTCAAAATGCTATATGCGTTCTGAAGTGGCATGGAAGTAATGATATCTTCTACTTCAGCGGCTACACGTGTATCTAGCTGTGAAACAACATAATGAAATTTGGTTACCTCATTTGAAATGTCTGAGATAATGAATTGTGACTCAGCTTGAGAAAACCATAAGCTGGGCCGCTCTGCTCAGAATGGTGGCAATTTTACTGCGACTCGATGAATAGCTGGTTGGGATGGACGTCCTGTATTCTGATCTTGATTTTGATGGATTTGTTGCAAGAGACAAGCATTTTCTTCTCTTAATGCGGTTAGTTCAGCTTGTTCGACCGAATTCGTCATTTTACTTTTCTCCAGAAACTTCTTGCTACACTGAGATCCAGATTTTATCTTGAGTCGGGGTCACCAATTTAGGTAATTAGTAATACCTAATTTATTTATTCTAAAAGATGTTTCTTTATTGAAATCTTAACAAGAATTAATTTATGAAAATTATTAACTATGGAAACAAATATTACAATGAATATGATTTGGAATGATGAATAAAATTAAAATCAAGCAAGTAATAATTAAACAAGTATTAATTGAAGGGATATTACATTATACATAATAGCTATGTTGTGGTATCGCCACAGCGTCTTTCCACCAACTACGCGCAACAAATGCATCTTTGCTGACTTAGATAAAGTTTATTTAGCTTCAATTAGCTATTTTTACAATTTTATACCGTTTAATCTAATTCTAGATTTCAAATCTGAATTTAATAATAATTTTTACAAAATATAAGTACAGATCTTTTAAATTTTTCAATATTTATTTCAATTTTAACCCCATTGGGAAGTTCATTAAACATTAGTATTCCTTTATAAAATAAAATATTTTGAGATTTTACGTCTCCAAATAATTACACATTTAAGTTATTATCATTTCTCAAGTTATATCGTTGTATACTCGTTCTAGTTGATATTCTTCTATTCAAATAAGTAGGAAGCATATTATTTTTTATTTTAAAAATAAAAACGAGAGTACTCATTACAATTCCTTGTTTGATATTTAACCATTTAAGCGTTTCTAACATACCTCGAATAGATGTATATCTGCTACAAAATAAAATTGAACGCATCTTACTATAATATTATAAATTTTTACTCCCATTGAAATACATAGCTTTTTTCTTACACTACGAAAAAGCCCGATTTTTTAAGCAATTTTTTTAGGTACATATTCGAGTTGCTTCTTAAAATTAAGTTTACAGTCAATTTTAACTATTAGATATTTTATTTCACTCACACATTTAAATTCTTCTACTTCATTTATCACATTATTTTCAGGTAACAACATTATTTTCGTGTTATATACATTTAATTTAAGTTTATTCATATTTAAGTACATTTTAATATTTTTAATTTCCTCACTTAGTTTACTTAAACAAACATCAAATTCATTCTAATCAATGTATAAGAGCCCATCATCAGCAAAAAATTGAATTTGACTATATTTTACAACATTTTTTAAATCATTAATGTAGAACAAAAACAAGAGGAACTCCTAGTTTCGTTTCGATTGGGTCAGATAATTCATCTTGGAATCTTACTGCTTCTGTACGTCCCTTCAAATAAGATTTGAACCATGTATTTTCAACTTTTCTTATTCCGTATTCAAACAGCTTTTTTAGTAACATCTTCCTGTCTATTGCTTCAAACCATAAACTAATAACATAAGGACCCGAAACCTCTGCTTTCATTTGACATTTGCTTACAAGCTGAAACACGCACACAAGTAACTTTTCTGTTCCTCTTCCAATAGACACATTGATAAAAACGCACACAAGAAACTTTTCTGTTCCTCTTCCTATAGAAACATAGCCAACGCAGCCGTAGTAATTTGTTTTTGTTTTGTTTTTCGATTTCTCACTTATTCGCGGATAGAGTTTCAAAGCTACAAATACAACAATGTAAAGAAATGGGTTTTGGGGGGTGAAACGCACGAAGGTTTCCGATCTTAGTATGGCCTATTTGTGCTGCAAACGCTCTCTTTAGGTCCGAGAAAACGGCTGCTATTTTTTTATTAGCGTGTAGTTTTTCTTTCCAGTCTGCTGTTACGAAGTTAAGGGCAGATTCACATGAATGTTTTTGCCTGAACCGTGACTATTCCTCAATGATCATGCCGTTGCCTTCAATGTACTTCTTAAGTTGAGTTTGCACTATTTTTTCCAAAATTTTTTCATGCAAAGGTAACACATTGATAGGTCAACAATTTTCACACTTGTTTGAATTTTCGATTTAAGGAATAGTAAGTATAACCGAAGTCTTCCAATTTTTAGGGAATACTCCACTTGTTCGTGAAAATTTTATAATGTTAAAAGGGCCGGACCTGCCCACAGAAAACTATGTTTTAACATTTTTTTGTTCTTAAAATTAAAATCTTTTTTTCAGGAATTGTATCTATTATTTTGCAAAGTTCTTCAGTTGAATCTACTGTTCTAAACTTAAAGCTGTTTTCACTGTCTATATTACTTAACCAAGATCCAACAGGGGTATTATCATTAATGTCTTTTACACTTTCAACAAAATATTCATTGAATTTATTAGCAATTAACTTTGCCTTTGATTTTAGCTTCATCAAATTCAATAATATTTTTTCCAGATTTTTCGTTCCCTAACACTAGTGCCTTAATATATTTCCACATTGTTTTTTGATCATTTGCACCATTTATTTTATTTTTAATGTATAATATATTCACACTCTGTTTTTCTTAGGTTTTTTTTTTGTGCTCGTTCCTTATTCGCTTATAAGCTTCCCAATCTACATCCTGCCTTATAATCCAGAATTTTAAATGACTTTGAATTTTTTGGGACTTTTGTCGATTGACCACTTTTGTATATTATTATTTACAGTTTTTTCAATCACAAAACTACTGATAATATTTAACATTTCGTTTTCCAAGGTTTCACTCATATCTTCGTTATACTAGTCGAAATACTCTATTGATTTATTGCACTTCTACTTATTGCTTGTATAAATTGAAAACTGTTGTATTTTAAAAGCTTAACCTTTTTTGGCAAATAGAACTGGTTATCACGTTTTAGATTAAGTTTAAATGTAGTAGTTTCATGATCACTTATTTTAATGGCATTGTCAACCGTTGCTACACAATTCGTCACCTGAGTTCTATCTTGTTCAATATACTTTTTATGACGAAATTGAGTTAGAAATGCAGTTTCTATAATTCTAGGGTCCTCTTTCGATATGCGCAAACCATTTTGTTCTATCTCATTTAGTTTTCAAGTTATGGACAGCTGTTTTGTTCAATAAACTACTTTTCTTACCATTTTGAGTGTCACTATTGTTCAATAAAGCACTATTCATTCTTTTTGTATTATAAAGGGTTATCCAGTGCGGTTTCAAAAGTAAACGTTAATAAAACACATATTGTGCAGATGCAAAAGAAAAACAATGTACCTATGTAACATGCATGCAGGTGAGGTGCAGCAACCGACAACGAGCGATGACACATAATTCGCTTGCTGTCAACTCTGGTGTGAAAGTAGTTGGTTCAATTTTATTTCGCTCCCAAATTTTTTTTCAAATTTAAATAGTTTAATTCACAAAAATAACTAGTAAATATTAGAAAGTATAAGTATTTTGAATAATATTGTGTGAAAGTGCAAATATAATCAGGTAAACTTAGTTATATAAGCACCATAACAAATATTCAATCAACTCCTGTATCACATGACTGATAAAAAAAGAAAAATAAACCTAACCTCACCAGAAGAAAATCCTTACTCAAAAGCTCCAAATCTGAAAGGAGCACCGGTAACATTTAACATCGAAGCAAATATGTCCATCTCCAATGCTGATCTTAAAAAGATAAAGTCTATCATTGATGAATCCCTACAAACCGAACTTGCGAAATCAACTTCTTTACTCGCTTCAAAGACCACATGCCTATTGTAGCTGAGTGGTCTGATAATACAACCCAAACTGTACGAAACCTTCAACTTATCCCCAGACTTAAATGGAAACACCATGAACTTAACACGTACGAAAACAAACTAGACAACAATCTATCACTTTTAAACGATACATTTGATACAGCAGAATTACTTTCTAACCAACTCATTGCATGCATACAAAAATCGATTATAAACACCAACCATATACCGAGCGGAAAAAAGAAATATAAAAATGAATGGTTCGACAAGGAATGTATGAGAGCACGAAAAAAGTCCTTCTCCCTTTTGAATGCAGTCCGAAATTCAAACTGCCAAAATCTAAGAAAATGGTATATGGAAGAAAACACACGGTATAAAAACTTATGTCTTAAAAAGAAAACAGAATATGAAAACCAACTAGCCTATACACTTGGTCAAACGAGGGACTCAAAACAATTTTGGAAAGTCACGAAAAAGATAAACGGTTCAAATTTTACAATAGGCATAGGAGTAACTGCAGAGGACCTTTCGGTGCACTTCAAAAATATATTATGTGTCAAATCAGATGTTAAATTTTCCTACGCTGAACCCTATTTATCTGATGAAATACTAGATTCCGAAATCACGTTTACAGAAATATATGCTGTAATTCTCAAAGCGAAAAACGAAAAAGCTCCTGGAGAAGATGGCGTTCCTTATGAATTTTTCAAAAACGGTACAGAAGGACTTATTCACCGACTTAAATATCTCTTCAATGTCGTTTTACAAAAACAAGACATCCCTGCATCCTTCAAGAATGCTGTAATATTCCCGATCCATAAAAAAGGTGACACAAATAATGTTGAAAATTATCGAGGCATCTCGTTTATGAATGTAATTGCGAAATTATTCTGTGGCGTGCTTGCAAACAGACTTGAAAAGTGGACTGAAGCTTATGACATAATCACTAAGTTTCAAACTGGTTTCAGAAAAAGCTTTTCAACAGTGGACCACATCTTTACTTTAACGTCAATAGTTAAGGCATTACAAGCAAGGAACAAAAAGATATATGCGTTCTTTGTGGATTTCAAATCTGCGTTTGATCTTGTTAACCGAAATGCGCTCTTTTATAAGCTATCAATGCTAGGTATGTCAACGAAGTTCATCCATGCAATAAAAGAAATGTATGCCCATTCAAAAGCATCAGTATGGGACGGATCAACACTCTCAAAGTGGTTTGAAACGGACACCGGAGTAAAACAAGGGTGCCTTCTGAGTGCTCTTCTTTTTGCACTTTTCATCAATGATATTGAAACTTGTCTGCCAGGAGGTGTTCGAATGGCTGATCTGGTCATAAACGTTCTTTTTATGTTTTTATGTCTTTGTATGCCGATGATTTGGTGATTCTCTCAGAAACCCCCGAGAACTTACAATTGATGATAAATCGTCCCTCTGACTATTGCACCAAATGGGGACTTACAATTAACACTAATAAGTCTAAAGTAATGGTTTTCTCTAGATATACCCGGAGTCAGAGTGGACATATTTGGACTTTCAATGGAAATATTCTGGAGATAGTAAGCAAGTACAAATACCTAGGAGTGAATCTTAACAAAACCATGGACTTTAATGAACATGTTATATCGATATCTGCTTCCTCGCAAAGTTTACTTAACATGTCATGGAAAAATATCTTTTCGAATCAGCGTATTGTACTGTCAGCAAAATACAAAATATTTGATGCTGTTATAAAGTCTTCACTTTGTTATGCTGCCCAAGTTTGGGGAACAAATGAGTTTGAGGCAATAGAAAAATTTCAAAGGTCCTTTCTAAAGAAGCTGTTCAATCTCCCCATAAAAACACCAAACTATGCCCTATATCTCGAAACAGGCCTAACTAAAATTTTCACATACACGTTTAAGTTAAATGCAGACTACATCGTAGGAACACTGGCGCATCAGGACAATCGGTTGACCAAACAAATGGCCCTGTACGAACTGCGAAATTCGGATTGGTGGGTGGCTAGGTGGAAGAATTTAGGAAATTCTTGTGGTGAAACGGTGGAGCTAGATCACAGCAATTTGTTGCACTTTAAAGAAAAGCTGTACAAAATAATTCAAGCTCAGGAGGATTTTGTAAGGAATGCATATGTACAAGAAGCAAGGAAATCTGAACCTAATGGAAGCTAACTATTTCAATGATGCGCTCACGTATAAAGAGATATCTCTTATATTTAAGACAAGATGTAAAGTCCTTGGCCTAAATGGAACTCCATATAATAACAGCTTTAATCAGTTTTGTTCATTGTGCAATCTTAAAGCTAAAGAAAATTGTTTCCACCTCATCAGTGTGTGTCACATATTTGCACAACATCGAATTGCATACTTTGGACAGAAAATGTTTACCCTACAAGAAACAATTACATTGCTAAACTACTGTGTTTGGAAAAAACTGTACCTGTTTTTAAAAGACATATTAAAATACCGAATGCTACTTATAACTGAATATGAATAGTTAACTTAATTCTTACCTTTCTAACTTTTGTATATTTATATAATAATATCTTATATCTTTTAAATTTGCCAAACGAGCTGACGCCAAAGCTAAAGCTTTAAAATTTTGTTATAAATGTTTGTAAATGAAATATTAAGATATCAAGAAATAAATTACTTACTTACTTACTTACTTAATTCGCTTCAGAATCAGAATTATGTCTCATCATTCCATACAGTTAATTAAAAGTAACGTCGTCAGCAATATGCGACGAAGAAAATATTGATTAATATGAAGTAGCAATAAGTATACTAAGAAATGTTGAGCAATAAATAATAATAAGTAGATTAAGAAAATATTGATTAATAAAATAATAATAAGTAGGTTAAGAAAATATTGATTAATAAAAGAATAATAAGTAGGTTAAGAAGTAAATAGGCAATAAGAAATAAGTTAAGAATTCTGTGTAAGGTTAAGGTATAAATAGACTAGTAAAATATAAATAAATTGCCTTTTCCCAAAAACCACAGAAGACTTTTAATTGGATTAGAACCGGATTTTTGGTCAGAACTATCCCAAGGATTTTTCTGCCGCAAACAACAAATTCAGATGACTATCCTAAGGATTTTTATCAACTAAAATATTGGGCCTTCGAGCCGGATATCTATTCCAAGCAAAAGTCGGAAAGGAAGAAGTCGTAGCTGTTTCAACGCCAGCAGCTACTCCAAGACTCCAAGGATAAGTCGTAGCCGCTTCAACGCCAGCAGCTACTCCAAGAAGAAGTCGTAGCCGCTTCAACGCCAGCAGCTACTCCAAGAAGTCGTAGCCGCTTCAACGCCAATAGCTACTCCAAGAAGAAGTCGTAGCCACTTCAACGCCAGCAGCTACTCCAAGAAGAATTCGTAGCCGCTTCAACGCCAGCAGCTAATCTAAGTCGTAGCCGTTTCAACGAATAAGTCGTAGCCGCTTCAATGCCAGCAGCTACTCCAAGAAGAAGTCGTAGCCGCTTCAACGCCAACAGCTACTCCATAAAGAAGTCGTAGCCGCTTCAACGCCAACAGCTACTCCAAGAATAAGTCGTAGCCGCTTCACGGTTAGCAGCTACTCCAAGAAAAGTCGTGGTCTCTACAACGCCAGCAGCTATTCCAAGAAGAAGTCGTAGCCGCTTCAACGCCAACAGCTACTCCAAGAAGAAGTCGTAGCCGCTTTAACGACAGCAGCTATTCGAAGAAGAAGTCGTAGCCGCTTCAACACCAGCAGCTTATCCAAGTCGTAGCTGTTTCAACGAATAAGTCGTAGCCGCTTCAACGCCAGCAGCTACTACAAGAACAAGTCTCTGCCCCGACTCATCCAAAAAAAAACCATTACAGCACCTTCGGATGAAACACTTCAAAAATTAAATTTTGACACCATCGAACGCCTAAAGACGAACTTCGGAAAGGACTCAAAAGAAAGTGATACGCTGCAATTCTTTGAAGTTCGTGTTCATAGGTTAAAAAAAGGCTGGAAGAACTGTGAAGACATGCATGGGAAGGTGTACAATCTAAAGATGCGTACTATATGGCAGAGTACTCCAAAATTCAGGAGATTACCGTCTTTCAACAGGTTAGATAGGGGTTTAAACCACAGCAAGTCTCCTCATACCGAACCAATAACCGTAAGAGAAACGACGGCAAATGATGAAGTCATTCGTCTTGAACCAGTAAAGATCCCAATATTCGAAGGGGATTACCTATAATGGGTAAATTTTTACGAGATTTTCAAAACCCTCGTCCATGAGAATAAACAACTCCATGAGGTGCAAAAAATGCAGTATCTGGTGACATCCACCAAATGCGAAGCTCGGCGTCTCATCGAAAATCTGGAGGTCACCGCAAGCAATTACCAGATTGCCTGGAAAATGTTATTTGAATGATACAACAACAAGAAGACGATTATAGCATCCCACCTTCAAGCATTCATCAACACCCCGATTGCCAAGAGTGAAACAGCGTATAATTATAAGAGAATATTGGATACGACTAACGAAACTCTCATTGGCATAAAGGCTCTGGACATCGACATCAAATCCTGGGACCCATTTATAGTATGCATGGCCTCCCAGAAGTTAGACTTTGAAGCCAGGAAAGAATGGGAATTGCTATGGGGATCCCAAAATGAATTACCGTCATGGATACAACACAAGCCTACTCACCCAATCAGATTGTAAATGTAAAATGTGCAAAGGGAACCACTTCATCCTAATTTGCCGTCAATTTCTGAAAGCTGACGTTCAAATGCGATGAGACATAATAAAAGCCAAAAATTGATGTTTCAATTGCTAGGCAATCACCGAGGCTTTGAGTGCAAAACCAGACTCGCATTCAAGATATGTTCCAAAAAACACAACTCCTTGCTGCATATAAACAGAAATCAATCCGAATTTAAAGACAACACCACAAAAACTTTCAATTCGCAAGTTAAAACCACTACCAGGGACATCCTATTGGCAACGGCGATTAACCAAGTAAAGAATGCAAGAGGAGAATTCATAAAGTTAAAAGCACTAATAGATCAAGGGTCACAAAATTGTTTCATTACTGAACACTGCGCCCAATTACTAGGACTCAAGCGATAACCAGCAAACGTCATAATCAAGGAACTAGGAAACTCTACGAACCGAAGTTCTGGGCAAATCTCATTGAATATCAAGGCAAAATGGTCTAGTAAGGAGATCCGAACAGTGGCTCTAATCCATTGCGAATTACTCAAAGTCTTCCATCAACTACCATCGACACTAATACGGATCTACCAATCAAAATTACAGAACTAGCAGATCCAGAATTCGCACAAGATCCAGAATGGATGTACTATTAGGAGCTGATACCTATGGAGGAATATTGATCGATGGACTTAAGAAAGGTATGCCAACCGCACAGCAGACAAAACTGGGCTGGATTGCATCTGGTCCAATAGCACGAAGGGCATCGAATACAACGACAACCATGATTAATACAGCAGAATTGGATCAACAACTAAGCAGATTTTGGGAACAAGAGGAAGTTGAAAAGAAAATCTTTATATCTCAAGAACAGGAGAATTCGGAAAAACACTGCATCAAAAATTTAAAAAGGACGAAGGATGGTAGATATCAAGTCAAAATGCCTTGGAAGGATGATCCTAGGACCAGACTTGGTCTTTCCAAAAAAGCAGCCATCGCCAGATATATTTGTGGGTGGCAATGGTGCAGCGGATAGTGCTTGATTGCTAACTAGGACGTGTGGGTTCGACCCCATGCTAGGCGCATTCTTTTTTGTACCTCCAATTTTAATGGGATGCCGCCCATGGATTAAAATGAGACAGTCAATACCTGGTTCTCAAGTCGTCTCTGCCAAATTAGTGCCGTGCAATTTAGGTTGCATTTAAAAGGCCTGGGGTCTTACAGGCATATAGTTAAATTAAAAAAAAAAAAAGGAGACTATTAAAGAGTCCAGATCTTTACACAGAATACAACAATTGTATCAATGATCATCTCACGCTTGGACACATGGAGGAGATTCCCATCAATTAAATTAACAAACCCTGCTACTACATGCCGCACCATGCAGTGATCAAAGAAGATAGCACAACTAAGCACGAGTAGTATTTAATGCCTCAGCAAAAACGGCTTCAGGAAAATCACTCAATGACTCCCTGATGGTCGGCCCAACCATTGAAGACACACTCACTAGCCTGATCTTACGATGGAGAAAGTACCCAATTGTCACAGCGGACATTGAGAAAATGTACAGGCAAATAGCAGTTGAAAAAACGATTCAGACTTCCAGCGCATCCTTTGGCGTCCAAACAAATCAGACACCATCCCAAAATATCGATTAAAGACGCTGTATTTCGGAACTGCCAACGCTCCGTTTCAAGCAATTCGTACACTGCAGCAACTAGCAAAAGATGAAGGAAAGGCATACCCTTCAGCATCAACTCACCTGACAAACAACTTTTATGTAGACAATCTCCTGACATGCACAGACATTATTGCGGAAGCTAAAGCTTTATACTTCGAACTATCACAACTTTTCGATAAGGGAGGCTTCAACCTTCGCAAATGGAACAGCAATCATGAAGAAATTCTAAGAAAAATACCGGAAACACATAGAGGAAATGGTTACATTTTCGATGAGGAGGAAGGCGCAACAAAAACACTAGGGTTCCAGTGGCCCCCTCGAGAAGATCAATTCATCTTTAGTGCTGTTGGTTGGGAAACCAAGGAACAAGAAGCAACAAAACTTACCACAGCTCTCTTTATGGCTCGCCTCTTTGATCCGGTGGGATGGCGGCAACCCATTGTCGTACGCAACAAAATTTTCATGCAACAAATTTGGCTAAAGAATTTAGATTGGGATGAAGAACTTCCACCAGACCTTAAACATGAGGTGATACGCTATGCAATGGAATTAAAAGAAGACCTTCAACAAATTAAGCTACCACGGTAGATAGGAACCACTGCTAAAGACACTTATGAGTTACACGGGTTCTGTGACGCATCTCAAGTGGCCATGCCTTCTGTCGTATAAATCGTCATACGCACACCAGGACGACCTCCAATCGTAATGCTACTAAGCTCCAAAATGAAAGTAGCACCCATAGCTAATCAAATAATTCCACGATTAGAGCTGAATAGTGCTGCGAAATATCTGGAAACAGCAACTGCAGCCAGTGGTATTACATACCAACAAATGAAAACCCGGCAGATTGTGCCACCAGATGACTTTCTCCACAAGCTCTTAAAAGGAAACATCAATCGCAAGAAGCAGAACGTCCAGAAAAAATGATAATCCTAAATTGTAACTAATTCATTAGGTTTTGCAACATGGCCAGCAATAATATTTAGCGTAATGATCGCTTGCTTTATAAACATGCCAAATACTCAAGCTCTGGTAAACAATACGAACATAAATGGATTACTACATATATGTAGAAAATTTTGGACATGGGTTTTTAAGCATAAGAACACAACGGATTGAAATTAGTATTCCAACTACAGAATTTTCACAAGACAAACATCAAGTTATAGCAACAACCAAAACGATGGAAACGCTTTGCATTAAAGGAAGATACATAAGCGCAGAAATACAATGCGACATACTCAATCACCACTTACAAGCTATATTTACAGGCATTACTCATCGGATTGAATCAATTCAATTTTTACGGTCAAGATAACGGAGAGATGTATTAGCAACAGTTCTTACTGCAATGTTCGGAGTCAATGAAGAAATATACCATAACATAGACAACTTATCAACCAACCAACAAACCCTTATCAATACGGTATCACATCAAGGAAAATTAATGCTAAAGGCAGTAAAAACTCTAAACGACATAAACACTAGAATCGAGCACCGATTAAAAAGTTTTAATATTCAAATAAATGAATCAATCGAGAAGATTAAAAAATGTGCAGCAGGATGGATTCTAGAGGCAGATCACAATGGCATACAAACGAAATACCTGAGCATGTACCAACAAGCAAAAAATTATTTAGAAGAGGTTGCTGATAAATATGATTGCATATGGCAAATGGTTTCTAAAAAAACGAGCAGCTGGCAGTGTCCACATATAATTGACTAACCCAATGTATTTACCACAACTGAAGAATCTTTACCGCCCACACTAAAATCCAGCACCTCATGTCCAGTCAAACAATAATCAATGTAAATATGGAAAACATTTTAGTTAGAGAGAGGCTTCCAATTTACGAAACCAAACCTTATGAATTAATAAAAGCAACGTCAGTACCAACAATAATTAGTAACTCCATATACACAAAACAAAACATTCCAACTGAAGTACTAGATATTCACTTTGATTCACAGACGTACTTCAAATGCACAGATGAAATGCTGGACAACAGTATTGAACTATGTAACGCCAAATATAGTGCCAACACAAGCTCTATACAACATTTAATCAAAACCATTTCTATAATCTCGGAAATTTATCAAAAATTTAGTGGAATACGGTGCCCAAGTAAAACAATCTCCATTAATGCGGTGCTATGGAAACAACTACACCAGACAAATACATGGCTCTATGTAAGTCCAACTCAGACAATAGCTCAATCAGTTTATACTGGAGTTAAACGAAATTTGCCTAGCGGAGTCTCGAATAATTTAAATAACGTCAAATTGCGTAATCAAAACAAAAGAAGTCATAATAACCGTAGAACATCAAGAATATACACGGACGTTGCAAGTATATATCAAACCATCATCATTCGACCTGTCCAATTATTCAGTTCTCGAACATTCACCACTTTCGCTTCCTAAATTAAACAAGTCTCATGTCCTCCAGCCATCGTTCTGATTCTCAGCACTAATTGAAGAAGTGTCATACATCGAAGAGAAAGTAGACAACGCGATTTGGAAACCAATCCAAAGACACGTAATCTCATCAACAATATCTGCGATCGTCTCCGTTGCGGTAGTCATAATGATATTATCGATACGGAAATATGTACACAAAAGAACCCATAGGTTCTTGGTGGGCCGAATGTGCAGATGCAAAAGAAAAACAATGTACCTATGTGCATGCATGCAGGTGAGGTGCAGCATTCGACAACAACCGACGACATATAATTCGCTTCACAATCAGATTTATGTGTCATCATTCCATACAGTTAATTAAAAGTAACGTCGTCAGCAATATGCGACGACAAAAATATTGATTAATATGAAGTAGCAATAAGTAGACTAAGAAATGTTGAGTAATAAATAATAATAAGTAGGTTAAAAAAATATTGATTAATAAAATAAAAATAAGTAGATTAAGAAATAAATAGTTGATTAGGCAATACGAAATAAGTTAAGAATTTTGTGTAAAGTTAAGGTATAAATAGACTAGTAAAATATAAATAAATTGTCTTTTCCCAAGAACCACAGAAGACTTTTAATTAGATTAGAACCGGATTTTTGGTGAGAACTATCCCAAGGATTTTTCTGGCGCAAACAACAAATTCAGATAACTATCCTAAGGATTTTTATCAACTAAAACACATATTAAATTTTTTTTGTGATATTTCTGTTTTATTATAAATTTTGAACGTTGACATTACGTGTGAAACACTACATCATTTAATGACCACCACGCGAATTGTTGCAAGCATCGATCCTTTTGAGGTAATTTGCTACCACTTTTTGGCACATATTGGGCGGTATCTCAGCCATAACTTGACGAATGTTGGTTTTCAAGTGTTCGATAGTTAAAGGTTTATCTGCATAAGCACGGTCTTTGGCGAAGCCCGACAAAAAAAAGTCCAGCGGTGTCCAATGGACTTTTTGTTGCATCTCTTCAATTACTTGAGGATTCTCAGAACCCCAAATACGTCAATTTTGTTTATTAACATACGCACCGAGTAAGAAACGTGCTTCGTCGCTGAAGAACATTTTGTTCGAAAAATCGCCGTCCACCGCCTGTTGTTCAAGCATACATTCGACGTATCTACGACGCTGTGAATGGTCAGGTGGCTTCATTTGTTCTGTGAGCTAGACTTTATATGGATGTAGTGTAGATCCAAATCCAAAATCCGCCAGAATGTGCCGTAAGACAGTCCTAATTCCCGAGAACTACGAGAAATCGATACATTTGGGTCTTCGGTAGGTGCAAAACGATGATGCACAGGCCTTACAATATCTGTAACCAATCCAGTCTCTTTAAATTTCTTCACAATTTTGCCACTTGCTTGCGTAGTTGGACGATTACGTAAGCCATAATCTCCTCTTAAAGCACGATATGGGGCTGTGGCAGAATCACCATTTTTGTAATAGGGTTTAACAATTTTTATGCGCTGTGCGATAGTTAGGCGATCCATTTTCGTAAATGTCAGACTTTCAACTGAAAAAAAAATTGATTTAACAACTTAGTTTGACAGATGTCGAATTCCAGCCCTATACTTTTGAAACCGCAAAATTGATAACCCTTTATTGAACAATTCATAGTATATCTCTTAAATCATTCTTCCTTATTTCTTTCTTGTTCGATATCCACATTTATGGATTTTTTGTCCAATATCCTTATATACTTCATTTATTAAAAATTTGTTCAATGTTCAAATTATTTTGGTTACAATTTGTACCTCATTGAACAAAAAGATGAATTTGGTTGTGTACGAACATAAGAATTTTATTTTGTTCAATATCATACGAGATCACCATTAGGTATTTTTCTATTTTATCCCCGGGGAGATCGCTAAACAGAACCGTGTTGTTTCTTTTTATTACAACTTATTTACCAGTAGTTCCACGACTTTCGTTTTCTGAATTCATTTTTGTTTTTAATTTGTTTTACTTTGTGATTATTGTCAAGTTAGCCGCCCTCAGCACTTTTCTCCTTTTGATCGGTCATTTTATTCTGAAATCATGCTCTGATTTAGCTCTGATGGAAAAAAGAAACACAAGTTTAGCGATGAAACGTATCTAAGCTAAGAAAAAATACAGATCTTTTTTGACAGCTGAGTTCTTTACTCGGAGCTAAAAAAGAAAAATGCCTACTGTTACACTTGATTTGAGTATATGCTCAGTTAGTGTTTTGATCTCTAATCGAGTAAGCCCGTCAGTGCAAGTGCAGTGCATTTTTATAAAAGATGAACTGTGAAAACGTTTAAGTTCCTACCAATAAAATAATTTGTTTTTCCAAATTTTCCGATGAGAAGCGTCTACAAATATTCAATGCTTTTTGTGTATTAAAAGCAGAATTGCAAATTCTTAAGTCACTTTCTTTAATTCACAAGCTAGTTGGTAACACATGAATTAAAAACGATTTAATATCTTATAACCGATTTTTCAATCTCCAGATAAGCACGCAGTTAGTTGCCAGAGAAATAAACTTACTTCACTTTTAAACAACCGGATAACAACATCAAATTTTTCAATCAAGAAAAAACAATATATAGGATAATTTAATTTGAACTTCATTTTTATTTCGAGTATCGAACTTTTCTAGAAATTAATTTTTGTTTAACGTGTATTTCAAAGCAATAAGTTTTAAGAATATTTTTGACATCGAAAACACAGTATGAACTCAGTTAACGCAACCCTCGATTCGCGCAACTCTTCGATTTTCGCAACACTAACGTATGTGACGCTTTTTTCCCAAAGGCTGAGGTGAGCTCGTTGGTGTTCAGGGTAATCCGAAGAAAACACAATAAAACTCGGGTTTTAAGAAGGTTAGAACTCGGTTTAGTTTTCTTTTATTGCCTACGCTATTTTCTTTACAATTTTTCTTACAAACTCTTTAACTTAAGGTATTTCATACAATTGGCAGGCTCACGTTCTGCTCAGAAGGAGCAGACAGGGAATAACGAAAAGACATGCCCGCAACTTACTCAGAAGGAGCAAGAGGGGAAGATCGGCTAGGAATCTAGTTCTTGCCCAAGGCTAGTCCAAGGGAAAATCGGGTAAGCCCACAACTTACTTAGGAGCAGTAAGAGGGGAAAAACGCTTAGAAATCTGATTCCTGCCCAAGGCTAGCCCAAGGGAAAATCGAGTAAGCCCACAACTTACTCAGGAGTAGTAAGAGCGGAAGAACGGTTAGGAAACTAATTCCTGCCCAAGGCTAGTCCAAGGGAAAATCGGGTGAGCCCACAACTTACTCAGAAGCAGTAAGAGGGGAAGAATGGTTAGGAATCTTATTCCTGCCCAAGGCTAGTCCAAGGGAAAATCGGGTGAGCCCACAACTTACTCAGGAGCAGTAAGAGGGGGAAAACGGTTAGGAGTCTAATTCCTGCCCAAAGGCTTATCCAAGGGAAAATCTTTCTTTAATAACCAAAAAGTCCGCCTTAATGGATACAGAAGTGTACCAATTAAAGTTATAATTGAAACGGTGGGTTGCGCTGGTGCAGCTGGATTGCGTGTTGGCAGAGCTGATCTTCGTTCTGGCGACGACAGACGGTGGAATCGGTGCTTAGAAATCGATTTTATAATTTTACGAGTTCCTTCACTGGGGTTCATGGTGATGTTGCTCTGCTGCTGGGTGTTACTCCTTCGGTGTTTGATGATGGACGGATAAATGACTCGGTTTGCGACTTGCTATTCGTAGCCGAATATTGTTCTTGATGTTGTTGCGGGCTCGGTAAGTGAATCGCCGACGAGCATTCGGGAATATTTTCGGGTTGGCACGGTTCCCTACCTGTGACCAATTTACTAGCTAAGAAAATTTTAAATTTACACGACTCATCATGTCCATGCCAAGTATGGGGTTTTCGAAAAAGCAGGAAAGTAAGTTACCTCTCCGGACAGCTGGGTGGCCGCGACCGTAAGGGTGACCGTATAATGTTCGGATGTTAGAACGGGTTCTCATTCGCTAAATGGATGGGCTGGTAGCTTTCTGTCGTAGGTAATCCGAGTTCTCTAAACTTTTGTCTTATCGCTGGCCCAACATAGATCTTGGTGGAACCGGTATCCACCAATGCTTGGAACACTTGGTTTCCTACGTCAATGGTTACGAAGTATCTCGAATCTGGACTCGGTTGGCTGTGGAGAACTCCAACTGGGTTTCGATAACAAGTGCAATCCTTGGTTAGTATGCCGTCTTCGCCACATTCGATAACAAGTGCAATCCTTGGTTAGTATGCCGTCTTCGCCACATAAGAACAGAAAGGTCGGCGGCAATTTTCTTTACGATGTCCCCTCTGCCTACAGATCCAACAATGTGTTTCCCTATCGTAGGGAACGGCTTCTTGCGGACGGCGGGGTGTTGGTTGTACATGGAACGGACGGACGCATGTTTCTTTCGTCGTTTTTGATGGACTCAAACTCTTCGGCTAGATCCATCAATTCGTGCACAGTGTGGAAGTTTCGGCGGCGGATGTAGTACCTGTATTTGGGTCGCATACCATCCAGTATACGGTCTAAATTATCGGATATGGTCAAACGAGGCTGCTGGCGTATGTTGTATTGGACGGCTGGTATATACCTATCCACGGGGGCCTTATCGTTTGCGTAAGATCTCGTCTTCTAACTTCTGAAGATATCTTGCAGGCAAAGTCGTCGCGGAAATCGTCCCAATTGGAAAAACTATCACAAATGATGCGTAACCATACTAGTGCTGATCTACGGAATAATTCGGGTAATGTGCGGAGCATATCATCGGGCGGTATATTAAAGCATCGTGTCAGCTCTGATAATCTTTCCAGAAATTCCAAAGGGTTATCAGAGGAATCAAACCTCAAACCCCATTTACGAACTCTATTCATGACTTCTGCCTCATAACTTAATGTAAGTCGGTTATTCGTTGAAAGTATTTCGGATCTCGGTGGCCGCTGCTGTCCATACTCGTAGTGAGGATTGGGTAGATTTTGATTTGTATGTTGGAAGATAGGTTGGCTGATATAAAGGTGCGGGAACGGCGAACGGTTTTCTTGATGGAGGTACGGTTAAGAATGATGGTCCTTGAAGCGCGGCTGAAGGCACAGGAATGTTGATCTGGCTTGTATACGGCTGTGTGACGCAAGTCGGAGCTTTTCCGCTTGGTTCTGCGTCATGCCTTTTGTTCATGCCATCCTCGATTGTAGTCAGATTAATTTAGCCTGTGCCACCGCACTGATTTAGTGCTAACTGTGCTACCGCACATATGACAATTTGGCAGCAACCATCATCTACTACAATCGAGGATGGCAGCCAACGTAAAAAGGAAAAACCCCCATTGTAAGTTGGTGGGCATTTCCGGCTTTGCCTCTAATTCTTTCTTTTCGTTTGCTGGTCGCCAAAGACACACGTCGTGCATCTCTGTAATAAAAAAAAAAAAAAAAATATATATATAAAAAGTCACCAAGTTGAACACTACAGTTTTTTTTTTTAATCTGTGTTCCTGCATTTTTGTGGGTCGAAAAAGTATTATCTAGCGCTGCCACGAATGCCGTGTTATCAAAAAAAGGGTTTTTTTTGGTGTACCTTAATGCAAATTGGCAATCCGAATTATTTGGAAACGCCAAACATTGACAACGCAAAACCATTGGAATCTTGTGCCTTTTTAAGACATTATCAAAATTCTTACTTCCCATAATCGGAAGAGAAAACAACCAAAGACGAAATAATCGTTCTGTAGGGTTTTAGAGTTAAACGTTGCCCGAATTCAACAATCTGTATCAGAAGCGACAACAATAAGCAATTGTTGCGCAAGAGTTAAGTAAGACAACTATCGCCAAAGTCCGCCATCAAGAAACCTTCAGCTTTGGTTCGAGTGCCTGCTGGCACATTTGGGCTTACATCTTTAAGCAATTTAATCCTTGGCTAAGTCTGAAGCCGAGGCCATATTCGGACAGACGCACGTCCGCCATCAAGACATCTTATATTCGGACAGACGCACGTCCGCCATCAAGACATCTTCTTATATTCGGACAGACGCCCGTCCGCCATCAAGACATCTATCATATATTCGGACAGACGCACGTCCGCCAGCAAGACATCACCAGAATCGGAGAGACGCACGTCCGCCAACGTAAGTACAAATCAACAACCAGGCATCCACGCCAACATTTGGTCCATCGGAGCCGGATCATCAGATCGTCATTACATTGAGTATATTCTTTATTATATATTATTATAGTATTATATTATATTCTCATTATATTATTATATTACACATATATTACATTTCAAGATCAAATGTACATACATTTATTTTTTTTTCGTGGCAATAATTACTGGAAATTTGATAAACGCGTTCTTTAATTATTGGTCGGTGATTTTGGTTCGCTCGGGTCGTACCCATTTTGATAGAAAGTTTTCGCTCTGTTTGAACATGTACCACGAGTCGGTCGGTTTGAAATCCGTGACATCAAAATAGTGCTTTTTCGCTCAGGTGATTTTAGGTTTTTCTTTCTTTTCATTCGGTACGGTATTTTAAGTGTAGTTGTATACACAATTTTCGTGGATTTGGTCAGACAACCGGGCTTCGGCAACGCTACTGTGATTAGGTACACATTTTTCATTTTTCATTTAGCGGTCGTGAACTCAACCAGAGTACCTTCTGTGCAATTAATAAATTTGACCGGTTGATTCTTAATTTTTTGTTAAGCGTAAGCTTCGTAAACGTAGTCTATATTAACATGGCCAGCAACCAAGACCTACGTGAATTGATTCACGCTGCTGATCAATTGGTCAAATATTCCGCAACGGTCAAAGATTTGCCCGAGGCAAAACATTCAGTTTCCACGTTGTCGGCGCGAAAAGAAGAGTTGAAGGATTTATGGATTGAGGTGAAATCCAAATACACTCGATATTGCTTGAGTACCAACGAGTTTGGCGGGGAGGATTTAGAGACATTTGAGTCGAAATACAAGCTTTCGAATGAGACGTACATTTCATGCTTAGGGTTTTTCTTTGAGTTGATGGCCAAACTCACTACTGCTCCAGCCTCCCCTGGTTTTTTTGGAACAAATGTTCCTTCGGCGTCTACGGTCCAAAATCAAACGGTCAACAATGGTTTAACTAATGAAGTCGCTTCGCCACATTGTATCAAGCTTCCAGCTTGCGACACGGAACTCTTCCATGGCGATTACCTTACGTGGCCGGCTTTTAAAGATATGTTTCAAGCGATATATATCAACCATCCGAGGTTAGGACCAGTTGAACAATTGTTCCATCTTAGGGCAAAAACCAGAGGCGAAGCTTTCAGCATCGTGAGCAAGTTTCCTTTAACGAATTCAAGTTTTTCATTGGCTTGGGAGGCACTTCGTTCTACGTATGAGAACAAAAGGATACTCATCAATAACCATGTCAAAAGGCTACTTAATCTTCCATTGTGTGCCAATGAATCTGCCTCGGAGATTAAGAGGTTACAAAGTCACATTAATGATTCGCTTGCTGCACTAAAGGGCCACGGTGTTTCCGTGGATAACTGGGATCCAATACTTGTGTATTCATGCTGCAGCCGACTTCCAACTTCCACCCTTGCGTTATGGGAACAATCTTTGGACGATCCGTCCAAGGTGCCGAAATGGGAGCAGCTCAATAAGTTTTTAAGCAGCCGTTTTCAAGTATTGGAAACTATTTCCGACACTAATAACCCAGGATTTTCAAGTTCCACAACGCGATCCAAGTCAATGAAAAACGGTGGTGCAAATAATCGCTCAAATGTCCATCTAGTTAAAACTCAAGCATCGGGTTGCCAATTATGTTCCAATAAACATCATCTTCGAAGTTGTAACAAATTTTTAGCGATGCCTGTTTTGGATAAGGCTGAGGTTGTTCAGAATCACAATCTGTGTTTTAATTGCTTGTCTCCGGACCATCGGTCACAAAAATGTACGAGTCGGTTCTCTTGCATTACGTGCGGAAAACGACATCATACCCTGTTACACAGAGGTACTGACAGTACGACTATGGAGCAACAGAACAGCAGAGTCTCAGTAATCCCATTCAATGGAAGAGTGTCACATGCTTCCAGCATTGACTCTTCCAATCAAACACCTAGTTTTACTCCGTCAAGGCCAAGTTTTTCACATGTCCCCGACATTAATTCTGCGAATAATCTACAGGCTACGCATGTTAGGTTTTCGGCGAATACAAGTCTGCCACATGTTTCCGACATTGGTACCGCAACAAATTTACAGTCCACTGCTCAAACCTTTAATTACCAATCACACTTAGTCTCTTCTCAGAGGCAAGTTCTGCTAGCGACGGCGCTGGTTAAGATCATTGGTATCGAATCCAATCATACTGTTCGCGCACTTATCGATCCAGGATCAGAAGTGTCGCTAATTTCCGAATCAGTACAAAGGCGATTAAACTTACCAGTATTGCCAATTAATGTGTCAATCTCGAGTGTTAGCGCTTCACATGCGGCAAGCTCCAGAAAGTTATGTACGTTCTCTATCGCCAACAATGAAGATCCGTCAAATAACATCAAGTGTCATGCTATTGTGTTACGAAAGGTTACAAACGATCTTCCGAGTTCCACAATGACTCATATCCGCTCTTCGCAATTAAAGGCTCTTTGTTTGGCTGATCCCACCTTTTCTAAATTCTCCAGGATCGATTTGCTTATTGGTGCGGACTTGTATCCTGCTATAGTCCGAAAAGGACTGCAGATCGTCTGTGAATCTTTGGTGGCTCAAAACACCATTTTTGGCTGGATTTTGTCGGGTCCCATCCCACAATCCTTCAACGCCTTCAACACCTTCGTCCAAGATCACACAGAAGACAAGTTGGATGAGCAAATCAAACGGTTCTGGGAGTTAGAAGAGGTACGGGAAACCAAAAAGATCGCATCGGCCGAAGACCAATTTTGCGAAGAATTGTACAAAAATACAACCTTTCGCCGTACGGACGGACGTTATGTGGTTCGGTTACCTTTTAAATCGGACCGGTCTGCCAAACAACTCGGTAGGTCAAGACACATAGCACTCAGACAATTTCTTCAATCAGAGAAATCTCTAACTCGAAACAAGGATTTACAGTCCACATACTCTAAGGTTCTTAGCGAGTATCTCGAACTGGGGCATATGAAAAAGGTGGGAAGTACGGAAATTGTCAAGGATGGCAACGTGTCCTCATTTTATTTGCCACACCATGCGGTACTGAAACCCGAAAGTTCCTCAACTAAAGTGCGCGTTGTCTTTAACGCATCTAGTGCCTCTAGTAGTGGACTAAGTCTGAATGAACTCCTTTACGCAGGACCCGTTCTTCAAAGGGACATTACTTCGTTGATCGTGCGCTGGCGATTTTACCAGTATGTTTTCAATGCGGACGTAGAAAAAATGTATCGCCAAATCGCCGTCCATCCAAGTGATACTCCGTATCAAAGGATTCTATTTCGGCAAACACCGGAAGCGCCAATTGACGATTGTGAGTTACTCACGGTGACTTTCGGTATGAATTGCGCTCCATTTTTGGCCATACGTACCCTTGAACAACTGGCAAACGACAACGAAGCAAGACTCCCACTTGCGTCCAGAATTATATTACAAGATTTTTACGTCGACGACGTCCTTTCGGGTGCTCATGATATTTCCACTGCTCAACAGGCACAAGGTGAGTTAATAGAACTGCTGGAATCTGGAGGGTTTCCTCTGCGCAAATGGACATCTAACACCCCGGAGCTTTTAAACGGCCTTCCAGGCAATTATATCTTAAGAGATAGTTTTCTAAAGCTCGATAAAGAGAGCACAACCAAAACTTTAGGCATTCGCTGGAATGCTAAAGAAGATAATTTTCATTTTTCGGTTCCCCTTATTCATTTGACAACCAGCCCAAGTAAAAGAGAAGTGTTTTCTCAGATCGCGCAACTTTTTGACCCAGCAGGGTGGCTAGCTCCAATTATTATCGTAGCTAAAATGCTGATACAAACGATTTGGGTGGAAAAAACTGATTGGGACGAAGCTATACACGGTCGGAGCTTAGATACTTGGCAAACATTTGTGAAATCATTTTCCGATATTCAATTTATTAAGATTCCGCGTTGGGTTAAGTATTCGCCGTCGGTAACTGTGCAGTTCCACGGATTTTGTGATGCATCACAAAAAGCTTACGCGGCCGCACTGTATGCAAGAATTCAAAGTTGCGATGGCACTTTAAGCACTCACTTGATCTGTGCAAAAACGCGAGTTGCACCATTAAAGACAGTGTCCTTGCCCCGACTGGAACTCTGTGGAGCTGTGTTACTTTCGAAATTAATCAAAATATACACTCCGCAATTTCCAGTTACTTCGTACCAAACTCATCTGTGGACCGATTCCGCCATTGTAATAGCTTGGTTGCAAAAGCACCCAAGTACTTGGAAAACTTTTGTGGCCAATAGAACCAGTGAGATTCTCGATAACGTCGGAAACCTTCGCTGGAAACATGTGAGGTCAATCGATAACCCAGCTGATTTGGCTACTCGCGGACTCTCCCCAACTGATCTGCGCACTAATAACCTTTGGTGGACAGGTCCCCACTGGTTGCGCAAATCGGAAGGTTGTTGGCCGCACAGCTTGGCAAGCATAGAATCGCAGGAAGAGCTGGAAGTCAAAGGTGTTGTAGCTTTCGCAACTATCACCGAAGATCTTTTGATGCGATTCTCGTCATTACCACGAGCGCTTCGAGTTTTGACATACGTGTTCCGCTTTTACTATCGTCTCCGTCGAGATACTACTACTATGTTCGCGGCAGATTTGTCGGGCGTCTCTCAAAAGGAAATTAACTTTGTTAAAACTCGTTTAATCATTCAGAGCCAAAAATTGCATTTTTCCCGTGAATATGAAGCTCTTGCTGAAGGAAAACCAATTTCAGCCTCAAGTTCAATTCTGTCTTTGAATCCAGCCCTTGATTCAAATAAAATTTTACGTGTAAATGGTCGCCTCGTCCATGCAAACCTTCCGTGGCATGAACGTTTCCCAATTATTTTACCATACGGGTCACAATTTACTTCGCTTCTAGTTCAATTCCTTCACGATCTCACGCTGCATGGTGGAAACGCACTAATGCTGCAGCTAATCCGGAATCTGTTTTGGATTCCAAAAATCAAGAACTTGATTAAATTTTGCGTGCATCGGTGTAAGACATGCTGCATCCACAAACAAAAACTTCGCACGCAATTAATGGCAGCTCTTCCTCCAGAAAGAGTAACGTTTTCACCCCCCTTCCACTACACTGGGATCGATTGCGCTGGCCCTTTTGAAATTAAAAGCGCTCGGTTGCGAGGCTGCCGCTTGACAAAGGGATATGTATGCCTTTTCGTCGGCTTTTCCACCAAAGCCATCCACCTTGAAGGGACTAGCGATCTTTCGTCGCGTTTATTTTTAGATGCGTTTGCTAGGTTCGTTTCCAGAAGAGGTCTACCCAAAGCTGTCTTTTCAGACAATGGGACGAATTTTGTCGGGGCAAACGTTCTGCTAAAACCAGAATTTAAACAATTCTTACAATCCGCCTCAAGTGATAAAATACGGGTAAAATACGGGATTCAAGGGCTTGAATGGAATTTCATTCCTCCTGGGGCACCCCACATGGGTGGCTTGTGGGAAGCGGGTGTGAAAAGCTTAAAAACCCATCTGCGAAAACTCGGTAAAACTTGTCACCTCAGTTTCGAGGAATTCTCTACGTTGCTCGCGCGCATCGAAGCATGTCTTAATTCCCGACCGATTGCCCCAACATCGAACAATCCTTCAGATCTGTCGGCATTAACCCCGTGTCATTTCCTTCGCGGTAGCCCTCTGTTATCATTCCCCGGAGAGGAAATCGAAGCACAACCACTTACGCTTATCAATCGATATGAAAGATTAAAATGCTTTCAGCAACAACTATGTCGACGATGGAAGGAAGAATATCTCAAGGAACTTTATAAGCGACAAAAATGGCAACAGCCAAAAGAGGATGTCAAACCGAACGACTTAGTGGTTATAAAACAGGAAAACCTACCGTCAACGGAATGGCGGCTGGGACGCGTAATAAAAGTAAATCCTGGCACGGACGGGAGGGTAAGAGTCGCGACAATCAAAACTCAACTCGGCGAAATCACGCGACCAATAGTTAAACTTTGCGTTTTACCCTGCCTTTAAGTCAGTTAATGAGGCTTCCGCCTTTCCCGTTTCGGTTGAAGTAACCTAAAACTTGGGTGCTCAAAATTTCAAAAAAAAAAAAAAATAAATGTATCGATAATATTAAATTTTAATTATTATTAAGTTATTAATAAGTAAAGTATTTGTTGGCATAGTCTGCCAAGGAGGGCCGGTATGTTCATGCCATCCTCGATTGTAGTCAGATTAATTTAGCCTGTGCCACCGCACTGATTTAGTGCTAACTGTGCTACCGCACATATGACAATTTGGCAGCAACCATCATCTACTACAATCGAGGATGGCAGCCAACGTAAAAAGGAAAAACCCCCATTGTAAGTTGGTGGGCATTTCCGGCTTTGCCTCTAATTCTTTCTTTTCGTTTGCTGGTCGCCAAAGACACACGTCGTGCATCTCTGTAATAAAAAAAAAAAAAATATATATATATAAAAAGTCACCAAGTTGAACACTACAGTTTTTTTTTTTATCTGTGTTCCTGCATTTTTGTGGGTCGAAAAAGTATTATCTAGCGCTGCCACGAATGCCGTGTTATCAAAAAAAGGTTTTTTTTTGGTGTACCTTAATGCAAATTGGCAATCCGAATTATTTGGAAACGCCAAACATTGACAACGCAAAACCATTGGAATCTTGTGCCTTTTTAAGACATTATCAAAATTCTTACTTCCCATAATCGGAAGAGAAAACAACCAAAGACGAAATAATCGTTCTGTAGGGTTTTAGAGTTAAACGTTGCCCGAATTCAACAATCTGTATCAGAAGCGACAACAATAAGCAATTGTTGCGCAAGAGTTAAGTAAGACAACTATCGCCAAAGTCCGCCATCAAGAAACCTTCAGCTTTGGTTCGAGTGCCTGCTGGCACATTTGGGCTTACATCTTTAAGCAATTTAATCCTTGGCTAAGTCTGAAGCCGAGGCCATATTCGGACAGACGCACGTCCGCCATCAAGACATCTTATATTCGGACAGACGCACGTCCGCCATCAAGACATCTTCTTATATTCGGACAGACGCCCGTCCGCCATCAAGACATCTATCATATATTCGGACAGACGCACGTCCGCCAGCAAGACATCACCAGAATCGGACAGACGCACGTCCGCCAACGTAAGTACAAATCAACAACCAGGCATCCACGCCAACACCTTTTCTCCACAATGCTTTCCCATTCTTCACATAGATTTTGGGTCGACTTATGTGCTCGGAGTTCCTTAAAGTGTTGACTTAGCATTTGCGGAGTGTTTGTAGCTTGCCACTGGAATCCAAATTTTTTTCATTAAGTACTTCGATGAGTTCGGACATTTTCAAGAAAATATATGAACCCCAGGTTCTTATATGGGTTGTAGTCGCTCATCGGTATTTCCTCGGATTCGGACATCTTAACGCTGATTGGCGGCGGGATGATGAAAACCGGATGGTTCGGTGGTACTTTTTCGAAGGTTACTATTAAAGTCTAGTGGTGGATGGATCGTGCCGCAGGGCGTATTTACGGACAAACGGATTACGGCGGCGGCGGGTATTGCCTTCGAACGATTCCAAGTCGGTCGCTGGGAGTTCGGATGAACCTTATAAATGTCCCTGCTCGGGCGCCAAAATGTGATGCTTTTTTCCCAAAGGCTGAGGTCAGCTCGTTGGTATGCAGTAAATCCCAAAGAAACCACAACAAAACTCGGGTGTGAAGAAGGTTAGAACTAGGTTTAAATATCTTTTATTGCCTACGATATTTTCTTTACAATTTTTCTTACAAACCCTTTAACTTACGATAAATAACACGGTATTTCATATAATTGGCAGGCTAATATTCTGCTCAGAAGGAGCAGACAGGGAATAACGAAAAGACACGCCCGCAACATACTCAGAAGGAGCAAGAGGGGAAGATCGGCTAGGAATCTAGTTCCTGCCCAAGGCTAGTCCAAGGGAAAATCGGGTAAGCCCACAACTTACACAGGAGTAGTAAGAGTGGAAGAACAGTTAGGAATCTAATTCCTGCCCAAGGCTAGTCCAAGGGAAAATCGGGTGAGCCCACAACTTACTCAGGAGAAGTAAGAGGGGAAGAACGGTTAGGAATCTAATTCCTGCCCAAGGCTAGTTCAAGGGAAAATCGGGTGAGCCCACAACTTACTCAGGATCAGTAAGAGGGGGAAAACGGTTAGGAGTCTAATTCCTGCCCAAGGGCTAATCCAAGGGAAAATCTTTCTTTAATAACCAAAAAGTCCGCCTTCAGTGACAGACTAGTGTACCAATTAAAGTTTTACGGAACTGATCGTCCAGCTGACTGCCGCTCAAGATACACGAAAAACGTATTCCTCAGCAAAACCGAAATCGCAATCAAGGCTTGATGTTGAGTGTACCAGTTTCTTCCCGTTCTGTCGTCGTTCGTTGCCTCTACTTGATATAATCGAGGCTTTGAAGCGGTGTGAACTGTATCAATGACGAACGCAAATGTTAGGTTGGTGTTCAGGTCGATTGATGTTGCTCGAGTGTGTTGCTGGTAAGTGCGCCGGTCGTGGTCGTACGCTGTTATCGTATTATGGTTCCGTGTTGGCCGTATGGAATTGCTGTCGGCGGTCGTTTGGAAATGGAAATTGTAACGCTTCGTTACAAGTTGTAGCATTCGTAGTATGCCTTGACTCTATAAGTGCAACTTTTAAGAAGTGTTACCTCGATTAGTGCAACTTCTTATGTTTATTCATCTGTTTTATTCTGCATGATCTCTTTTTGGTTCGATATTTCTACTAAAAGCAAGCTTAAGAATTACCAATTTACCAACTAGCTTATAAACTAATTATTTTTTAATTCATAAGTCACTATCTAGCTAATGAATTAATTTTTTTTTTAATTCATAAGTCACTAAATAACTTATGAATTAAATTTTTTAAGTTATCTACAGACTTATAACTTAATGATTTTTTAATTAAAAAATTCGCAACCCTGATTAAAAGACCATGAGAAGGACTAATTTTATTCTTAAGATCGGATTTACTGTTTTTTTTTGCAACAAAATATAATGACACAGGTACTCATTCTCTACAGATACATGGAAAATTTATCAAGAAAATCGGAACATATACAATTTTTTCCAGTAGTGGGTTCGCAGCTAATGTATGTGGAGACATCGAGGGAACCTGTTAGCTGTAACATTTATAGGAAAGTTTTCAATGAATCATTCAATTTGTCGTTTTTTTTAACCTAAAAAAGTTATTAAGCAACATGAATTTCGAATACATATGAAAAACAAGATTGTAACCATCATCGCAGTTATCATAATTAAGAAAAGAAAGGCTAGGCGTGATATCAATAAAAAAAAGTAATAGTGTAAAAATAAATCGGTTATCTCTTACGACCGGCAAAAGGTTTTTTCGCTGCTGAAACCTAATGTTTCGAAGCATTTTTATAGGCGTAATGCTGTATATAATTTAACTCTATATAATATTTTTTGAATTATAATAAAACTAGTCGAGAACTTAAAATGGTATCTTTCAAAGATTGCAGACAAATCTGATATAGAGGCAATGTTTTTCTAAGACCTAAATCATTTTTCTAATTTCAGATTAAAAAAAAACATTCCAAGTATTCAAAATTTTATTGTTCCCATTCATACAATTCAGATAACCTAATGAAATCTGATTTAAATAATGCAATATGTTTTTGCTTAATTTAATACAAAATGCATCGCTTTTCCTATAGCATTGTTCTTAATTTCTGTCTTGTTGAATATTAAGTTTTTTTGTTCAATATCCACCAATTTTATCAACTTATTTTCACTCCATATAACTTTGTTCAGTATCCAAAATGACCTATGCCTCGATTGTTATTTATCATTATTTCAGAACAAAAGAAAGAAGAAATTTGTTAATTGTTTTTAAAACAAAATTGCTAAGGCTTTCAGAAAAGCATAACTTCCAAAAATTAATTGGGTAAAATAAACAAAAGCTTTCGACCTTAACTTTAAAAATCGATTTCCCAAAATTTTGAAAAATGGACATAGAACAAAATAAAACTCAAGTGACGAATTTTTTATAACTTTTACCACATAATCAGTAAGAGATCTCGATGGACTTGTTATCCTAGTTGGTTCACGAATTAAATGTTTGCATAGCTTAGCAGTAAACAAACACTTTAACTCTCTTTAATAAATTGTATCTACGAACCATTTTATGTTAAAATCACCTAGTATAACTAAGTTCTTATCTGAAGTTCATCAATAAAATCACAAATTCTGTTACAGATTTCTCGAATTGAAGTACTAGGTGATCCAACTTTAATTAATAATATCCACATCATTAATCCTATTTGAAAAATTCCAATAACTGTAGGATATTCATAACAACCCTTTAAATATATAACTACTCCACCAGTGTATGGGGATGAAGTTTGTAGTTATTTCTTTGTTACCAACTTTTCTTCCAATATGAGTTTCAGTTAACACAATCATATCAAATTTATTTTCATAGATAGTATTTTGTACATCACTGAAGTTGTTAACAAGCCATTTAAACTTTGGTTGCTAATATGCATCTTTAACCCTCTTTCTATCAACCCTTTTAATATATACGGGGCAGTTTTTGGCCCTAGCATCATGACATGGATCAATATATATATTTAGTTTTTTAATTGTTATTACTCAATTCACACACTATTTTATATCATTTTGACAATCCTCAACTTTATGCTCATCACCATATTTTGGACAACTTATTTTATGTGCACAATCTTTTGCATTGTGATTAAGCCCCCAACACTTGAAACACCTTTTGACACTGACCTTGTCATACACTGTGTTCTTATTCCATCCAACATTCAAACTTGGTCTCTCCGCTTTTAATATGTATTTAAATAATTTGTTGTCTATTTCCACTTTAGCATTATATTTGCCTGTATCTTTATAATTATTATAAGATTTGATAATTTTTAAGTTTCCATCTAATTTATTCTGTTTTTTTTTATAACTTCAATAGGGTTATTTTCGTTGATATCTTTATCCACCCATTGTTATAATAACAATTTTTGGTGCATATAACGATGGCACATTGACTTTGTAACTGTCACCTAATTTTTCTTAAATTTCACTTTCCATTCTTTTTGCAGATTCTTCGTTTTCACATCATTTTTCACTCCATCTTTGCTTTTTGAGATTCCACTAATTTGTATGGCAAGATCAGCTGGATTAATTTTATCTTTTAAATCTGCTTTGGTTTTTTCACAATTTTTGGTCGTATTTGGCTTCACTATAATTGGTGGTATATTTTTTGTTGCACTTATTTCCGCATACTTTTTCGGTTTGATTACAATTTTAATTTCACTAGCTGTTTTTTTCTTCACTAACTAATTTCATGCAATTAATTATTTGCTTTATTTCAACTTCTTGTTTAGCTAACGCAACTCTATTTTCTTTAACCACCTTCCACAAATCTTCTATGTTATTTAATTCATTTTTATTTTCATTTACCAATTTGAGTACCTCATTCATTTAGGATATTGTCAGTTTTAAATATTCTCTGCATTCATAACATATGAACTTAACATTTTTGTGCTTAAGAACTTTGTTTTCGTATTGTCCCAGATTCATGTATTTATTACAAAAGGCTTTTTGCAGAAAGCAGAGCACGCAAATGTGTTTTCTTGTCTGGCAATTAATTTGTTGCACTGTGCACAATCACTCATTTTGATATACGTAAATGTATACCTCTATCTCTGTATTTCACTCTGTTATTCGGTTATGTAGGTATTATAGGTCTCTGTCCTTTCACTCATTAGCTTAACTTAATATTTGTATTTTCCTATGAATTCACTTTTATTATTAAATTCAAAAATCAACTTCCGTGAATTCTTTTAATTTTTCGATAATACGCGCGGCGCATAAACTAAATAAATTTAAACTTTGCCTTTAGCAAATCGAAATCACATCCTCTCATTTTAGAAGTCGAACTTAACGGCCGCTTCCATAGACCACCTTGATGGGGCGCCCGCCGTAGCTGATATAAAATGCCACTGAGTCTGTTGATTCGTTAATCGCTGTTGAGTGAATTCATTATGTCACTCGGCTAAGTCGGTTTGAAGAAGCTTATTCGCTCCTTTGAACTGTGTCCCGATTCGAATGTTAAACGGGCTACAGAAGTCGACACCAGATGATAAAAAGGGCAGAGTCACAACCGCTCCGCATGTAGCCATGCCATTTGTTGTTAAGCAATTTTCTTTTTTTTTGACAGTCTACACGCGCTCAGGGATTATACTATCCCTTACATGTTTCATCACAGCGCGGGCGTTAGGTAATATGGCCCATACACCACACATGCCTGCATGGACAATGTAGTGATTGCGCATGCATACTGATAGAGTATGGTGTAGTTGGGCATGCGGCATGAGTGATTTTAAGTTTTTTTTTTAAAATATTTTCTTGTTTTCGCATGCAGTATGCGTGGTGTGTGTGCTACATTTGCTCAGGCAAGCAATTAATTTTGATAATCGCACAAGCATGGTTAAACGTACGGCAATGAATATTGCGCAGTTTGCAAGAATTGTGTATGGCGAAAGAGAGATCGTGCATGATTCAAATTGTGCATGCAGGCATGTCTATTGTATGGGCCCTATAAGAAAGAGAAAGAAGGATAAAAAAGATGTGTGTCGTTATTATCTGAGACTGGAGGTGGTTGCTGTCGCAGATTTTTTTCCAGGGATGGCGACTGAGCTAATGCGGAGAAATTTCCGTATCTTATTTATCTATGTCCCTTATAATTAGCATTATTTTTTCATTCATTGTCATATTTATCGGTATACTGGTTTTACTCAGTCACATGTTGTTAGTTCTATGGCTAAACAGCATGTAATGAGTAAGCCAGCAAATAGTTTTACATTTATTTTAGAATTAGATTTTAATGGAAAAATAAGAGGACATATACTACGGCAGGGATCGAACCTGTGACCATTAGGTTGAGAGGCGAACACACAACTATCTCGCCACGGCCACCCCCTGGATAACACATTCGTAAACACATTGTTTGACAAGTAAACGGCCACTGATGATCCAATATCGATGCCTTAGCATTTGCAGCATTAGAGCAGTCTGTACAAGAGAGTTAGTGAGATGAATATCACGTATGATGAGTTTCGACAGCGTGCTTTTCTTTGCCATAATGACTGGATGCTTTTGATCTGTAGATAGTTGAGAATGTTGCAATCTACCGCCAACTCATGGTATACCTCCAAATCCAGGTATGGCTCCAACAATGCTAAGTTGCTTGTTACTGCCACCCACAAAGAATGGGTCACTTATAGAATTTCATAATGGAAGCGCCTGTCTTGTTCTGCGTGAAGATGCTATTTCAAAGCAATTGCGAATTCATTACAGCTTGCGAGAGTATGATGCCAGTATTGTCTGCGAGTCGAATTACTACGAAGCACAAACGCAGCTGTTCTTATTAGTCGGCCAATCGAAGAGAAACGTTCGACTTAATCGATTAAGATGATGTTATCGCCACAGCGATACCTCCTTGTTTGTATAATAGGTTGTTGGGAAATGAGCTTTGATAGGTTTAGATTCCACTGACTCTAGGTCGGACTCTGAAGGAGATGGAATATCAAGTGCCATATTGGCTTGCATTATTTTTGTCGGCCTATGCCACTAGAGCGGATGACGAACTAACATATCTGAACTAATGAACTGAAATCCAACGACTCGCACAGTCCGCCGGATTCAGATGACTGCGAACATGTCGCAATTCCACCAAGTTGTTATACTACTGGATAAAACGAACTCTGTTCGTCTATCTATCACCACACCAGTCTTAATAAAATCGATTCTCTCTACTTCGTCCTGCATACCGTCACCTCCAACATCGCCAATATCGTCGCCGTCGCCAGATGCACCCCTACAGCCATCACCACCAAGCTCACCATCGTCATCAACAGTAACCTCTCATTTGCCTTCTCGTTCCGATTCACATAATTTTCTTGGTTATTATCAAAACATTGATGGATTGCGCACAAAAATGCAACAATTGCAGCTCTCCTCCGAGTAATATGATTTCTTAGCGTTTACTGAGAATGGGTAACTGAAAATCACAACAATGCTGAGATGTTTAATTGTCAATCAATACTCTGTGTTTCGTATTCTATACGAAACAGACAGATGTTCACTATCCACTGGACTAGAAAGAGGAGGAGGGGTGCTACTTGCAGTGGGCTCTTTATATGCTTGTATTAGTACAAATAATTCATCTTTTGACATTGATCAAATCATTATCAAGGTATCGTAACAAAGATATTTTTCTAATTGTAAGTTATATTCCCCCAAAAAGCCACATACATTTATATAAAGAACATATAAATAACTGCATTCATTATATTTCTAAGCTTGAAAGTAATCAGCATAGCATTTTAGTAGGTGACTTTAACTTGCCAAATATAAATTGGTTATTTGACTCTGATGATGGCCCATTTAATGTAAATAATGAGTGTGTTTCTTTATTTATTGATTCACTATCAACAATTAATTTGGTTCAAATGAACAATTGTAAGAATAGCTTAGATAGAACACTCGATTTATTATTTGTTGATTAAGATTTAAGTTTATCTGTAAATAGTTCTATTTTTCCTATATTTTCTAACACTATACATAATATTAATTTGATGTTTGAATTTAAAATTTTAAACTTTTTCAGTCAAAAATGCCCCTCCATTATAAATATAAAATCTACGAAGCTAATTTCAATAACATTGCTAGTCACATAAGTAATATATCATTGCCTTCAACTTTGATTCAATCAAATTAATTGTCAAATTTGTATAACAATTTTCTTGGTTCTAAGGCAATCTTAAAGACGTATCTTGAAGAACGAAAGATCTTTAATGACCGGCAGTATGGCTTTCGTAGCAATAGGCCCACTGATGATCTGATGGTATATCTCACCGAAGAGTGGCACAAATCTGTACATTGTTTTGGAGAAAGTAAGATTATTGTCCTTGATATTTCAAAAGGATTCGATAGAGTTTGGTATCAAGCTCTCTTATCGAAAATGCGCGCATTTGGAATCGCTGAATTTCTTCTTCATTGGATTAGAAATTACCTTTCGGACCGTTCAATACAAGTTGTATTGGACGGTTTCAAGTCTGATATTCACAAAATAAATGCTGCGTGCCCCAGGGGTCCGTATTGTCTCCGACCCTTTTTCTCATTTTTATTAATGATCTCTTATCTGGAACTTCTAATCCACTTAATTGTTTTTCTGCAGGCAGTACTCTCAGCTTTTCATATTCGTTTCCAGTTTCACTTTCTTGTTCTTCGGACGTGGAACTGCAACGGCAGCGTTATTACACTTTCCCATAGCTTTTAGACCATCAGCGCATGAGGTTTGGTTCTTCTTAATCTCCGAACATTGTCTCGTAAATTTAAGACGGTCTCCATTTCGGAGTTGGTATGACTTTGCAGTCGCTAGTTGTGTGATACAGCGTTTTTTTTAACCACTTCTGTAACCATTTCAATTTGAATGCCACGATGTAGATTGCTATTTCTTATATACCAAGGGGCATTTATTATTCCACTAAGGACCTTGCTTTGGAATTTTTGGATGGGTTCAGCATTTGTTTTCTTTGTACAGCCCCATAGTTGGATGCCATATGTCCAAACAGGTTTCAGTTCTTGCTTATATATCATTAGTTTGTTCTGGATAGATAGGTCAGAGTTCTTTCCTAGTAACCAGTACATTTTTCTGTACTTCAAGTTTAATTCTCCTCGTTTCTTTTGGATGTGCTCTTTCCATTTAAGCTTTGCATCCAAAGTCATTCCAAGGTATTTGGCGGTATTGGAGTAAGGTACTACTGTATTATTTATAAATATTGGAACATTGTTTATGTTTTTGTTAGTAAAGTTTATATGCGTCGATTTTGTTCCGTTTAATTTAATATTTCTGCGTTCAGTCACTAACTTTATCGACAGCATTTTGCAACTTTAGTGTAGCCTTCGTAACGGATTTATCTGGCATCAATATTTCCGTATCGTCAGCAAAGGTTGCCATGATAGCGTTGATGTCCACTGGAATATCCCTTGTATATAACAGATACAGGGTTGGTCCTAGGACACTTCCTTGTGGTACACCAACTTCAATTTTCTTTAGTTCCAAATAATTTTGGTCGTGCCGTACTGTAAAGAGTCGGTTTGTAACGTAGGATTTCAGTATTTCGTAGTACTGCCTGGGAAGGTCCCTCAAGTCCCAAGTGCCGAACCTTGTCAAAGGCTTAAGCAACATCTAAGAATACAGCCGAGCATACTTGTTTTTCTTGAAGTGCCTTTTCTTCGACATCCGTAATTCGATGCACTTGGTCCATCGTGGAATGTTTATTTCTAAATCCAAACTGATGGCTCGGAATTAGTCTTCTTTCTTCTATTATTTTGTTAAGTATTTTCAGTAGCAGTTTTTCAAAAACGTTTGCCATGATTGGTATAAGCGATATTGGTCTGTAAGATGTTACTTCTGTTGGTGGCTTACCTTGTTTAGGTGTAACAATGACTTCTGCAATTTTCCAATGATGTGGAACATATCTTAGTTTAAGGCATGCGTTAATTATAAATTAATATAAGTTAATTATTCTTGAAGGCTATTGATGGCATTTCTTTCAAAACCTGAGCGGTTATTAGATCGTACCCTAGTGATTTTTTGTTAGACAACTTATGTTGACACATGCTTCTTACTTCTTTTAGGGTGACAAAAGATATTTCACATTCGTCATTTCTATCAACAAACTGTAAGGGATATGTAGCTGTGTTTACTGGGAATGGCTTAAAAACATTCGCGGGATGCTCAGCGAAGAGATTTCGGGTTTGCGATTCATTTACCATCTTCAGATTTTACTGGCGGGTTTTGTGTCTGAGGTCTTTTTAGGCGCTTAGCTGCCTTCCTTAAGGAGTATTCGAAAGAAGCATCCGTCGTCAGAGTTTTCAGGATCTACTAATTGAATCATTTTTAAACTCACAGATTCTTTTTTTTAATTCGTTGTTAAGACGGTTAAAAAGTGCCTTATCACCATAGAATCTCGTAGTTTGCCACTTTTTTCGAGCTCTTCTTTTTTCCAATAGTAGCTCCTTTATTTCGACAGGATATTTTATTTCTTTTTCTCTCGCGTTTGAAATAGTTGGAGTACTTTCTTCTCCAGCCTTTTGCACATCAGCAATAAACTATTCTACTTCATGATCAATTTGTTCAATTGTTTGCATAGGAGATCTCAGGTTTATAAAACTTTAAAATTTATCTCGGAATTCGTTCCAGTTTGTTCTCTTATTCACGAGCGTGGGATTACTTTGTTCTATTATTTCTGCTTCGCTTAGTGATAAAATTACTGGAGTATGATCTGACGATAAATCATAATTACCTTCCACACTTATATGATTTCGTTTAATAACTTTAACTACGAAAAAGCCTATAAGGTCTGGTATTTTGTTAGTATCAGATGGCCAATATGTTCTCGAACCAGAAGAATAAAATTCGCAGTTGTATTTGCGGCCTGCTTGGTATAGACGTTTACCTTTCGTAGTTATGAGCCTAGATCCCCTGTGGGTGTGCTTAGGATTGAAGTCGCCACCAACAAGGAAGTTATGTCCTAACAAATTTAGGAGTTTTGAAAAGTCTTCTTCAGTTGGAGAGCGCCTCGGTTGGCAGAATATAGCTGCTATTTTAGATTCTTTCTTTTTTATAGCAATACTTATTGTTGTTACTTGCATATTTTCATTCGTAAACTTTTGTTCTTCATAATGTATTAAGCAATTTTTTATAAGTATTGCTGATCCTCCCCTAGCTTTGTCAGCTGGGTGCGGAGCATGTTAACACGTATAATCTGGCAATTTATTATCGAGACTCTATTCTATATCGAGGTGAGTTTCGGACACCAAAAAAATGTCTAAATGCTCTATTTCTTAAAAGATGTTTAGTTCTGATACATGTTGTAAAAGACCGTTGGCATTCCATGTTGCGATTTTAAGTATTCTGTCCATCATTGTTTTTTAAGAGCGACTCCTTCGCTTAGCTTTTTTATGTTTACATCTTGTTGGTCAATCCTTTTTAGGAAAAGTTCCAGCATATCTTTTATAGAAGTTTTCTCGTTCTTCCGCACATTTTTTACAATCTGGGAATAGGATTTATTCTCATCATTTTGGCTTAGTGCAATTGCTTTAGCCGGTTGATTTTTAGTTTTGTTTTTTATGGTTGCTTTTTTACTTTCAACTATTGCTTTTGTGTCGGTTGCGTTTCTAAGTCTTGGAATTTTTTGGCCCCTGGACACCCTCTGTAACTCGCAGGAAGATTGCCTTCACAGCTAACACATTTCGCTTTCTGTTCTCTGCCCATGAGACAGTTCTTAGTTGCATGCTTGCCTTCACATTTAACACAAGAAAACTCGCGATTGCAGTCTTTTTGTGTATATCCAAAGGCTTGGCAGCGTATACATTGCGGAACAATTTTCGACTTGCGCAGTGGTTCGATTTTGACAACTATGCCCATAATTGATTTAATACTGTAGATCTTATCGAGACTTTCTTTATTTATGAAAGTGAGCATATATAAAGGTAGAGAATTCTTTTTTGTCGTTGTTTCCCCAGTGAAGTCTTTGATTATCTCATTTTTAATAAGATTATTGGCATCGAGAGCTTGGAAGCCTTTTTGTAGAAGGTCTTCAACAATATCTTTGGCAACACATGAAGAGTGAAGGCCTCTTGCTACTACTTTTATCGATCTTGTAGCTTTATTTTCCTACGAATGCCACTAAATTTTCTTTTTGTTCAATTCTTCAGTGACAGATTTACACGCATCGGCGTCTTCAACAATGACTTTCCAATTGTCTTTACTGTATGATGTGTATTTACATGCCTTATTCGTGCATTTGGCTACCATGCCTTTAAGCTCGCCAAACATTGCCAATCCAGAAATCATGATTGGAGGTGGTGCAGTTTGCGTAGTGCTTTTAATATAAGACTTCTTTGGGGATACATCTCCTCTTCTTTATTGGATGTTTTCATTATTGCAGCAGTATCTGCTTTTGAAGATGTCTATTGACTTTTATGAACAGTCTCCGGGCTACCATCTGCTTTTCGTTTTTTGGACTTACGTTTATTGCGGTTTCCATCAATTTCAAGGAGGAGCTCTTCCTCATCAGTATGAAACTCGTTTGCAGTTTTTTGTGGGCTTTTCATTACTGGTGACTTCGGACTTGATTTTTTGTCTTTCACGGACTTTTTGTCAAGCAAGTTGACTTTTTCTTCGAGTCTCTTAACTTGTTGCTGAAGACTTTCAACAACGATCTCAAGTTGTTTTCTGGCCAAAATTTCTTTTTGCCATTTATCGAAATAATTTTCGGATTCAACTTGGCAGATCTCGTAGTTTTTAGTGGAACACTGCTGATCTTTTATTTCGATCTTTTCATAGGTTTTGGTTCCCTTTTCTTTAATGACTTCTATGTCATTTGATTTTTGGGTAGGGGTTTTCGATGGTGTAGCGCTTGAAAATATTTTTGGTGGAGTTCTTAGTGTTTTTGAACTCCGTCTATTTCCTGTTAGCAATAACTGGTCCTCTCCAGAATCTGTAGGACCGATCTCCGAAGAGAGTCTAGATTGCCACCTGGGGTAATATATCTATTCCTTTTACTCATTGCCATATTTTGTGTTGCTGTAACTTTTGTTTAGTTCCATAAATAGCTCAGTTACCTCTTCTATTCAGGCTTTTAAATTCAGACGCCCCTATGGGATCAGACGCTGACCAATAAGCCGCACATTATGCGTCAGACGCTATTGGGTTTCGTGGAGAGCTGGTTCTTTAGAGCGATATCTAATCTTTTGTTCCTAGTTCCTGAGAAGGTAAATCAGGTGTCTCAGCTAATGGATTCAATAGATCCAACCCTCGTCGTTAGTTCACCTTTCGGCTATCCAGCGGGCACCACTTGGAGTTGACGATGCGATTTTGCTCCGCCAGTTGCGAGGTGAGCCATCAAAGTTAGGAACTGTAACTGGATCTAATATGATATTCATTGTTGCAGAACGCAGCTCGGATGCCTCCTGGACCAATGACTTAGCTTTAGTAGCCATCATTCATTTCAATTTTGCTACTGATGGGTTGTATAAATCCTCCAATTCGTTCAACAGCTGCTGATGCTCCTTCAATGCATTTTCATCACCTGCACGGCCGACTAGTATGTACATAATGAGCTGTAGTAAAACGTTCAAACTGTGAAGATAAACTGGCTAATTCTTGAGCGCATGTATGGGAGTCGCTAGTGAATCCATCAGCCAAAATTCTCTTGGTCATACGGCGCAGTGTGGCCGCTTCAAATTACGTCGATTAAAATCCGTCATTATGTCGCAATTCGGTTAAGCGCATGGCGATTCGCCACATAATTTACTGTATAGTACAAGGCCAAAACCAACAAAAAATAGCAAAATATAAAACACAATCGCAAATGTAAATCTCACAAATAGATTGTTTGTTTTCTACTCGGGGTCGAATATTCTAGAGAATTTGCAAAAGGCAAAAAAAAGTCACGTGATGTGCAAGAAATGCGTTCTTGAGTTAAAAAAATATGCAAAAAACTGTTCTCAGTATTTACTGTTCATCCCCCACAGGAGGCACCAAAAAATGTATAGCAGAAATATACACGCATAAGAATGAAAAGACAAAACAAAATTCAACTACATTGTTGTCATTGCCACGATTAATTTTTCACTAACTACAAAGCAATAGCGGAACAAAACAAAACTAGTAGAGGAATGAAAAAAATTGTATGTGTGTGAGAGCACCGTTGCAGTGCTTTTGGTTAAAGCAGTTGCTATTGGGGCTGCCATCTGCGTTTGTCTCATATACCATCCCTTGTCGAACTACTCTAATCGATGTATGCACTGTGTGTAACCTCCACACAGTACCCACAACGATCAAGCTAATGCAACTTTGATAGGTAGCGGGAGAGGAAAGAGATGACGTACTCGTTTGCACTATGCTGTGTTCCATTTGTCTTATTGAATTTGTGTTGTGTGTATGTAATTAAATATTAACGTTTTGCACTGGGTTATCGTTACGACGCACGGCGCTACGCGATGTTTTTTCTGCTAAATTAACTTCTTGAATTTTGGTTTTATTTTTGAATGTTTATTGTGTGGTATGATAATGTTGTTTTTTTATTATTTAGCAAGATAGGTGAGAAGGAATTAAAAAAAGTCTACATGCAGGAGAAAGACTCTTTTCTCCGGAAAAAAAATGACAAATAGCACGTGCGCTAGCGTCGAAAGTTTAGTCGGTACATGAGAGTTATAGTCCATAACAAGTTGGGTAATACCTATGTATGCTAGATTTTGGTATTTTTCACTTGCGATATATGAATGTGCTATATAGCAATTTTGTTTTAAAACGAATGGAATTCGAGATTTTGACCAAACTTGACATTATGATTATAGAGAACATCAAAAAGTGGGACCTCCAGTCCCTTTTGCTCTCTATCTGTAGGTATACCCAGGGCCGGTCCGAGGTAAATGAGCGCCCTGTGCAAGATCTACGTTTAGCGCCCCAATCTTTAATATACATATTCAAATTAATAACACTTTTCATAATACACACTTTTTTATTTTCCACCTTTCACTTCACTTTCCTAAAAAAAATAAACAGCGACTATGAAAACCTTAAACGTACCTATGTATTAAAAATCATAATTAGTATTAAAAAGCGTATTCTCTATTAAACAGCAACTGATCTTAGAATTATACAGGCGAACTCAAAAACAAAAACAATTGCAGAAGGACAAGACAATAATGCACCGATTCTACACACAATTATTTGTTCTTTTTTTAAATTATTTTTACTTGCGATTATAGGTACTATAGGGCAAGTTATGCATTCGTAAAAAAAATTCTAACAATCGAACATGACATTACGATTATAGAGAACACCAACAAAAGTGGTTCCCCAAATCCCGCCTGTCTGTCTGTCCTCGAGTCGGCAGCCTAAGCGGTTCTATGGACTTGCTTTAAACTTGGTACATATTTTGTTTTTTTCGGTAATATGCCCACAGGTTTTTTTCATTTTATTAAAATGACAAATAACAGTAGCTTCACAGTAGCAGTGTGGCCGCTTCAAAGGTACGGCGATTTAAATCCTTCATTATGTCGCAATTCGGTTAAGCGCACGGCGATTCGCCACATAATTTACTGTATAGTACAAGGCCAAAACCAAATAAAAAAATACCAACACATAGAATACAATCGCAAATGTAAATATCACAAATAGATTATTTCTTTTCTACTAGGGATCGAATTTTCTAGAGGATTTGCAAACGGCAAAAAAAAGTCACGCGATGTGCAGGAAATGCCAAACTAGTGCCGTGCAATTTCGGTTGCATTTAAAAGACCTTAGGTCTTACAGGCATATAGTTAAATCAAAAAAAAAAAAAATGCGTTATTGAGTTAAAAAAATATGCAAAAAAACTGTTCTCATTATTTGCTGTTCATCCCTCACAGGAGGCACCAAAAAATGTATAGCAGAAATATACACGTATAAGAATGAAAAGACAAAACCAAATTCAACTACATTGTTGTCATTGCCACGATTTATTTTCCACTAACTACAAAGCAATAGCGGAACCAAACAAGACTAGTAAAAGAATGAAAATTGTTGTATGTATGTCAGAGCACCGTTGCAGTGCTTTCGGTTAAATAAGTTACTATTGGGGTTGCCATCAGCGTTTGCTTTATACACCATCCCACGTCGAACTAGTCTAATTGATGCATGCACTGTGTGTAACCTCCACACAGTACCCACAACGATCAAGCTATTGCAACTTTGATAGGTAGCAGGAGAGTAAAGAGATGACTGACTCGTTTGCACTGTGCTGTGTTCCATTTGTCTTATTGAATTTGTGTTGTGTGCATGTAATTAAATTTTGTCGTTTTGCACTGGGTTATCGTTACGGCGGTGCCGCGCGATATTTGTTCTCCTAAATTAACTGCTTCAATTTTGGTTTTGTTTTTGAATGTTTATTGTGTGGTATGATAATGTTGATTTTTTATTATTTAGCAAGATAGGTGAGAAAGAATTAAAAAAACACTACAAGCACGAGACAGACTCTTTTCTCCGGACAAAACAAAATGACAAATAGGACGTGTCCTAGCGTCAAAAGTCTAGTCGAAACATGATAGTTATAGTCCATACCAAGTTGGGAATTATGTGTATACTAGTTTTTGGCATTTTTCACTTGCGATATATGAAGGTGCTATATAGCAAATTTTGTTTTAAAACAAATGGAATTCGAGATTTTGATCAAAATTGACATTATGATCATAGAGAACACCAAAAAGTGGGACCTCCCGTTCCTTCTGCTCTCTAGCTGTAGGTACACCCAGGCCCAGTCCGAGCTAAACGAGCGCCCTGTGCAAGATGTACGTTTAGCCCCCCAATCTTTAATATACATATTCAAATTAATAACACTTTTCATAACACACGCTTTTTATTTTCCACCTTTCACTTCTCTTTCCTAAAAAAAATAAACAGCGATTTTGAAAACCTTAAATGTACCTATGTATTAAAAGTCATAATTAGTATTAAAGAGCGTATTCTCTATTAAACATCAACTGAACTTAGAATTATACAGACGAACTCATGAATTCGTAAAAAAAATTTCGAACAATCAAACATGGCATTACGATTATAGAGAACACCAAAAAAAGTGGGTCCCCAAATCCCGTCTGTCTGTCTGTCCTCGAGTCGCAACCTAAACGGTTCTATGGATTTGCTTCAAACTTGGTACATAGCTTGTTTTTTTGGCAATATGCCCACAGATTTTTTAATTTTTTTTAAGACGACAAATAACAGTAGCTTCCATACATTTTCTTTGTGCCAATCATTCTCAAAAACGGCGCCAAAGATTTTTATAAGAAACAATCAGTTCATTAATGAAGGGAAAGGGTACCTAGTGATAATTTTTTTTTGACAAAAATAGTTATTTTTGGTACCATTGTTTTGAAATTTTTTATGCAGAAGCTCCTAGTAAGGCTAAACACTTTTGTAAACTAAATTTTTTCAAAAACAATTTTTTTTCATTCAAAATAGCTTTTAACGGCCTTTAGTCCAACAAAAATTGGCGTTTCGTCCCGGCGATCTCACATGGACTCATCAGTTGACTAGTGAGGACCTTTGTCAATACGCAATTTTTGCCAAGTTCAGTTCATCTTACATAGATTTCGTGAAGAACATCTAGTGTGAACTATATCCAACAAGTCTAGAATTCCTAATCATTAAATTGGAAATTTTTGTTTTTTGCCCATGGCCTGGCATTATTTATATAAGAAGTTTTTTTTTTTTAATAATACAAATTCTATATACTACTGAAATACATCAGCGAAGTAGAAGACTTAGCACTATAATATTTGGACTTGTTGAATTATTGATTCAAAATAGCTTTTAACGGCCTTTAGTCCAACAAAAATTGGCGTTTCGTCCCGGCGATCTCACATGGACTCATCAGTTGACTAGTGAGGACCTTTGTCAATACGCAATTTTTGCCAAGTTCAGTTCATCTTACATAGATTTCGTGAAGAACATCTAGTGTGAACTATATCCAACAAGACTAGAATTCCTAATCATTAAATTGGAAATTTTTGTTTTTTGCCCATGGCCTGGCATTATTTATATAAGAAGTTTTTTTTTTTTTAATAATACAAATTCTATATACTACTGAAATACATCAGCCAAGTAGAAGACTTAGCACTATAATATTTGGACTTGTTGAATTATTGATTCAAAATAGCTTTTAACGGCCTTTAGTCCAACAAAAATTGGCGTTTCGTCCCGGCGATCTCACATGGACTCATCAGTTGACTAGTGAGGACCTTTGTCAATACGCAATTTTTGCCAAGTTCAGTTCATCTTACATAGATTTCGTGAAGAACATCTAGTGTGAACTATATCCAACAAGACTAGAATTCCTAATCATTAAATTGGAAATTTTTGTTTTTTGCCCATGGCCTGGCATTATTTATATAAGAAGTTTTTTTTTTAATAATACAAATTCTATATAGTACTGAAATACATCAGCCAAGTAGAAGACTTAGCACTATAATATTTGGACTTGTTGAATTATTGATTCAAAATAGCTTTTAACGGCCTTTAGTCCAACAAAAATTGGCGTTTCGTCCCGGCGATCTCACATGGACTCATCAGTTGACTAGTGAGGACCTTTGTCAATACGCAATTTTTGCCAAGTTCAGTTCATCTTACATAGATTTCGTGAAGAACATCTAGTGTGAACTATATCCAACAAGACTAGAATTCCTAATCATTAAATTGGAAATTTTTGTTTTTTGCCCATGGCCTGGCATTATTTATATAAGAAGTTTTTTTTTTTTTTAATAATACAAATTCTATATACTACTGAAATACATCAGCCAAGTAGAAGACTTAGCACTATAATATTTGGACTTGTTGAATTATTGATTCAAAATAGCTTTTAACGGCCTTTAGTCCAACATTTTTTTTGTAAATTAAATTTTTTTTTCTTGAAAAAAATTCGAAAACAACTCTATAGATTTTAAAAATAAGAAAAACTATATTCCTAAAATAAAAAACAACGGTACCTCCCATACTTACCTACTTACTTATCCGTGTCCCGATCCATGGAGGGTCGCTGCCTGACATTTTGCGGTCTTCTATCGGTTACGGTCCCTCCTACGCACCCTCCAGTCGTCAAGACTAAGCGCTCTTGCGTTCGTAACCGCCTGGTCCATGTAGTGGACTTCCTGGTCGCCTCGAACTTGGGGGCTGGGGTTCGAAGATTTTTTTGGCTGGAGCGTTGTTGTCCATTCGCTCAATTTGGCTCTTTGAACTACATCCACATCTTAGTATAGCTCATACAATTCTCGATTGAATCTTCTTATCCATTCGCCCTCTTCGCATATAGGACCAAATATCCTCCGAAGTATCAGCGGTTCGCTAGGGTAATTCTTCGTTGTGAATGCTTCAAGTACAGCTCGCTAAGAGCGGCCGATAATATCGATGTCGTCCGCATAATCAAGCAGTTAGGAAGACCTGTTGAAGATAGTGCCTTCCAGGTTAATAGCACAATAGTATACTATCTGCTCTAGGACTATGTTGAAGAAGTCACATGATAGCTCATCTCCTTGTCTGAACCATGTACACGTCTAGAAAAGCTCAGACGAGCTGTATCCAATTTGCACGATGCACCGCATGTTTTGTAACGTCATGCGGCATAGCTGGATCATTTTGTTGGGGATCGCGAGTTCCAACATCGCCAATAGAAGCTCTTGGCTTGAAGTCGATGAAAAGATGGTGCGTCTCGACTTAAAATTCGTTGGTCTTTTCTAGGATTTGCCTCAATGTTAAGACTGGTACGTGCCGATGATAGTGTTGCAGAAAGGTTTAAGTTGCTCACATAGTACGTTTGATAGGATCTTGTAGGCAACATTAAGCAGGGATATGTCTCTGTAGTTTTTGCAGGACATAGGATAGTAGATTGGGCATATGGATCTATTTGACCGGTCGTCAGGCATGCATTTCTCCTCCCACACTTGGTTGATGAACTGGTGCATGCGCCTTACCAGGGCATCTCCTCCATACTTGAAGAGTTCCGCAGATAGGCCATCCTAGCCAGCAGATTTTTTGTTCATAAGCTTGTGGATGGCTTTCTTAAGCTCTTCAGTACTTTGCGATGCGACTGGATCTTCATTGAATGGTATCATCCTTCTTTGTACTCCCGTTGCTTCTGCTATATAATGATATTAAGCAGTTGCTAGAAGTGCAGCTTAAAGAAGTCTATAATTCCCTGTGCTTTGGTGATTAGGTTCCCTTCGCTGTTTCTAAGAGCTTGCGTGCCATTCCTATAGCCAGATGCCAGTTGCTTGGGTGTTTTGTAGAACCGGCGGATGTTGTGGCGGTGCAAGATTCCTCGAGATACGTGAGCTGAGATGCTGCGGATGCTATTTTCTTTCTTCGCAGGGTTTTTTTCTTTCGTTCCTTTTCTTTTCACGGTACTCCTCCCTTGCTGCTCTTATTTTCCGTTGCAGCATTTACATTCGTGCATTTGCCGTCTCCTGCTTTAATACCTTCCATACAAATGCTAAAACCCCGTTAAGAAACATTTTTTTTTTCTTAAAAACGGCTCCAAGGATTTTTATAAAAAAAATGCGTATTTACTTAAATTATTACAGTCCACTTTGAAGTATGAAAATATTATATTTTGCGTACTTGATAACGCTACTTCCCATAGAAACACTATTTATTTTTTCGCCTTACTCACAATTGGGTGAACCGATGCAAATCATTTTTTTACGCAAATGCTCCCTCCAAGGAGTAATAAATCTGCATACTTAAGTTTTCAAATTTTGTTTTAAAAAATCTATTTTTCAAAAATCAGTCACTGAAAGAAATTTTGTATATTAAATATATCTTTACTATGGCGTTTCAATTTTTTTTCTAAAAATGTTTTTAAAATTGTATACAGAAAAAATTAATTTTTTGAGAAACCGCTCCAACAATTTTTGATTTTTTTTTTGTTGATATATTCTTATTTATCCATTAAAATGGCATCTTTGTTTTCCCACAAACTATAGCAACTAAGCAATATAAAAACCTTTTATTATGTGTATTATCCATTTATTTCTACCTTATTATATTTCATGTGTCGTTCATCCATTCGAAAATTATTCATTATATTACGAAACTTATCTACATACTAGGATAACCAAATTACCTACCTACTAACAGTGTCTGCCAATGTTTAAATACATTAGAGTTGTTCTTGTTAGATACAAGAGCAAGTTCGAACAATCCAGTCGGGCATTTTATTCCCCATTCATCTAAATCCAAACATCTATAAAGAATTCTGTTTCTTGTGTTTTTTTTCTTCTCTGGCATCGAACATGTATTAAACTCACAATAATCCATTCAAACAAATTCTGAGTGGAATATCCCATGCGTGCAGAATTTAAATCTGCACGTTTTATTCAAATGGTTCTAAAGTAATTGTGGACTTAGTTTATTATTTTTAGATTTTATCCTATGAAAATTTTTGAGTGTTTGTGCAAGAAATTAATTATAATAATTATTAATACTGCCTTGTTCTATTCGTTCACATGAACTTGTTTCTTATGTAAATGGATAGGTAGCTGATTTCCTATAGATTTTTGTTGGGGTTTGCGCGCGAAATTATCCTGCACAGCATTGGTGCGATTTTTTGTTTTGGCTAATATTCTGATTGGCCTGGATTTTTTTTTTTGGTTTTTGTGCATGAATTTAACTTGAAGGCCTGCACCAACGTAATCTTGATGGGATTTTTTTATTTTTACTCTATTTAGACTATGTTGTTGTTTCTCGTGTAATTATATGAACGGTCTTCGTGTGAGCAGATGAAATGACTTAATTTAAATTGCGTTCAAATAACTTTTAGAAATACATAAAAATTATGGTTTGATAATGTGCCCCCAAAGCTTGGCGGCCTGTGCATTTGCACATCCTGCACATATGGCGGATCAGACCCTGGGTAGACCTACAAACCCCTGAAGCGATTTTCTTCAACCGTGGTGCTTAAACGTTTAAGGTGATTGGCTCGATTCTTTCTTAAAAATAATGCCACGGCTCGATTTTGATACAAAAAAATGAGTTATATATGATCTATTTTTTACTTGCGATTATACGATTATATGCAGGTAGGTACTACAAGGCAAGTTATGCATTCGTACAAAAAATAATTCTAACAAACAAACATGACATTACGATCATAGAGAAGCCTAAAAAGTGATCGCCAAAAAACCTCTGTCAGTCTGTCAGTCTGTCAGTCTGTCAGTCTGTGAGTCTGTCAGTCTGTCAGTCTGTCAGTCTGTCAGTCTGTCAGTCTGTCAGTCTGTCAGTCTGTCAGTCTGTCAGTCTGTCAGTCTGTCAGTCTGTCAGTCTGTCAGTCTGTCAGTCTGTCAGTCTGTCAGTCTGTCAGTCTGTCAGTCTGTCAGTCTGTCAGTCTGTCAGTCTGTCAGTCTGTCAGTCTGTCAGTCTGTCAGTCTGTCAGTCTGTCAGTCTGTCAGTCTGTCAGTCTGTCAGTCTGTCAGTCTGTCAGTCTGTCAGTCTGTCAGTCTGTCAGTCTGTCAGTCTGTCAGTCTGTCAGTCTGTCAGTCTGTCAGTCTGTCAGTCTGTCAGTCTGTCAGTCTGTCAGTCTGTCAGTCTGTCAGTCTGTCAGTCTGTCAGTCTGTCAGTCTGTCAGTCTGTCAGTCTGTCAGTCTGTCAGTCTGTCAGTCTGTCAGTCTGTCAGTCTGTCAGTCTGTCAGTCTGTCAGTCTGTCAGTCTGTCAGTCTGTCAGTCTGTCAGTCTGTCAGTCTGTCAGTCTGTCAGTCTGTCAGTCTGTCAGTCTGTCAGTCTGTCAGTCTGTCAGTCTGTCAGTCTGTCAGTCTGTCAGTCTGTCAGTCTGTCAGTCTGTCAGTCTGTCAGTCTGTCAGTCTGTCAGTCTGTCAGTCTGTCAGTCTGTCAGTCTGTCAGTCTGTCAGTCTGTCAGTCTGTCAGTCTGTCAGTCTGTCAGTCTGTCAGTCTGTCAGTCTGTCAGTCTGTCAGTCTGTCAGTCTGTCAGTCTGTCAGTCTGTCAGTCTGTCAGTCTGTCAGTCTGTCAGTCTGTCAGTCTGTCAGTCTGTCAGTCTGTCAGTCTGTCAGTCTGTCAGTCTGTCAGTCTGTCAGTCTGTCAGTCTGTCAGTCTGTCAGTCTGTCAGTCTGTCAGTCTGTCAGTCTGTCAGTCTGTCAGTCTGTCAGTCTGTCAGTCTGTCAGTCTGTCAGTCTGTCAGTCTGTCAGTCTGTCAGTCTGTCAGTCTGTCAGTCTGTCAGTCTGTCAGTCTGTCAGTCTGTCAGTCTGTCAGTCTGTCAGTCTGTCAGTCTGTCAGTCTGTCAGTCTGTCAGTCTGTCAGTCTGTCAGTCTGTCAGTCTGTCAGTCTGTCAGTCTGTCAGTCTGTCAGTCTGTCAGTCTGTCAGTCTGTCAGTCTGTCAGTCTGTCAGTCTGTCAGTCTGTCAGTCTGTCAGTCTGTCAGTCTGTCAGTCTGTCAGTCTGTCAGTCTGTCAGTCTGTCAGTCTGTCAGTCTGTCAGTCTGTCAGTCTGTCAGTCTGTCAGTCTGTCAGTCTGTCAGTCTGTCAGTCTGTCAGTCTGTCAGTCTGTCAGTCTGTCAGTCTGTCAGTCTGTCAGTCTGTCAGTCTGTCAGTCTGTCAGTCTGTCAGTCTGTCAGTCTGTCAGTCTGTCAGTCTGTCAGTCTGTCAGTCTGTCAGTCTGTCAGTCTGTCAGTCTGTCAGTCTGTCAGTCTGTCAGTCTGTCAGTCTGTCAGTCTGTCAGTCTGTCAGTCTGTCAGTCTGTCAGTCTGTCAGTCTGTCAGTCTGTCAGTCTGTCAGTCTGTCAGTCTGTCAGTCTGTCAGTCTGTCAGTCTGTCAGTCTGTCAGTCTGTCAGTCTGTCAGTCTGTCAGTCTGTCAGTCTGTCAGTCTGTCAGTCTGTCAGTCTGTCAGTCTGTCAGTCTGTCAGTCTGTCAGTCTGTCAGTCTGTCAGTCTGTCAGTCTGTCAGTCTGTCAGTCTGTCAGTCTGTCAGTCTGTCAGTCTGTCAGTCTGTCAGTCTGTCAGTCTGTCAGTCTGTCAGTCTGTCAGTCTGTCAGTCTGTCAGTCTGTCAGTCTGTCAGTCTGTCAGTCTGTCAGTCTGTCAGTCTGTCAGTCTGTCAGTCTGTCAGTCTGTCAGTCTGTCAGTCTGTCAGTCTGTCAGTCTGTCAGTCTGTCAGTCTGTCAGTCTGTCAGTCTGTCAGTCTGTCAGTCTGTCAGTCTGTCAGTCTGTCAGTCTGTCAGTCTGTCAGTCTGTCAGTCTGTCAGTCTGTCAGTCTGTCAGTCTGTCAGTCTGTCAGTCTGTCAGTCTGTCAGTCTGTCAGTCTGTCAGTCTGTCAGTCTGTCAGTCTGTCAGTCTGTCAGTCTGTCAGTCTGTCAGTCTGTCAGTCTGTCAGTCTGTCAGTCTGTCAGTCTGTCAGTCTGTCAGTCTGTCAGTCTGTCAGTCTGTCAGTCTGTCAGTCTGTCAGTCTGTCAGTCTGTCAGTCTGTCAGTCTGTCAGTCTGTCAGTCTGTCAGTCTGTCAGTCTGTCAGTCTGTCAGTCTGTCAGTCTGTCAGTCTGTCAGTCTGTCAGTCTGTCAGTCTGTCAGTCTGTCAGTCTGTCAGTCTGTCAGTCTGTCAGTCTGTCAGTCTGTCAGTCTGTCAGTCTGTCAGTCTGTCAGTCTGTCAGTCTGTCAGTCTGTCAGTCTGTCAGTCTGTCAGTCTGTCAGTCTGTCAGTCTGTCAGTCTGTCAGTCTGTCAGTCTGTCAGTCTGTCAGTCTGTCAGTCTGTCGAGTCTGTCAGTCTGTCAGTCTGTCAGTCTGTCAGTCTGTCTGTCAGTCTGTCAGTCTGTCAGTCTGTCAGTCTGTCAGTCTGTCAGTCTGTCAGTCTGTCAGTCTGTCAGTCTGTCAGTCTGTCAGTCTGTCAGTCTGTCAGTCTGTCAGTCTGTCAGTCTGTCAGTCTGTCAGTCTGTCAGTCTGTCAGTCTGTCAGTCTGTCAGTCTGTCAGTCTGTCAGTCTGTCAGTCTGTCAGTCTGTCAGTCTGTCAGTCTGTCAGTCTGTCAGTCTGTCAGTCTGTCAGTCTGTCAGTCTGTCAGTCTGTCAGTCTGTCAGTCTGTCAGTCTGTCAGTCTGTCAGTCTGTCAGTCTGTCAGTCTGTCAGTCTGTCAGTCTGTCAGTCTGTCAGTCTGTCAGTCTGTCAGTCTGTCAGTCTGTCAGTCTGTCAGTCTGTCAGTCTGTCAGTCTGTCAGTCTGTCAGTCTGTCAGTCTGTCAGTCTGTCAGTCTGTCAGTCTGTCAGTCTGTCAGTCTGTCAGTCTGTCAGTCTGTCAGTCTGTCAGTCTGTCAGTCTGTCAGTCTGTCAGTCTGTCAGTCTGTCAGTCTGTCAGTCTGTCAGTCTGTCAGTCTGTCAGTCTGTCAGTCTGTCAGTCTGTCAGTCTGTCAGTCTGTCAGTCTGTCAGTCTGTCAGTCTGTCAGTCTGTCAGTCTGTCAGTCTGTCAGTCTGTCAGTCTGTCAGTCTGTCAGTCTGTCAGTCTGTCAGTCTGTCAGTCTGTCAGTCTGTCAGTCTGTCAGTCTGTCAGTCTGTCAGTCTGTCAGTCTGTCAGTCTGTCAGTCTGTCAGTCTGTCAGTCTGTCAGTCTGTCAGTCTGTCAGTCTGTCAGTCTGTCAGTCTGTCAGTCTGTCAGTCTGTCAGTCTGTCAGTCTGTCAGTCTGTCAGTCTGTCAGTCTGTCAGTCTGTCAGTCTGTCAGTCTGTCAGTCTGTCAGTCTGTCAGTCTGTCAGTCTGTCAGTCTGTCAGTCTGTCAGTCTGTCAGTCTGTCAGTCTGTCAGTCTGTCAGTCTGTCAGTCTGTCAGTCTGTCAGTCTGTCAGTCTGTCAGTCTGTCAGTCTGTCAGTCTGTCAGTCTGTCAGTCTGTCAGTCTGTCAGTCTGTCAGTCTGTCAGTCTGTCAGTCTGTCAGTCTGTCAGTCTGTCAGTCTGTCAGTCTGTCAGTCTGTCAGTCTGTCAGTCTGTCAGTCTGTCAGTCTGTCAGTCTGTCAGTCTGTCAGTCTGTCAGTCTGTCAGTCTGTCAGTCTGTCAGTCTGTCAGTCTGTCAGTCTGTCAGTCTGTCAGTCTGTCAGTCTGTCAGTCTGTCAGTCTGTCAGTCTGTCAGTCTGTCAGTCTGTCAGTCTGTCAGTCTGTCAGTCTGTCAGTCTGTCAGTCTGTCAGTCTGTCAGTCTGTCAGTCTGTCAGTCTGTCAGTCTGTCAGTCTGTCAGTCTGTCAGTCTGTCAGTCTGTCAGTCTGTCAGTCTGTCAGTCTGTCAGTCTGTCAGTCTGTCAGTCTGTCAGTCTGTCAGTCTGTCAGTCTGTCAGTCTGTCAGTCTGTCAGTCTGTCAGTCTGTCAGTCTGTCAGTCTGTCAGTCTGTCAGTCTGTCAGTCTGTCAGTCTGTCAGTCTGTCAGTCTGTCAGTCTGTCAGTCTGTCAGTCTGTCAGTCTGTCAGTCTGTCAGTCTGTCAGTCTGTCAGTCTGTCAGTCTGTCAGTCTGTCAGTCTGTCAGTCTGTCAGTCTGTCAGTCTGTCAGTCTGTCAGTCTGTCAGTCTGTCAGTCTGTCAGTCTGTCAGTCTGTCAGTCTGTCAGTCTGTCAGTCTGTCAGTCTGTCAGTCTGTCAGTCTGTCAGTCTGTCAGTCTGTCAGTCTGTCAGTCTGTCAGTCTGTCAGTCTGTCAGTCTGTCAGTCTGTCAGTCTGTCAGTCTGTCAGTCTGTCAGTCTGTCAGTCTGTCAGTCTGTCAGTCTGTCAGTCTGTCAGTCTGTCAGTCTGTCAGTCTGTCAGTCTGTCAGTCTGTCAGTCTGTCAGTCTGTCAGTCTGTCAGTCTGTCAGTCTGTCAGTCTGTCAGTCTGTCAGTCTGTCAGTCTGTCAGTCTGTCAGTCTGTCAGTCTGTCAGTCTGTCAGTCTGTCAGTCTGTCAGTCTGTCAGTCTGTCAGTCTGTCAGTCTGTCAGTCTGTCAGTCTGTCAGTCTGTCAGTCTGTCAGTCTGTCAGTCTGTCAGTCTGTCAGTCTGTCAGTCTGTCAGTCTGTCAGTCTGTCAGTCTGTCAGTCTGTCAGTCTGTCAGTCTGTCAGTCTGTCAGTCTGTCAGTCTGTCAGTCTGTCAGTCTGTCAGTCTGTCAGTCTGTCAGTCTGTCAGTCTGTCAGTCTGTCAGTCTGTCAGTCTGTCAGTCTGTCAGTCTGTCAGTCTGTCAGTCTGTCAGTCTGTCAGTCTGTCAGTCTGTCAGTCTGTCAGTCTGTCAGTCTGTCAGTCTGTCAGTCTGTCAGTCTGTCAGTCTGTCAGTCTGTCAGTCTGTCAGTCTGTCAGTCTGTCAGTCTGTCAGTCTGTCAGTCTGTCAGTCTGTCAGTCTGTCAGTCTGTCAGTCTGTCAGTCTGTCAGTCTGTCAGTCTGTCAGTCTGTCAGTCTGTCAGTCTGTCAGTCTGTCAGTCTGTCAGTCTGTCAGTCTGTCAGTCTGTCAGTCTGTCAGTCTGTCAGTCTGTCAGTCTGTCAGTCTGTCAGTCTGTCAGTCTGTCAGTCTGTCAGTCTGTCAGTCTGTCAGTCTGTCAGTCTGTCAGTCTGTCAGTCTGTCAGTCTGTCAGTCTGTCAGTCTGTCAGTCTGTCAGTCTGTCAGTCTGTCAGTCTGTCAGTCTGTCAGTCTGTCAGTCTGTCAGTCTGTCAGTCTGTCAGTCTGTCAGTCTGTCAGTCTGTCAGTCTGTCAGTCTGTCAGTCTGTCAGTCTGTCAGTCTGTCAGTCTGTCAGTCTGTCAGTCTGTCAGTCTGTCAGTCTGTCAGTCTGTCAGTCTGTCAGTCTGTCAGTCTGTCAGTCTGTCAGTCTGTCAGTCTGTCAGTCTGTCAGTCTGTCAGTCTGTCAGTCTGTCAGTCTGTCAGTCTGTCAGTCTGTCAGTCTGTCAGTCTGTCAGTCTGTCAGTCTGTCAGTCTGTCAGTCTGTCAGTCTGTCAGTCTGTCAGTCTGTCAGTCTGTCAGTCTGTCAGTCTGTCAGTCTGTCAGTCTGTCAGTCTGTCAGTCTGTCAGTCTGTCAGTCTGTCAGTCTGTCAGTCTGTCAGTCTGTCAGTCTGTCAGTCTGTCAGTCTGTCAGTCTGTCAGTCTGTCAGTCTGTCAGTCTGTCAGTCTGTCAGTCTGTCAGTCTGTCAGTCTGTCAGTCTGTCAGTCTGTCAGTCTGTCAGTCTGTCAGTCTGTCAGTCTGTCAGTCTGTCAGTCTGTCAGTCTGTCAGTCTGTCAGTCTGTCAGTCTGTCAGTCTGTCAGTCTGTCAGTCTGTCAGTCTGTCAGTCTGTCAGTCTGTCAGTCTGTCAGTCTGTCAGTCTGTCAGTCTGTCAGTCTGTCAGTCTGTCAGTCTGTCAGTCTGTCAGTCTGTCAGTCTGTCAGTCTGTCAGTCTGTCAGTCTGTCAGTCTGTCAGTCTGTCAGTCTGTCAGTCTGTCAGTCTGTCAGTCTGTCAGTCTGTCAGTCTGTCAGTCTGTCAGTCTGTCAGTCTGTCAGTCTGTCAGTCTGTCAGTCTGTCAGTCTGTCAGTCTGTCAGTCTGTCAGTCTGTCAGTCTGTCAGTCTGTCAGTCTGTCAGTCTGTCAGTCTGTCAGTCTGTCAGTCTGTCAGTCTGTCAGTCTGTCAGTCTGTCAGTCTGTCAGTCTGTCAGTCTGTCAGTCTGTCAGTCTGTCAGTCTGTCAGTCTGTCAGTCTGTCAGTCTGTCAGTCTGTCAGTCTGTCAGTCTGTCAGTCTGTCAGTCTGTCAGTCTGTCAGTCTGTCAGTCTGTCAGTCTGTCAGTCTGTCAGTCTGTCAGTCTGTCAGTCTGTCAGTCTGTCAGTCTGTCAGTCTGTCAGTCTGTCAGTCTGTCAGTCTGTCAGTCTGTCAGTCTGTCAGTCTGTCAGTCTGTCAGTCTGTCAGTCTGTCAGTCTGTCAGTCTGTCAGTCTGTCAGTCTGTCAGTCTGTCAGTCTGTCAGTCTGTCAGTCTGTCAGTCTGTCAGTCTGTCAGTCTGTCAGTCTGTCAGTCTGTCAGTCTGTCAGTCTGTCAGTCTGTCAGTCTGTCAGTCTGTCAGTCTGTCAGTCTGTCAGTCTGTCAGTCTGTCAGTCTGTCAGTCTGTCAGTCTGTCAGTCTGTCAGTCTGTCAGTCTGTCAGTCTGTCAGTCTGTCAGTCTGTCAGTCTGTCAGTCTGTCAGTCTGTCAGTCTGTCAGTCTGTCAGTCTGTCAGTCTGTCAGTCTGTCAGTCTGTCAGTCTGTCAGTCTGTCAGTCTGTCAGTCTGTCAGTCTGTCAGTCTGTCAGTCTGTCAGTCTGTCAGTCTGTCAGTCTGTCAGTCTGTCAGTCTGTCAGTCTGTCAGTCTGTCAGTCTGTCAGTCTGTCAGTCTGTCAGTCTGTCAGTCTGTCAGTCTGTCAGTCTGTCAGTCTGTCAGTCTGTCAGTCTGTCAGTCTGTCAGTCTGTCAGTCTGTCAGTCTGTCAGTCTGTCAGTCTGTCAGTCTGTCAGTCTGTCAGTCTGTCAGTCTGTCAGTCTGTCAGTCTGTCAGTCTGTCAGTCTGTCAGTCTGTCAGTCTGTCAGTCTGTCAGTCTGTCAGTCTGTCAGTCTGTCAGTCTGTCAGTCTGTCAGTCTGTCAGTCTGTCAGTCTGTCAGTCTGTCAGTCTGTCAGTCTGTCAGTCTGTCAGTCTGTCAGTCTGTCAGTCTGTCAGTCTGTCAGTCTGTCAGTCTGTCAGTCTGTCAGTCTGTCAGTCTGTCAGTCTGTCAGTCTGTCAGTCTGTCAGTCTGTCAGTCTGTCAGTCTGTCAGTCTGTCAGTCTGTCAGTCTGTCAGTCTGTCAGTCTGTCAGTCTGTCAGTCTGTCAGTCTGTCAGTCTGTCAGTCTGTCAGTCTGTCAGTCTGTCAGTCTGTCAGTCTGTCAGTCTGTCAGTCTGTCAGTCTGTCAGTCTGTCAGTCTGTCAGTCTGTCAGTCTGTCAGTCTGTCAGTCTGTCAGTCTGTCAGTCTGTCAGTCTGTCAGTCTGTCAGTCTGTCAGTCTGTCAGTCTGTCAGTCTGTCAGTCTGTCAGTCTGTCAGTCTGTCAGTCTGTCAGTCTGTCAGTCTGTCAGTCTGTCAGTCTGTCAGTCTGTCAGTCTGTCAGTCTGTCAGTCTGTCAGTCTGTCAGTCTGTCAGTCTGTCAGTCTGTCAGTCTGTCAGTCTGTCAGTCTGTCAGTCTGTCAGTCTGTCAGTCTGTCAGTCTGTCAGTCTGTCAGTCTGTCAGTCTGTCAGTCTGTCAGTCTGTCAGTCTGTCAGTCTGTCAGTCTGTCAGTCTGTCAGTCTGTCAGTCTGTCAGTCTGTCAGTCTGTCAGTCTGTCAGTCTGTCAGTCTGTCAGTCTGTCAGTCTGTCAGTCTGTCAGTCTGTCAGTCTGTCAGTCTGTCAGTCTGTCAGTCTGTCAGTCTGTCAGTCTGTCAGTCTGTCAGTCTGTCAGTCTGTCAGTCTGTCAGTCTGTCAGTCTGTCAGTCTGTCAGTCTGTCAGTCTGTCAGTCTGTCAGTCTGTCAGTCTGTCAGTCTGTCAGTCTGTCAGTCTGTCAGTCTGTCAGTCTGTCAGTCTGTCAGTCTGTCAGTCTGTCAGTCTGTCAGTCTGTCAGTCTGTCAGTCTGTCAGTCTGTCAGTCTGTCAGTCTGTCAGTCTGTCAGTCTGTCAGTCTGTCAGTCTGTCAGTCTGTCAGTCTGTCAGTCTGTCAGTCTGTCAGTCTGTCAGTCTGTCAGTCTGTCAGTCTGTCAGTCTGTCAGTCTGTCAGTCTGTCAGTCTGTCAGTCTGTCAGTCTGTCAGTCTGTCAGTCTGTCAGTCTGTCAGTCTGTCAGTCTGTCAGTCTGTCAGTCTGTCAGTCTGTCAGTCTGTCAGTCTGTCAGTCTGTCAGTCTGTCAGTCTGTCAGTCTGTCAGTCTGTCAGTCTGTCAGTCTGTCAGTCTGTCAGTCTGTCAGTCTGTCAGTCTGTCAGTCTGTCAGTCTGTCAGTCTGTCAGTCTGTCAGTCTGTCAGTCTGTCAGTCTGTCAGTCTGTCAGTCTGTCAGTCTGTCAGTCTGTCAGTCTGTCAGTCTGTCAGTCTGTCAGTCTGTCAGTCTGTCAGTCTGTCAGTCTGTCAGTCTGTCAGTCTGTCAGTCTGTCAGTCTGTCAGTCTGTCAGTCTGTCAGTCTGTCAGTCTGTCAGTCTGTCAGTCTGTCAGTCTGTCAGTCTGTCAGTCTGTCAGTCTGTCAGTCTGTCAGTCTGTCAGTCTGTCAGTCTGTCAGTCTGTCAGTCTGTCAGTCTGTCAGTCTGTCAGTCTGTCAGTCTGTCAGTCTGTCAGTCTGTCAGTCTGTCAGTCTGTCAGTC